>JAHREE010000429.1:764767-839083 GCA_033628505.1 Tringa tobata
TGACTGAACCTCACCTCTAGCTCCTTCCAAGAAGTGGCCGAGAACGACCTTCCCATCTTCTGGAAAGCAACCAATTGCTGCCTGACTCGGGGAGAAGACACCAGCGGGTGGCCCATCTCAAGGGGCACCTGCTGAAACCCAAGGCACCGGTACCTGTAAAACTAGCACAGCTCATTTTCCTTCCACAGCTTTGTGGAAAACAACCTTTTTTCCTCTACATGTCACCTTAAAAAAGCGACCAGTATTCAGTCAGAGCATATGCAGTTTAACCTTTTATTTACACTCTGTGTTAAAATTAGCCCTGTTTCACTAGCAACAATTATAACACTTTTCCAACCAAGCATATAACACCTCTGTCATCAAATTAAGCATTAAACAATATATAATTTTTTTTTTTTTTGCCATCTTCAGCAGCAGGAAGGCAACAGGAAATGGATCAAGGAAATATTTTTACCAAACTTTTCAATGCAAATGTAAACTGTCTAAAGAAGGGAATACTTTAGTCAAACAAAACAGTCTACCTCTAAACAACCGCGCAGGGCTTTCCCGTAGGATACAGGAGGGATCCAATTCCCTGTTCTGGCCGAGGGGGTTCATCCCTGGGACTCCACGTCCCGGCCACGGGCCCTGTGTCAGGAGGGAGCTGGGCTGGTGCTCCTTCCCCTTCCCTCTCCCCTCCAAGCTCAGTTCCATCTCAAACCGGAATGGGGACACTTCTGAAGTTCCAAAAGGTTGTAAAAGAGAAAAATCATCTGCCCTTTATCCAGGGAACACTCTCTACACAGTGTAAAAGTGCTACATGGCAATTTTTTCGAGTTTCCAAGGGTAGACTTTACACTTGAGGAAAAACAAAACCCACGCACACACCTTAAACCAACTTTGTGACTTTTATTGATGGGCGACAACTTTATACTTCTAGATATCACTAAACTGTGTACAATTAGGAACTCAACATTATAGGAGAGCAGACAGCAAAATTAAACAAAGCAGACTTAAAGAAATATCAATCTTAATTATTTTGCCCATTTTTTTTAATTTCATGTACACAGAAGCATAAATGCAGTTTGAAATTTCTTAATAGCAATAAAGTTACAATCACCCATCTATATAGACTAACATCTTAACTCCAAATATTTGATCTGCAATGTGTACTTAAGCAGTTTCTCATCGCACAATTATTAAAACTTGTCTTCCTATTAGGAACCAGCAACTCTGCGTTTTGTACGTTTGTACATTTTTTTGAAGCACATAGGACCATTTCCATCTCATACATGTCGGCTCATATTTTACCACTTATCAAAAACTATCAGGGAAGCAGAGAGCGCTTTTTATTTTTTTTTATTTTTTTTTTTAAATTTTTTTTTACTTAAGTAAAGATAAAACATTTTCACAGAAATCTACAAGTTCTGTTGCTGGTGCAGGGTTTTCTTCTACTACGCAATTAGAAAGTGGGAATCAAATGCAAATCCCCTTGTATTATCTTAGGATTCAGCATTATCTCAGATTAATTATTATATATATTTTTTTTTTGTATTTTTGTGATTCATCAGACTGAGTCTTTTCAACCAAGTGACTTCATTCTGCAAAGTCAAAAGTCAAACACAAACTACGTTGTGCACAAACCCAAGGTAGTTTCCTTTATCACTCTACCCCATAGTTGCAAGGAGGGGGTGGGGGAATAAAAACAAAAAAAAAAAAAGAGGATAAAAAAAAAAAGAGAAAAAAAAAAAGATTCACTCAAAAGAGCATTTACAGGAGAAAAAAAGTTAGTGATAGTTGGCGTTCTACAAAGCAGGGATCTTGCACACAGAGCGTGGGAGGGAGCGGTTTCACAGCAGGTCGACCCGGCGGTAGTACAGGAGGTAGGCTGTGCGCTCTGCAGACGGCTTCACCACCTGGTACTGGTTGATGACTTTCACTGCCTGGTCGTCGATGCGTAACCAGCCGTTCAGACCGATTTGGAAGACGTCCGTAGTGTAATGGCCACCAGTTGCGCTGTTTCCATGATGATAGACAACTGCAAAGAGAAAACCATGATGCACGTATACACTACGCGTAGGTAAACAGCCACTGAAAAAATAAATAAAGAAAAAACGTGACACATCGCTTTCCTCGTTGGGTTTGCAGATAGTTTTCCAGATCGGGACTAAGCAGGAATCCTTAAGTGTTTAGTGCTTGCTTCCTTACATTTGATGCTACATATTACTATATATAATATTATATAATTAGTATATTAATAATACTTCTCCAGCATACCAAATCTCATGATTCTAAGAGGAGGTTTAAAGTAAATAAAGAGTCAAAATCATCAAACTGCATTTTAGAATTCCCTAGAGGATTTTCTGGGAAGGATCTGCCGTCGGCAACAGCACAGCAGCATGCCCTTCAGAGCGTGCAACAGGTACTGCCACACTTAGCAAGAGACTCTAAGCTACACATCCGCTCCGCCTGCTGATGACTACAGTATTTTATTGAAACTATTTAAAAAAAAATAAAATTAAAAACTCACATAAAACTATGTAGTCGTCTAGTATATTTAAAAAAAATAAAAATCAGGCAACACCTTTCAGACTGCACTGATTACAAAGGTCAGCCAGTTATTCCACCTCTGCTCTTTTTTTTTTTTCTTTTTGTCTTAACTATAATTTTATTCTGAAAACAGGTTGTATTCTGAAATAGAACAGAAACAATTCTATTCTGAAATGGTACCAATCTACAAGTTTCACGTTTATTCGTTCTTGGTAACCTCCTTAACAAAACTGTGAACTGAATGCTCAATTAACTCCTAATCTGCTGCTTCCGAGAGAGAAACAAACTGGGCTCTCCCCAGTTGCCCCCGCTGTCAGAGGTGTCCCCGCAGAAGAGACGTCTCACCCTCCTGGCACAAACCAACCTCAAAACTGGAAGCTGAGGGCTCAGTGCCAGGCAACTGCATTTAACTCCTTCTAGGAACACGTGAGCCTTAACCATAAACTTAACAAGAACAAATGAAAAACAAAAGGAATTTCTGTTTTTCACACAAGAGCAGAGGTATGTAATTATGAAATTGTTTACACTCTTTCAGACTAGAGTCAGTCTTCAAGCTTACTCAGATTTCCTTCACACTTCTATGAAAATAAACATTTTAGAGTAACTTAAGCAAAGCAAGAATGCAGAATGTACTACATCTATACATTTTGGGGAATTTAGGAAATATTTCTTTTACAGTAGCTTAAACTTGAATTATGGATTTTCTAAAATGTATTGTTAGATAATTAGGCAAATCCTGGATGACATCTGAAACTGAAATTTTAAAAAGCTTATTGTAGTAATTTAAAATTCATCTAACAACCTCAGTTTCTGTGGGTGAGAAGTCCTAGACTGATGGAAGACTGAAGTATTGTACTTTTCCACTGAAGGTGTTAGAAAAAAAAATGACAGCGGTAACACACTTTCTTCAATCCACCTTAAAAACACTGTCTAAACTTGTCCCATGAAACCCACTATCAATAAAAAAAAAATTAAAAAATTACAGTGCCAGAAACAGTCCTGAATTTCCACAAGAGACAGGTATGTTATTTCTTTCTGTAACCTCAGCGGTCACAAAACCGTATCCAAACCAGCAAGTCACATAAGGCCACCAGGACTGGCACAGATTTGGTGACGCAGAAGTTAAGACCTCCGGTTCTCCAGTTTATTACGTTCTCCCGAAGCCAACACAAATAAGCAGGTGCAAACCGTAAACTGCGGAGGAGTTTTAAACTTCAGGAAATTCACTACTGCCCAGAGCCTGTTTTGTTCAATATTAAAATGTTGCTTCTGAATCCTTACATGATCTTCCAATCTGAGCTACCAATTTAGATACTTCCTATACATCGCAGACACTCTTAAAAACATAGTTTCCTCAAACAAAAATCATCATCTCCTCCAAATTAAACTTTTCCACCTACAATGTGCTATTCATACCCTGCCAGCAATACTCATCCTGAGGGTTCAAAGGGACGCAGAGCCAGCACTCAAACAGCCATTTCAAAAGACATTTCAAACATTATTCTGAGAATATGTGGTACATTTTAGACATAGTTATATTACAGCTGCATTTTAGCTTCTGCTGATATTTGTCAGGGTGGATCTGTTACAGAACTCTGTTTTTGCACAAGCTTCAAGCTACATTAGATATATAAAGATATAGCAATATATGTGTACATGCACATACGCAAGAAATCACTAAATGCGAGAATTTGACACCCACAAGTTAATTCAGTGTAATTTTAAAGAAAATTATTTTATACAATCCAGGAAACTCTAGTGAATTCTAGAATTCTGTATGCAGAATTTGTATTTGGAATACAGGGACTAGAGGCATATAGATAAAATACCTGCAAAGAGCCGGTAGGTTCTTTGGCCTTTAAAAATTTTACTTTTCACACCAGGAGACAGTAGCTCTGGAGGAGGAAAAAAAGGTCACAAAGGCAATAGTTAGCAAATTTAGAAATTCAATTCCAAAGGGATCAATTATTTCTAAGAGAAACCAACACTACCATAGTTTAATTCAAATGTGTTCTGCAGTCTTTAAAGAATGGTCAAGGTTCTGATACTCAGTTTGCTGACACTAACATTTACAGAAAGTTTAAAACTACCACCAAAATAAATGAGGGGGGGAGAGGAAAAAGATCAGACTATTCATTTCTTTTCCTTGCATTCCTGCTGTCAGACAATGACAAAAATATCAATTTCAGATTCCAAGTCACACTACAATCAGTTTTGTCAAGGCAAATTGTACTAGTTCTACAAATATCCATTTTTTAAAGAATTTTTAAAATAAAATATTAAGTAAAATAAAAGTGTACTGTCTGACAAAGTACATATTTCACCTGAGCCATGAGTAATCATTATTTTTATTTATTTTTTCCTATTTGAACTACTTGCTGGCTAACAGTCCATTTGTCAGATGAAAAAAAAATGCATTTAACTTGGCAAGCTTCAGATTCTGGATTATCTGAAAGCTTTCACACTTTGTAAAATCAGTAAATCTTAACATATTTGTTTAAAAAAATAACTTTGTTGTTTAACCTCTGAACTACGGCTTACTTGTCTGCTTTCAGGCTGCATTTTCTATAAAACACTCGTTTCCTTTAATCAGCCACTGTTTATTACAATAATTTGCCACTTCTCTGAATGAAATCCAAGATAAAGTATCTGGCAACAGCCTTGGATAAGGACGTACCCTTCATGCAACAGGATTACTTCCAATATTTGTCCTCAGCAGCCTATAACCATACTCCTTAAAGCTGCAAAAAGCTCTTATTTGGCCAACCCAATGACTATGATGTGCCAAAGTTTTTAAGATCTTTCACCATAACGTTCTTTGCAAAACGGATGCCCAAACTCATATACAGGACCGACTCAACCCAAAACCCCAAACATATTCTTTATTATGAAAAAAACCCCAACCAAACAAAAAATAAACCTCAAACAAAAAACCCCGATCAAACAAAAACCTCAACCCACAAAAAAAGAAAAAAACCCAACCAAAACACCCCGTGTAAGATGTTCATCCAAATTACAAAGTTTTAGACAACAACGGAGAAACAATCTTGTGCACAAAGCTGGAAGCAAGCAAAAAAACCTGAAACACAAGCAGATATCCCTAAGAAAGACACCATTATCTTTTCCCTAAAGAGGCGTAAACTCTGCTCAAAAATCTTTACCTTTACTAATTTCCAGATCAACAGGATACTCAATATTCTTGATAAGCTTCTGACATCCACCGGTTTTCTCATATACAAACCGCTTGAGGTGTAAAACAAGAACAGGAGGGAGTTCTTCTAATGTCACTCTTCGACTGATCTCCACCTAATGCACACATAGGACAAAGATGAAGAAAATCTGTAACTTTCTGTGAACTGCTCCAAATTACTCCTTTAAATGAGGGATGAAGATTTAAATACAGTAGCAGAAGAAACACAGAATTGTTGTTGCTATTATTATTATATTAATTTATGATGAACGTGGCACTTTATGGCTTTTAGTAGAAAATGATGTGTTAGAATACGCACTGATATTTAGGTACTGCAGTACTAAAAACACCTTACTGGAGATCCCCCAGGAACAACAATTCCCAACAGTCTAGTGATCAATAATCCTCAGCAAGCTATTATACACCAATCAAAGGTTAATAACTCATAATACACGCTGCTGATTTCAGAGAACTCTAATCTATAGGAGACAACAGCATCACAGCTAGAACACTGTTGAAACACCTTCTCACAACAGTATCACTAAAATACACACCTATTCACAGGGGGATACCAGTGATTAACGTATTAAAAGATTAGTATGCAACAGTTTGAAAATTATTTTGCATTAACCAGAAGATATTTGTCATTCAAGAAGTCCCTTGAACAACAAAGTGAGCTGTTACATGGGCTCCTTAAAAAATAAGTAAGCCATCACAATCAGCTCGTATGGAAGAGATCAGTAATTCAAGATTTTTCCTTTCTAAAAAAGTATACTGGGTTCTTTCAAAGGTTCTACAGAAAATTTTAAGAGAAAAATTTGAGTTATAACCTCAGTTATTTTCTAATAAATATTGATTTTTCTATAATTATAAGCAAACAATCTGCAAAGTTACTGTCTGAAAACCTGAAACTGAATTCAGAATTGCAGAATAAAAATGTTTTGCCTTCCTAGAAATCACGACTCAAAAACATTTCTCAAAATAACTGCTTTGGGTTTTTCTCATTTTTTTTATTGTAAATCATCAGCATATTATTTTTCAATACAGGGCCTGATTCCACTAGAACCTACTAAGTGTGGAATAGAAAATCATGGGGAAAAACTATTATCTCTTTCCAAGCTTGAAATGTAAACCCTCTTTGGATGCTGAAGCAAGCAGATTTTGTAGGGTACTTGACTTCCTCATGGATCTGAGCTGATCCAATTTACAAGAAGTAATTCTATGTTTGAAGCAGAAATATTTTCCAAAAACTGTGTAAAATTTCACCTGCATCTGAAGGGCTCAAAATATGCCTGTGTCCAAAACCCATCAAACCCCTGGCAACAGCAGCAGCTTCACTGAGCACTGAGGCAAGTTTTTTTGCATTTTGTTTGCTTTTAAAACCAGGAAGCCAAACAGGACCCTGTTCTTTTCCATTCAACAAGTAAGCCCCTGCTGGTGCCCACCTCCTCAATTTCCAGGAAATAACATGTAGAATAAGAAGCTGGAAAGCAAACTCTGAAAGTGAAGGTGACAACATGAGGTTCATACAATTCTCCCATGAGCTCATGAGAGGAAGCATCTTCCACACATCTTAGGATGGAACAGCTTCTGCTTTTAGGGAGCAAATCCAGAGAGGCTTTACAGAGAGAAAAAAAACATGCACTTGATCCTCCCAGATACGACTACCTCAAGATTTTCCCATGTTGTGTCTTCTAAAGCTCAACTCTTTTGAGACTCAAAAGTCTTTGAATTCTGAGTTTTGTGCAAAAAGACCTTAAGAGAGTCCAGCCCAGCAATAGAGGATGCTGAAGAGCGTTGCTGCAGTGGTTTAAGCAGTTGCCATCCTCACTACCTGCGGACAGTAGCTGGCACATGGGAACAGATATAAGCACCTCAGCTCCACGGCTCTGTAATTACCTCAAACCAGAGATCAAAACACTTTTGTCTTAGGTGCCAGAATGAAGAGCAGCAGCTGAGGAAAAGGCACATGCTCTGCTGTCCTGACTCTGTGAAGGGGCTCCGGTTTCCGGCAGGAACATCACCAGCTAAGAGTGCCATTACTGTTTAGTGAACATGAGTCAGAGTCACAAGAAAGTATTTGTAAGCTCCTCAAGGAGCAGTTTGAGAATCCAGGGGATGTGAAGGCTCCTTCTACGGACTATGTGGAGGGTAACGTGGAAAAGTAAATGAGGCTAGTTAGTTACTCAGGAGCCTTCCCCTCTGGTAGAAAACATGAGTAGGTCTGCAAATAGGAGTAAGACTGAAAAAAAATATTATCGCTTCAGTGAGGTTAAAAATTAAAGTCCTTCAAAGAAACAAAAAAAACAACTATCAACTGTGAAATATTCAAGATGTAACAACTTGATCTGCAAGACCAGAAGGAACCAAAACAACTTTCCTCAAATGCTAGTGAGCACGTGAAATTGAGTCATAAACAGCAAGAAAACGCCACTCCACTTTAAACACCTATTTTCATTTAGAACATCTAATTATTTTAAACACTGCAGGAAAATCTGACTGATTTCCTGTTTATATTAAGACACACACAAAATTCAAAATCAGCTCAAAGTGAGTAAAAAACAAACTTTAAAAAAATTCACATATATTTGGAAGATTATTCTTTCCATATCTATTGTTTATGTCCACAACTTGTAAAGAATACAATTCACATTAAACCAATCAGAAGACAGTAATAATTTTCAATAATACACTTTTTAGCTTTACCAGTAGTTCTGAGTTCCCCTTCTGTAAAAATGGGAGATTAAATACTCCTTTGCAACACATTTTGAGAATTACTATCTGCAAAATCCTATGCTTGTTCTAACGTCAATGTATTCAGGGTTCACACTACGATTGTAATAGAAGAACTAATTCAACTTGAATTTCTTTTGAAAAAAAGATCTAAAAGACGCTGTAAATGCTTGCATTTCCATTCTGACTCTAAAATACAAGCCAGACCAAACCTCCAGCACCTAATTTGAACACCCATTTCTTCCAAACCTCGTAATTGAACACTGGGTTGTCAGTAAAGAAGTTAAAACCAGCTGCAGTAAAAACCAAAAAAAATGAATGACCAGCACAAAAAATCTATGTGGTAAATCATGATGAGCTTGCATTGCAGATGTTTCTTTCATGTGGAAGACGACTGGAGAAATAAGTGTTCTCTAACACTTCTACTGACTATGTAAGGCAGACAAATGTCAGCTCTCCATCTTTAGTTTTCAAAGAGAATGGTCCATCCTTTCTTTATCTAACCATATTTTCATTTAGAAAGCTTACAAATACAGATATTAGTATCAGGGAGAACATCTATGACTTAAGGGACTCTTTCCAGCCTGGCTTACTGAAAGAACTTACAAACAGTGTACACAACGTTTCCATCTGAGCAATCCATGCACACCAGAGATGAAACTCTTTCCTACTGCACAACATAAGAAGCAAGGCAGTAGCTTAGTGGGGAAAAAGTTTAATTTTTTACCCTATATCACAAGTTCTCAAACTGTAATGCCAAGCCCATGTTCTTCTCCCTAGGAAATATTTTGTTATTGCAATTATTACTATTTCATATTGTATTATTTGAAAAATAAGATAAAAAAATTGCAGAGCTGCATGAGAATACAAAATAAAGTGACCTTGTACTTAAAGTGACAGAGAATCACAGGGCTTGGAGATCTCCAAAGGTCCACTTCCACTCCATCCCCTCTGAATCAATTAAAACGATTTGTGTAAATCCTGACTGGTGTTTCCCTAAACTTCTCTTAAAGCAGTGAGGACAATTCTACAAGCACCACGGGTAACACCTAGTCTAAGTCCTATTCCCATTTACTGTCTGAGTATCGCTAAGAAATATCAGTCTTCTCCTTTCCAGAGCAGCCTTTGACATATTAAATTTTACATCTGGTTCCATCTCTCTATTTCCACGTTTTTTCTTCTTGATGCTGAGCTGCTCCTCCCCCTAATTTGTTCCTTTTACATCACAACTTTCATGCTGCCATTCATTGTGATTGTTCTTTTCCAGATATTCTTCAACTGTGAAGAACATTTTTCTTGAACTGATGACCTAAAGCTGAACACAGTATTACTGACCAGTCAGGGTTTTTAGGGCTGCATACAGCAAACCAGTCAACTATACAGTGCCAAGGACACGGAATGGAGGTGTTACTGGCTACTAAAAGATTTCAGGCTATTAATCCAGGGAGAAAGTCAGTGATCACCAGATGTTTTAGTGAGGTTTTAGATGGACTTCTACTAGGCCTAACACCAATGAGTATTTTCATTTTTGATTTGCAAGTGAAATGTGTAAATAAAAACCCATCGAGGATAGACACACATCAACCACACAAGTGTTCTGCTACAAGAGTTTTCTTCCTAAAGCTGAATGTGCTTTCAAATGATACTCTGAAGGGCTGCTCCTTTACAAAGAACATCTGGCAATCCCCAGGAATCAGTCTGTTAAGATCAGCTAAAAGCTATTTTATTCATAGTACTATGTATTATTACCACAGTTCACCCTGTTAATTTAACATACAGTACAGTAAGATGTCTAACCAATTACTACACTGACTCAGAAAACATACCTATTCACAGGCATGGTTTTATTTGAGAATTAGTTCCCTTCCTTTCAGTGCATGTGGTCAAATGCAATACGTTTTACTGCTGCAGGACACTGTGAGAAGCTTAGTACCTCTTTTGTTAACGTAAGCAATAGCGTTCAAGTAACTATTTGTAAAGCAAGAATAAAAACCCTTTTAAAAAGTTTAGTATTTGACTGTAAAAAGGGGTCAACAGAACACACCTCTTGCTTGGTTTTTGTGGTATAACCCTGGACAGACTCTCTTGCCACCAAACTTTCCAGCGCATCCTGAACCGTGCGGATCTTGTCCGACTGGATGTCCAGTTGCAGGGTGAAGAAGGGCTGCAGCGTAGCGGACTCCTTAGAACTCTGCTGGTAAACAACAGATCTACGGAAACAACAAAGTCAGAATGTAATAAAGCAGAGTATTTCCAACAATTTTCAACAATACAGAATCTTCATGTAAGAACAGACTGAAGTCCACTTTAGTAACTCGATTTATAGTGAATCCAAAACAACACACACAAATACAAATGTTAAGCGTAAGTTTCAACAACCTGAAACCACTTTACTGCAATTTACATGATTTTCACATCCGCTTAGAGCACAGTGAATGGGACTGTATTTGAATTATTTTATTTATACAAGGATTCAGACAGTTACTGGGTAAGCATCAAAAGTTTCAAGAAAAATACTGGATTTTTTGATAATGGACTTAAAAAGATTCACCTCCAGACTCTTTTTAAGAGTTTTGAAATGATCTTCCAAAGTGCAGAACATTAGTGCTTATCTAAGTGTATGTTCTACTGAAAAAAATTCAACTGATTCCAGATTCCCCAATAAAAATATGCAAATTTTTAAGTCACTTCACTAAGACCAATTTCACAATGATTTTAAATTGTTTGCTTAAATCTTGTCATAGGAAATATAAACCATGCTCCATTGAGGACTGGCATTTCCTTTTCCTCCCATCATGGTCTGTGTCCAGACTTTGTCCACGTACTCCTTTGTACATAAATAAGAGTTTTTCGGAAAACTGGCAGGACTAACGACCTAGGGCATGAGAACACATTTCCTGGGTTTTTTTATTTTTGTTTGAAATGTATTCAGTTGCAGCCTTTAAGTAGCCTGGCTTAGTGATCATTGTTCTGTGCGAGGAGACGGCACACTCCTCAGCCACAACGTCACTGTGCTAAGTGGACTCTTCCTGATTTTCATTTTTCTTAAACTTCACTGAAAACTTAAAACCATCAAATATGGCTCAAGAATTTTTTTTATTATGTTGAAAGCAGTACTTACATTAAAAAGCCCCAGCTGCTACAAAAATGAGGTTTTATAGAGACCAAGAAATCATTTATTTATTCTATTGTTATGCTTGTTACAGTACCCTTGAAAGTAGTAAAGTAATTAACACAGCTCTAATCCATGCAGCCACGCTGAAATTTACTCATATACAAGATGTTAACGTTCAAGTTTAATGCCTGCCCTGTAAATCCCTATCAGAAGAGCCCCTTTGACTCAGGCAAAGCCCTGAAGCACCAAGAGAAAGCCAATGCATCTTAATATTGGCAAATATATATCCTTGAGAGGAAAAAAATCATATGAAAAACAGTAGCATCTTTATTTCAGTTTAACACTTCCTCCTTGGCTAAATTTAAGGACAAAACCCTCAACACATGGCAAGAGCAGTGTTTCAACAAACAAACCCTTCACTGTGTAACTCTTGCTGCTTTTGGATACGCTTCCCAAACCCTCTTTAAGCGAAGTATTATTTAGTGTAAAAATCAACAGAAAAAAGCTATCAACTGTATTTTGAAACCCATGTATTAAAGATTTAATTAATAATACAGATAATATTCTGAAAAGATAACATTAAGGAATTATTTTTTTTAATTATTAGAAATTAAATTGTACATTTTTTCATAACATTGTCTTCCAAGAGATATGCAGAAATTGATTTTATAGCAAAACCTTTGCTGGACTATGATTTTCTATAACAAAATCATTTATTAGAATAATTACAAATTTCAATTCGTTGAGGGAAAATGCATCACTTCCAATAATTACTTACTCTTGGGTATGGCAAGAACTCTACAGTAAGGACTTTTGAGGAAAAACAGGCACTGCCCGTTGTTACTCTGCTTATATTACAACAATGGAATCGATGCATTTTCTTTTTAAATTACATGCATTTGGAAGGAAAAGCTGGTACTACTTACGGAAATACTTAGCAGACTTCTAACTGGCTTGTGAGCAAGATTGCATAACAAATATTTGAAGTTCACACTAACTGAAAGTGAAAAGGGACTCTTGCACATGAACAAACCAGATCTGATAGAACTGTGCATCTTTGTACTTACACAAATTTAAGTCCCCCATTGCTTAAGGAAGACCCTGGGTTTCGGGGGTTTTTAAGCAATTATGCCTAAATAGGCATTTAACAGACAAAGCCTCGAGAGGAAAGCCTAGTTTCCCAAGCCAAAAGATGCCAATTCAAACCATGTTTTCCTAGCTGCTTTCCATTTCATTTTTCCAATTTCTGATGCTTTCATTTACAGGACTTCTGGCAATTCTGTATTCAATCCTTCCTATCTCCACCCTCAGCCTCAGCGGATGAAGCTTCCCAACATCACAACACGGGATACTGTTTCTGTGGCAAATTGTGTGACCTAGTTTGGAGGTGAAATAAAATGGGTGTGGTGACAGCAGACAAGGGATGTCGGATTGGACCCTGTGGTTCTGTTGTTCAGTGCAAGTTTTTGCCTTTTTCAATATTACCTGTGCTTTATGTCATTTTCTGTGGGCTTCTACAGAAGGCAGAATTCTCTTAATTTAAGAACTAATGAAATCGTGTAGAGATCTAAACAATTCTGACCATGATAAATATGCTAAGGGTTTTAACAATGCCTTGGGTATGCGAACATACCATCAACGTGGAATTTCATCAATACATACAAACATCTGTCTGCCAATTTCTACGGAAAATACCATTTTATTTGCCAGTTGTCTGACTCAAATCCCAGAAGAATAATTTCAGTGCATTTCACGGGCAGAAGGCACTAGCCCACATTATTCACACCTCTAGACTGAATACCTGGCAACACAGGGAGTCAAACACCAGCAATTAAGTGTCTGTCTCCAATTTAAAAATAATCCTTCAAGTCTAGCATTTTTGTTTTGGAATATGTTTTTAGCAAGTGTTTACCTTGCTTTCATTTTAAATTATACATTTCTCCAAACTGGCCATGAGGCTCCCTTTCCAAAAAATATTCTTCCATTATCTACTTTCTGCCTTTATCTGGTATCAGACCCGAATATAAGTAACGCCCCACATTCCTTTAGCTGCTGTAACATCCTGTAGTAATTTACATCTTTCCAAACTTCTTTCGTCTTTACCATTTTATTTATTAGCTGTGACACATATGTTTCCCAAAGGCAGGAAAGTCAAGTGTCTAAGCAACCAAAACTTTACAATTTTTCATTGTATTTCATTCTCTTACTGACCAGATTTAACTCTTGGGAAATCTTAGTATTCCTTAGTATCCTTTATTTACAAACTGAGTCAAGACTCCTCAGAGGTCACAAAAATTAGGTAGCTCTAAAGTTCTTTGGAATACTTAGACATTAATATAAATATACAAAGCATTAATAGTTCAGACTCCCTTATATCCCTTATATATATATATTCAGGGCTTTTTTTCTCTAAACAGTCTAGTTTTTAAAGACGCTTGAAAAGATTCAGACCCTACAATAATACACTAAGTGATAGAATCATTTGATCATTGATCAATCTTTTGATCATTCTGGTCCACCTCTTGAACCCTCTCTTGCCTAACAAATGCTTCATGGTAGAATCTTCATCTCTCCTGGCCTGAACAAACTGCCTACCAGTCTCTTCTAAACAACCATCCAGTAATGGTGAAAAACATAGAAACCAAAGTGGAAGAAAAAGTCAGCTGTAAAGGCCAAGCAGCCTATGGTCTCAACAACCGTTACGAAAAGGTACTGTACCTTATATGACCACCAAAAATATCAGTAATTGGAGTCTGAACAAAGTCAGCCTGTCGAGTGACCGATGATTTGTTGCGAGGTCCAACTTGCTCCCACTCATCCTCACTGCCTTCCCCTTGGTCGTCCTGTTCCTCTTCTTCGTGAAGAGACTGAGCCTCAGGGCCATTGGACACTGAGAGTTCTTAAAGTGAAAAAAAAAAGTGAAAAAAAATATTTACAAATAAAACATGTATACAGATACAGATTTTGAAACGAAAAAACCCATTACAAGTACTTTTCAGAGAAAAAAATATTTTCATAGATTTGAGGAAGCCAACAAGAAGAAATATATTCCAGGCTCATAGCTGGACACATCCATATATTAACAGAATGCAGGTCACTTTTCTAGCAAAGTTTGATATATTTTTAGTATTAAGTTTATGGGGTAGAAAATTAGAAAGTCAAGTGTTATTCTGGAAACATAATTATGCCATTATTAAATACAACTCCTTTTCTGCACAGATATTTTACAGGGAACCCAAGGCTTAGCAAATATTTTCTTTGCAAGTGCCAGAGTCAGGAGGCTATAAACTGCACACAGCTAAAGAATAAAATACGGAATGATGACTTTATAACATAAAAAATTACCCTATTAAAGAGAAATTGGATAACTAGTGATCTTAATTATATACTTGGCTAATATTTGGCTAAGACTAACAGTGTTTTGTTTCATTTTTCATAGGGGACCCAAACATAAAGCCACTGTAAACTAATTTGGCATTTTAGTCTGCACACAAACTCTAATACTTCTTCCAAAAAAAGTTTTTCTCCAACTTTGTCAATAAGAATTTTTTAAAAAATTAATATGTTCTGGTTTATATTAGATATAAATTATAGATATATATTAGATATAAATTAGTCTAGAAGTTTCCACTTAAAACCACTGTTGATTAAGATCTTTTTTTGAACATCAGTGAAAAAACACCCTGATGTATTTTTGAACTTCCATGGAGAGAGCCAAAACCCCAGTAAACAACTGACATTGCAGGTATTATGAATGGCAGACAAACATACCTATGCTTAAGACAAGACTATTCAATTTGAATTAGCCTCAAATAATGCTTGGTTGAGCTCAGTAAATCTGTAATACAGAAATTATTTATTTAGGAGGACCAGGACATTATTACTGTCATCCAGAATATTTACAGAATGATAACGCTTTTCCAAACACCCAGTAACACTTCAGATCATTTGTAAATTGGAGAGCATGGACTAATTTTATCCTTTGAACAGATTTTTTTAATTTATTTTTTAATGTTTTTTAGTCCCCTAAAACATGGCATTCTATCCCTACCTCAACATCTACTCCAAACATTGCTCTGTATTACAGAATCATCACCAAAAAAAAGGAGCAATTTGAAAGTAAGTAAGTTTGCTACAAAAAAACCCAACCAAACACTAACTTTCATTATGTGGAGAGAGAAGTTTCTTCAGGGTCAGCATTTCTTCATGTAGTCCATTGAGGATAAATCCCAAGTATTCTTCAGCATCCTCTTGCCTGCCCTGAATAAAATGTTTTGGTTTTTTTTTTTCAATTATTACATGGCATTTTTCTGTTTTCATTTTAAAAGAAGGCTCATTACATTGAAAATCTAGTTTTCTCCTATTAATTTAGCTAATTTACCAACTACTCAGTCTAAGTTGTAAAGTCAAATAATGATTAAAAACAAAATGGTTCAAAAAGGACCTATTGGTAACCTACCATAATCAGCAAGTACCCACATAAGCTTGACCTGGATACAAGAATTTCTGTATTCTTTTCAATACAAATTCGATTTAATGTGCGAGTTGGTAATTATTTTTTTTTTTGCTATTTCTTTTAAAAGTACTATCAAAAGTTGCTATCAAACCAAGGCCACATCAAAGGATGGTCTG
The DNA here is from genome assembly GCA_033628505.1 of Tringa tobata. Lineage (NCBI taxonomy): Eukaryota > Metazoa > Chordata > Aves > Charadriiformes > Scolopacidae > Tringa > Tringa tobata. The sequence goes on from JAHREE010000429.1 coordinate 780,967, forward strand.
AATCATTATCTTTTCTCTAAATTGAAACTAAACCTGAAATAGTATTTTGAAGTCTCTGTGGACCTTCAACCACTCCAAACTGAACTCCAGGCAGAAATGGGGAAAACTGAACAAAAGTGCTCGTTTCTTAAATATAAATCAACAAGTATCTTCTTTATAAAGAGACGTTTCATTCCAATTGTAATTTTTTCATTATTCTGAAGTATCAAAATGCTAAAGTTATAATTAACATCTTCCTAAAATTTAAGTCCTAAGACAGCCTAGCTTCATTATAATGAACTACCAACTAGTTGATTTTAGTAATATTTAGGCACAGAACCTGATACATGGCTTTATGTTGTTCTAACAACAGTGACTGACTCGCAATGCAATTACAAAGTCAAAGATTTGTAAGCCACACCTTTTCTGACAGACTTGACTTTATAACTGTCAAAAGTCTATAAATGTACGTAGGTTCAAAGGCAGCTCCTGGTCGGATGTCTCTCACAATTTTATCGCCTAAAGCTGCAAGGCAAAGAGAAGTACATATAAATAATAGTATACAGAACATCTTCCACATTATACCTTAACATTCTCTTCACACATCACTAGATTTTGGAACCCAAAATTATTTTGTTATTAGTAGTTTTACTATCATTTGAGTGACTCAAGCTTAGTATCTGAAAACGTGTTGTTTGTTTTTTAAATCACCTTACATCACCCTACATAGACTTAGAGATGGTCCAAAGTTAGTACTATTTTTATAGTCAACACTTAAGAGTAACAAGAATATCCACTGCCATCATAAAAGAACAATTCTGGTTCTATTTAAGTTTTTGTACTTCTTTTGTATTCAAAGAACACTTCCTTAAATCTTTTATATATTTGTAATTCTAATAGATCATTTTTCCTCACTGCAGAAAAAAAACAAAATACAAACAAGATACAGTTTGACAGATTTTTCAACCTAATGGCAATACAAGGCCTCGGAAACTATATTTGAAAAACCACACAATACAATAAAATGACCTAGAAGTATAATAAGTTGCATAAGAGAGTAAGATTTGTTTTACAGAAACAAAACTTCAGCAGCAAACCACAGAAATGTCTGAACTGTTTGGAAATCACTGGAACAACCAGCTCCTCGTGATATTTTCTTCTAATGTTACATAAACACATTCCTGAAACTGTTTCTTATTTCTATAAGTTTGTAATACAACAGATTTGGTTTTAGAGATTAAAGAAAAAAAAAAAGAAACCTACAAGATAATTTATTTGCATAAAAATGTTCTATTCCTCACTACGTAATCATCATTGATCATAACCACATATTAACAAGAATCATACAGTTGTAAACTTTTCCCAGTGCATAGGATGGGAAGGAATTAAAAGCCAGGATAACATGCCTACAGGCAACCTCTAACAGCTAAAGACACCCATTATGGCCCCATTTTGTTCCAAAAGAACATGAGTATTTAGTATTTAATGACAGAATTGAGCAAGTTGATAAACGAAACAGCTGGAAATATGTAAGGAAGGAAACAGAGTAAAATACAGTAAAAATCAAATGATTTTGTTAGAAAGGCGCATGTTCTTAGAAAACATCTTAAGAATGAAGCTAACTGTCAATAAAAACTATTCATATTGCACTTGTACATCTAGTCTACCAAATAGAAGAAAAACTGTAAGCTGCAACACCTATGACTTCTTGACATTAATCACCAATACGAAAAAGTGTAACACTGACAGAAAAACAACAGCAAACTTGTTAAGATATCAAGAAAATGCAAAAGTCTGAAGAGCTGTGAAGGGCATCAAGCACCAGTATTTAAAGGTCTTAAGTCCTTACCCCAAAGCCTTCTTACCATGATTTTAAGACTCTTCTCCCCCTATTCCCACTTACCTTGTTTTGCTTTAGGAGGTACAGGCATATTAGTGAACTCATTCATTAAACGAACACTGAAACAGAATGGAAGGAACAACTACACATGAGCAGCAAGTTAGGACTTAGAACGAGAAATAATAAAATTAAATCGTTGTCATTATTAGCTGCCAGAAAAAAAAAACAACATTGAAGAATATCATAATGAAGTCCGAGTAAAGTTCAGACATAAAAATTAACCTGATAACTTCTAATGAAACCAAGGTGTTAGGTTTGCTCTTGCAGCTCTCACGGTTCATTTTTACATATTAAAGACAATTTAAAACTGATATTCCTCAGGCAACAGGAATTATCTTCCTTAACCAGTCAAGCAACTGTAAAACACCATGTTCATTACAAAACCCACGTACCACCAAAAAAAAAACCACAAAAAAACCTTCTGAATTCATATAAACTTTCAACAATTGCAGTAAACAATCCCTTGTTAGGTATTTCTGAGTGAGCTTAGTCAGATCACAGATATTTTATTTTTTTTTAAACAAGCTACTTACAAACTGTCTATCATTGGCGTTGAGGTACACGGCCGCTGTGATTTTGAATAAATTGGAATGGACTTCATTAAATGATACATTGGAGGGCAAGCAACCAAGGCTTGCAGGGTCTATGTAGTGGCATTAAGGAAATATTCAGAAAATATAATCTGCATAATAACCAAATATTCAAATATATTTAAAATTATATGCAAAACAAAGCTAACTCTTTATTATGTAGACCGATCCAGTAACTAAACTGGAAGAGGTGGATTGACTTTCATTACAACATTAACTAATAATGTACAGAAGTCACACTAAAAAATCCCAATATCTTCTAACACACAGTGATTTCACTGACATTTTAATAACGTCAAAACCTTTAATTAGAGGGGAAGGAAACATTTACTCTAGGAGCAGGAGAGGAAAAGAACTTTCATAGGAAAAACTTCGTAAAATTAACAATTTGAAAACTGGCAAGTGAGAATCTGTAACATGTTTTTTGGAAAAGAATGGCAGAAGCCAGCTGACAGACTTCAAGTTAAAGGTGATGATTCAACCCCATAACCAACCCAACCCAACCCGCTGTGATGCGAAGCATTCTACAGTGTAAAGGCAAGTTTGGAGCAACCAGTAAAACCAGAGCGTAAGTTGGTTTAAAAACATCAAAATCTGTGCTACATGGTGAGAAAAGTGAACAAAGGAAATCTATTAAAAAACTGGAGAGGCAGAGAAATGACAAAAAAAGGCAACAATCTCAACAGCTAGAGTGTATACAGTGTACAAAAATCGACCATCAAATTCCCATGTAACATTTTAAGACTGAAAAAAATGGGAGCTAATATATACAGTCAGATGAGTGCAGAACTGGTTACGTAAATAAAAGCTGACATTTAAAGCACAATCACTGGTCTGGAAATAGGTTATTAGGTTCTGCAATGATCACTCTTGAAATTGGTCTTAGTATTTTGCACTAGTGGTACTAGCAGTTAAAGTATCCTAATTGTCACCTGCAGTGAGCCATTGCTAATACAGGAGTTATATATCAATAACAAATTATTAATAATAAAACTATAATACAGCACTGAGAAGGAAGATTTGTTACCCAAGGTAACAGTTATTTTTGCAGGGGAATACAATTCTAATACGTTATGAGTGAGCTAATATTCCATCCCGTTGTAAAAGGATGATTTTAAACAGTGCATTTACACAGATGATAGCAACAGCCTACTCAGCAGAAAACCAAATGATCCACTCATCAAACTGCCAAAACAAAGCTTAAGAGTTACTTCAAGTACAAAAGAGAAATAACTACTTAAGTTGATGCACAGAGCGATGAATAAACATAATTAGAAATTACAAGAAGATTTTCAGTCATGAGAAAATTAAAGTTCTGAAATATTTTGACAGAGGTAACAGAGACAAACTGCAAACAGGACTGTGCAACCAACTGCAGGGGATCCCCTGGACACAAGGTTCAACGATCCAAAACACCCCTGGATTTCCAGATGCTATCCTTAAATATTTTAACCACATTAGTAGGATATAGGAAGACAAACACTTTTATAGAATACTTACCAGAATAATCCAGAAAAACTCTGACAGATATAATATACAAATTTTAACTTAAGTGTATTAATTTTTTCCAAGGTAAGGATACAGCATTGATGTAGCACCAGTTTCCTTTGTTGATCAGCCCTCGCGGTTGCAAAGACACTGGTTTATGTATTAGTCTTACATTTTCCAGTATTTCTGCAGAATAAGAAACAGTAAATTGAGTATCAACAAAGTGCACATTCTAGCCATCAAAACAAGTATCTGTTGACGCAGTACAAAATAATTCAAAACAATTAACAAGATTCTCAGAAACGTCAGCAAATGATTTTTACTGCATTTAAACACTGCTCGTATTTCAAATCAGATGTATTTCTTCAACCGAAGACATCCTGGAACTTGGGTTAGGAGGATGCTGGTACAAACATTAATCATTGTAATTTCAAAACCAAGACGACCTATTTGATTTTATTTTTGTTTTCCTAAGAACAGACACTTTTATTTATATAGACACATATATAGACATAAAATCCCATTAGCTGTAATCTCTTGCCACCAATTTTATGAAGTATTTCCCAAATCCTTCTGCTTTGGAGAGAGATGAAGTTGAAACAGCAGTCTCAGTTTACAAGTTTCAACATAAACTATCAAAAACATCTTAGTGCAAACAGGACAGGCAGATGTTAACATAGTCTTTGGAACAGTATATTTTATTTACTGGTTTAAGACTTCCCAAACCTAGAAGATAACAGGCTTACACAATATAATGCCTACTGCTTGGTTTCCTGCTTTCAAAAACTTCAGCAATGGTTCAAGTTTAAAAATTAGAAACCACTGCACATAAATAAGTCTGTCTCAGTTATGAAACTGAGAGCAACAGGGGGAGTTTTTGCAGGAAGTCTGACCTGTTATTTAGGTACCTAAATAAAAACTGTTTAAGGAAAATATTGGATCTGGTATATTTTAAATTTGCAAAATAAGGGTAAGAGGTATACAAGACAGAAAAAAGAATGCAAATAAACATAGCTATTGTCTATCAAGGGGGTTATTTATTTTTATAATAAATGTGAGGCCCTCATTAGTGTTCTATTCACTAGAAGGACTATCTAAACCGACAAAATAACACGACATAGGTGGAAAAGCAGAGGCAGAGTGCCATATTTAAGCAGAGGAGGGGGCAGAACTGCAAACAAAAATCCACATCCTTTTACTTCCAAACTATCTCTTTACCTATAAGATCGTATTTCCTGCTGACATCACCAGTTCTAACCAAGAAAAAACATGCCAAAAACCAGAAAATATTTAAATCAATCCTCTATTACATAAAGAACCTGACAACTGAAAGGGCAGACAGCAAGAAGATGAAAAAGGGAAGATGTTAGCAACTAGCAAAAATGCAGATGAAAATCCTTCTGCGAGTACTGAAATATATTTGTTATTAAATTACTAATGCTCAAGTATTTACAAACATATTGCTAATGCAGCAATTTTAGAAACATGCTGTTCACACATACAATCTTTCTATTAATATAACTAAGCAATGTTGAAAATTAGGATAAAAAGAATGAAAAAGGTATTTATTTTTAATGTCTATCAATAACTTCTTAACTGTATTTTTCCCCATTTTTGTATCATACTAAATAGTAATGGTATTAGGACCTTTAGCATCCTCTTGTGGTCATAAAACTGCTTTGTAAAAAATGTCTAGAGCAATTACACAGTTTTGGTTCTTTCAACATAAAGAATTATTTTTCTGTACAGCAATTAAAAACCACATTTTCATCTCGCACCTAACATTTACACAGTAACTAGAACTTTTACAAGAGTACTGGAAGAAAATTACACTTACAACCATGATAAAACTTTCTTAAAATTTCAAAACCTATTATAAAGCACATGTCACCAGCCAGAGAGAATTCACATTCCCTTTGGTGGACAGTGACTTGTGAAAAGTGGCTTTGATTTGAAAACATACCTACAACAGTATTATCATGTTTAGAAATTTCTGTTGGTACACAGAAAACATTTTGCTAAAGTTCATTCACCGGGTGGTGTTACTACAAATACCTGTCAAATATTTAATTTTTTTAAAAGAAAAAGGTAATTCCCTAATCAATGCAAGTCCAAAGTTTAACAAAAGAGAAACCATGTGGATATGGTCTCTATGCTGAAGAGATACATGTTGCAAGTTTGCAATTTAACACTTCGCTTGAGACCTTTATTTGGCAAGTATGACATGTGTTAGTCAGATCTTTTTTCAAATCTTTCTTCAAATATGGACAACGATAAAAAATGCCAGGACAACACAGCTGGATAGCCCTATATGAAATCAGTTTCTGCAAGAATGCAGGTTGATAGTACACCAGCCTAAATTTTTCAAGTTATTTATAAAAAAAACCCAAACCTTGCATGCCTGTATTCCACAACTACTTGCTCTAGTGCTCACCTACCTTTATCAATAAGAAAAAATTTTCTATGTTAACATTGTTACAGATTAAACTAAGTAATTCTTGCCGTGTTCAGTACAGTCTTGGGAGCACAGTGTACTGCCATTTTCTTTATGAATCTGTTTTATGTACTTTACATCCATGATCAGTCCAACAATCTCATCTGAGACAAAGTAAATCCCAATTTTCCATGTTTACCTAAAAAGTATGGTTTTCAAAACTTACTTCTGTTTTTGTTGCTGCACTATTACATCTTCCTCAGAAGTAATGCCCAAAGACCGTCATTTTCATCAAGTCCTCAACAGCAACAACAGAACTATAGTTATCTTCTGTCTTTTCCACGTAAATTGGTATGAACACACACTAGAAAAAACACCCTTTGCCTTCTTCAGCTTCACTAAGGACACTTGTCAACTCTCTAGAACTTCCAGATCCTTCTATTCTCTAATACTATTACCAACCATTTGTTCTTCGTGCTGTATGCTCACATTTGATTTCTGTTCTGGTGTAGCCTTCCATACTTGCATTTATTGGGTTCCTCTCCTTCTATTTTAAAATAATCATTCCAGATTTAGTCAGATCTTAAATGTTTGTGTTCTTCAATTCATCTGAAATTCTGCCTGCTGTAAAACAATTTTACATGCACTGTTAATTCCCTCATCTCCAGTGAAAACCCTGCAAGAAAACATGACTCAAAAATCTTTTTAGATTCTCCCATTGAAAATTTTCCTGAAGTTACCAAGAACAGTTAAAAGACTTCTTAGAGAAGAGTTAGTTTTCCAATCACGCATTTCCCTCACTTACTTAGATTAGATAAGGCATTATTAACTATCGTCAGGTTATGCATCTGAGGGAAGTTAACTGTGAAATGCAGCAAGAGAAGCCTGAAAGTGTTTGGTTTTTTTACAAACATAGACCATTTATAACCTTACTATCTCTTAAAAACGAATTGTTTGTCTTAGCATCTAAATTAAGATGTATAATTAGTATGGTTGTCCCTTTCTAAACGTGCAAGTGCCATACCTGTACTTCTTTACCACTCTGATGTTACCTGCCTGCAGTTTTGCCAAATAAACATCAGTGGTTCATAGTTTGGTTCAGAAGTTCCTTTAACTGGTTCAGCAGCGTTGCCAGTAAAGCTTCTCACCACACACCTTCACGACTTGCTAAAATTAACTCTTCAGTATTTTTTTTCATGAAGATTAACATGAAATTTTTTTTTCCGTTTTATTTATTTTCTAGTCCTGATCTTCATCTCCTTATCTCCTGTAGCTTCCTTTACATTTGAGGACGAAGGAACCACAGACATTTGCAGGCTGAATCAAGTAGCAATAAACTATCTTCAAGGTGCCTGTGAACCATTAACTTCATTTGTCAAAAATGGTGAAATTTATGGCACAAGCCAGCAATTTCTTCCTGGAAAAGTAACTTATCTTCCTGTGTCCTGAACACCTGCCCTAAATAAAAACTGTACAGAAGGGCCCCAGAGCTCAAACATTAAGTCAGAAGATTTCCTAATTTCACTTGCTGAACTCGAGGTACTTTAGGTTTGGATTTTACCCGCGTTTAGCGCCCTATGGCACTTGTGATCAAAAATTCATTCCCAGTGGCAGGATGTGAAACTGATGAGCTCCCAGCAAATCCAACAACAAGTTCTCAACTCAGCCACACAGAAAACAAAGAACGCAATCGGCAGCTACCGATGAAAAACATACACGATTGCTATGTACCCTTACACAACAATGTTAACCTAAGCAGCAGATTTGAAGTGAAATACGTAAGGAATGGAGCAAATGATCTGCCTGGAAGTCATAAATTGAAACTAATGTAACACATTTTTGAGTGTGGGTGCGTGAACGAAGCACTAATGTACCTATTTCCCATACAGGACAGAGAATACTAAAAAAGAAAAAAAAAAAAGAACTGACAATAAAGCAAGCCACCTTTTTCCCCAGAGCAAAGCACTCACTACACAGCACTCAGATCTTCAAGTAAACATTCTATACCGGTAACAGCATTGAATATACGAATTACGGGAATTGCAGCAATTTAACTCCTACCTGTATCAGCCACAATAAGATGGAAAAGGATCTATACTCTGATTATTACTATTTCTCTGCAAAACCAGCTAGCTAATAGTGAAGGTGTAGAAGAAAACTGTATGAAAATTATACTGCAATTTTAATACATTAAAGACAAAATAAAAAGCTCTGCTCCCACCTGGTGGCAAAAAATAGTACAGAAACAGTAAAAGTCTACAAAGTTAACTTAAAGCTGAAGCAATCTGAATGAGACAAAAAACCTGGTTTGTCTGTGAAAAGCAGTTCTAACTTTGTGGTCATCACAAAATAGTTTTAAGTTAAAATTCATTACCAAGTGACAGCATAAGAGTGCAACTTATTCCACATGTATGGGTTCATACAAACCATAATCACCTGCTTATACACATTATTATTTTTTTAATACAGTCAACTGTGTTTTTAACATCTAAGTGAAAAGTACAGAAATATAAATTATTCTGACAGCTTTCCTCTCAACAGACAATTTTAACTAATTAAACCGTTACTGAGTAAGGAAGGGATGAGAGGCCAGCATATACTTCTGGGTATTCTGAATAGAAATCTCCAGGTCATCTTCTGCTTAGAGTAGAAAACTTTAACTTGAAGTTATCACACACGAAACACCGTTGTACTTGTAAGTTACCTTGTAGCATAAATAACAGGATTTTGCACAAGCCTTTTCACATATGGACTATTCGACAGATTTAAAATAATTATTTTTGTTCCAGCACTCATGAGTCAATGACAAAATGCAATCAACTGGATATTTTTCTTCACGTTTTCTGGCTGAATCCGCAAAAATGATCTCATGTTTATTCTAGCGTTTTTCATAAGAGCCACAAATACGACAGAACCAATGGTCAAAGTGATTAAAATTTCTGAAGCAAGACCTATTTAGACATTACACTGAAGCTACTTTAGTGTCCAGGAATTTCAGCTAGTTTAGCATAAATATATTAATACTTTTCTCTTCTTGTAATGCAATGCATTACAAGACTGTAAATACTGGGTAATATAACACAGCATTTTCAGAAGAAACTTTTCTAACATGTTGTGCCCACTACAGCAGCACATAGCTGAATGCAACCAGCCTATTTAAAAATCACGGATCACTTAAACATAGTGTTTGACAAGTAGCATCTGGGATAATGACATGGTAATGTCTCACTGGAACGTTTACCAGGGGGATACAAAACTATTTAAATTACATCTTTCATAGCAGTGTTTGAACAGTCATCTTATTAAAAACATTAACAGAGGAATCTTCTCTATCGATATTGCACGCTCCTGTTTACAAGCAGAGTTAATACCCTTCCAGTGTGACAGCCACTCGTGTGTATTAACTATACCTGCAATCTTTATGGCTACGGGATCCTCTGAAACTGGAACAGGTCCCTCTTTGACTTCAACCTGTTTCTCAGGGACCAGAGTAGATGTGGCAGGAGGGGTATACTTAGTCTCAACATAGACCACAGATGTGGAAGCAGAGGGCTTGGAATTGTGAAAAAGACTAGCCCACGATTTTGCAGGCTGATTAACAGGGACTGATCCTGCAACCGGGACTGTTGCCTCAGTAGTAGGTGAAGCTTCCTCAGGCTTAGCTTGGTCTGAGTCAGTGCTTTCCACAGTGTGCAATTCTACCCCATTGGCAGCTGTGTCCTCACCAGAGGATTCAAGTGTTTGTCCATTAGTAACGCCAAGATTTTCAGTAGTATCAGTACCAGCATAAGACTGTACAACAGCTGTCCTTAAAGGGCTATCTCTGCCAGTCTCTGAGGGGATGCAAAACTGTTCAGAATTAGTAACACGGCATACCTCAGGCTGCCCTGCAGTCCTGCTACTGTCTAGTGCGCTAGAAACAGAATCATCAGAGACAGCTTCATGAACGAAGTCCACAGAATTGTCCGGGCTGTTGCAAGTCCTTGGTGTGGCCAGGGAGGGTATGTCTCCCGTCAGTTCCGTATCCTCCGTGCTTATGCTGTTCAGTCCCGATGAATTTGTATGGCCATTTACAAGAGCTTCCGTGGGAGCGATGCCATCGCTGACATCTTCCAAGTAACTGTAGTATCCAGGCGGTCTTTTTTTCTTCTTTTTACGCTCCCTTTGACCAAGGCCTCCAGACAAACCATCGTTTTCAGCATTAGAACCGCTGTCCAAAGCGAGGGTTGGATCACTGAACTGGCAGTCAAGGGAGTTGTAGTTTGTTTCACTGAGACTATCACCAGGGGTTTTCTGAGCAGGTGCACAGCTGAGAATGAATTCTGGAGCCTGAGGATTCAGAGTACTCGAAATACTGTAGTCGGTGTTATTTAGTACAGATGACTGTGTCTCAATAACTTCATTAACACCAAATTCAATTCTCTGATACTCTTCCCCTGGACAAAAGAAAGCAAAGCTGAGTTAGTGAACGACATCTGATCAAAAAGCTACAAGATCAAGAAACCCCCCCACATTTTCCTGCAACCCAGAAAACAAACTTCATTCCCTCAAACTAAAATAATTCTTATTCTCCATCTCAATCCTGAAGAGCCTTTCAAAACATCATTTTCTTTAAGACAACAGAGTGTGTAATTTTCCAAATCACTGCACGGTTCCTGCAAATAACACCTATTAAATTCACTTATTAAGAAAAACTATTAAAGCCCAGTAACTTAAGCAATACTCTGCATTAAGTTAAGTACTGCTTAATTGCACACAAAATACAGTGCAATATTGAACTCCACACTTCTTCTAAAGTCAGCCTTTTCCACCGACAGTTAGAAACTCCATGCCTTTACCCGTTTAACTGTTAAGAATAATTTCCACGTGTGGAGTTTGTTTTTTGATTTTAGGGGATTTTTTTTGTTTGTTTTTCCTGGTGTGTAAAGATTTATCATAATCATAACTGAAAAATATTTTTCATTAATTGTAGGGAAACACTGCAATTACAGCTTTTGAAACTCCAGCCTTATCAATAACTGATTTAATTTTATCACAGGTAAGTTTATTAATATATGAGAATATGATGTATATGACTGTATTTTATGACAAGAAATGCAACAAATACACCTCAAAATAAGTCAGTGTTCAACTTGCACATACAAGCACAACTGAAAAATTTGTGAAGAGGACTGTACTGTTTCAGGGGAATTTGGTTTTTTTTATACTTTTTTAATTTATCATGGAACTTTGACATGCTCTTTCAAGAAATGCTAAGAAACATTCTCATGGCAGGCTGCAGTATCACAAAATACTGTCAGTCAATAAGTACTGCAATTCCGTGGAACTTAATTAGCTTTATAATGCGAGTGCTAACTAGTAACACTGAGTATTTCAGTTATAGTTATTTCTGCAACTATCAAATAAAGAGGTAAAATTAATGACACTTTGAGTGTCAGGAATGTTAAAGAAGCTTACATTCTAGTACTTAAAGTTTTGCAGGTCTTCATGATACGTTATAGTTTCAAAGAGAAAAATTTTAGTATTTTTCTGTTTCCTCAAAGATGGGGGGCAAAAAAACCCCAAACCCACCCCACATTTCAATTTTTTAAAGACTGTTACTAGAGCATTAAGCAACAGTAGATACTATTTCCAAAGGAATATAAGTGGATATACCACTAAACTTTGTTTCTGTGCAACTTATATTATGTGTGACATGTCAATGGATACATATTTTAATGTACACCACAGACACTCATTAAGGTGTGTTGATTTTTTTTAAAAAAAAAAAAAAACCAACAGAAAGCAAGCAACGGTTCCCAAGGAAAAGACGTTACTCACACATCTAAGGAAATAATCCTGTGGGAGGACAGTGTCTAGTAGAAAATGTTTTGATATGTAACTGTCAACATAAGTGTTCTGAAACTCTCCAAATACTTTCTAGAAAAGTGCACTGACAGAAATTTTAGCTTTAGAAAAAACTGTGAAAGAATCAAGAATCTACAGGGTATGTATTTTTTAATATCAAATGAAGAATAACAAACATTCAGTGTGTGTTGAGGTTTGACTTACACATGCAACACCAACATATTATGAATTAAGGAACAGAGATATGTAATACAGATGTTAATTGCTGTGCTTTGATCTATTAACCTAACTAAAAGAGAAATAAACACTCTTCACATATCAATTTCAATCTTGCTGCCAGTCAGGCTAAAGGAAACTTTAAAAAAGTAGAGAGAGAGAGAGAGAGAGAAACATTCTCCACACAAGATTTCTCTAAATCATGTTAACAAGTGCCTGAATTTCAAGTTTTCTTCACCTCTCCCCTACATCCATGGGAACACATTTTATAACACCCTGCCTGTCAATCCACCATTCACCAACTACTTCTGCAATCACTGCCTCGCTATCACCAACCAGAAAAGAGGGCTTATGTTTCTTTGAAAAAAGAAATCAGCAGCCTAGAGGCAGGGAGGTGGAAAGCTGCTGCCTGATACCCACTTAAGAGGGAAGGGCTGGGAGATCTCAGCCATCACCCTAATCATTTAGCAGCAACACTAACTGGCTCTCGGTATTAGACACCAGCTGATCTGTCAGGATACACAGCTCAAATCCAGCCACAGCTTCATTTGCTTGGAAATGCAAGGCATGGGTTTTAGGGGATATGGGATGCAAATTCACAAAAAACTATTCCTCATTAGTTCATTTACTTACGGAGCAACTTGTTAGTTCAAGCATGAACCAAGAGCTAGCTCATTACTGTTTGCAACAGTAAAAAGCACAAGCAACAACTGGTAACACCTAATATTCCTCCAACCACAAAAAGAATGAATTATTTGGCACCTTTCAAAAAGCTACCAATTCAAAATATTCTGGGACTTCTGCTTCTTCCAAAATCCCCGTTTAAAAAAAAATAATAATAATTGCTTCAAAACAAAGAATGTTATTTCCCTTTGTGGTGAGTTAAGTCTACCACAGCCAAAAGAGAGAGTTCTCGCTTCTGCACTCCTGTCCTGCTCCTCTGGTCCCCAGCAAGCTGCCAGCACTCGTGTTACTGAAAGCTAACCTAGCATAAAAAATAATCCAAGTGGGTACTTCTTCTTCTGTTTTGGTGAACTTCTCAGCTTACTGTACACTAGAGAATCACAAGAGCCAGGTCAGGGCAAGCAGGGAGCAGAAAGCAAAGCACATCCCTTACAATTCCAGCACAACAGTAACTTAGCTGAAGGGACAACATGAACATCGTAGGCTAAAGTCTTACCAAAAGGGTAACGGATATTCCTGCCTTTAACATACAAATTATGAAGTTACATCTAAGGAATTAAACTTTACACCTTATAGCAGGAGTAGAATAATAAATACCAGCAGCTAGTGTACAGTTAGTCTACGGGGTGACCAGCAGAAGCTCATTTGCTGTAAGATTGTGTCAAGTTGCTTTGAAAAAATGAGAGGTATTTTTTTCTATTTGTTTTGACTTTCCACTTTGCTTCTGGGCATCTTTGTTTCAATCTAGTTCACAGTGCTATTTCTGAACAGACTGAAACAGATCTATCTGTCATGAACAACATGACATGCATATTGAAACAAGTTTCAACAGATGCTCCAAGGACAGAGTCTATGTACACCAGCAAAAGCCGTGCATACATAGCACTAATTAGACTTAACGGAGTTCTGCATATTAGAGCTTCAGCCGTGATTTGATTATTCCTAGTAAACACTAACAGATCTTCAATCCATAACAAAGTTAAATACTGAAGATAAGTATAGGAAAAAAATTAGACTACAAGTGGGTGACAAGATGGTCAGTGTGTGTCGTCTCATAATTAGAAATGTTCTGCATAAGCAAAGCATTCCGTTTTAGTTTCCACAGCTTCTTATGCAGCCACCACAGTGAGAACACGCATGCACGGTACAGTGCAAGCTTGTTAAAGACATTTTTCAGGCAAAACCTAATTTGCTGTCATTACCTAATCTCAGGGCTGGGAGGGGTTCTCTCAGGGTCTAGGAATGATCTGAAAGACATTTGTACAAACTAACTTTCTGTATGGTTTGTGAACATTAAAATCTCAGTCTTAAAGAACAGAACTTATATCCATAGTTAGACAAAGCAATTTATAACTGGACACCCCTGTCATCAAAAGCAGACGATTTGTACCATATGGCCCTTTTAATGAACATTTCAAACTCCTACTTTAAACTACTCAGTGTCCTAAAACTCGTTTTGTACTATATAATATTGAATTTTCAGAAATATTCCACATCAGCTTTCAAATGGGAACCTGCTGTCCTTCTTTATGACTGGCTATCTCATTTACCTTTAAATGCAAGGCCAAAGCCCCTAAGCATAACTAACGATCAGGTGCTCTTAAACATGAATATGTGCATTTTGGTCCTCTCAAGTACTTTTGTACTTGTCCAGTCAGACACCTGCATTAGTTTGAAGTAAATCTGATGTCATTTGTATCATTCTCATATACACATGGGTAAGTGTCAGCTTTCTTGCTCCCCCCGGTTCAGGGAAAAAACCAAATACCTGCCACTTAAAAGACTGAGAAAGTTGAGTTTAAGCTATATTAATATATAACTATGCAGTAAGCCCAGGTTGTAAGTTGCATGGGTTGAGACAGAGTACTTGTGCGACTGTTACAGCATTAAAACAGGAACTCTGTAATGCATTTTTACATCACGAGTCATACTTTCACCAAAAGAAAAAAGGATTTTCCAGAAAAATAACTGAGCCAGACAGAAATAAGAGTCAAAAGGAACACTGCACTGAGCACTGCTTGCTCTTACAGGAGGGCCGGCTGAACTAGTTACTTATCTCTTCACTAAAAGTTCTCTAGCAAACTTCAGGCCCCCACGTTTTTACAGCTACATCCTGTGATATTTCAGCAAGACATTCAGATTCTGTGGTAGCACAATTGAGGAGGAATAAGCACATCTACCTAATTAGCCAAAGTTCAATGCAGTATTTTCAAATACTCTCACGGATCTCATTCAATAAAGGGGTTTTAAAAAACCAACCTGCCAAACATATGCATATACCTGCTGAACAAGTTCTAAAGATTAAATTTAAAGAGAGGCTGTAGTAAATCTAAGGAAAACGTCACAACCTTTAAGTTTAAACAAAATAGATGTCGATTTCTTACCATTGTGAAGCTTACCTGTGGACTTAATACCACATGAAACTGTTTCATTATATGGGGGGAGCTGTACAAAAAAGAAAAGAAACTTATTTAAAGACAAAGCAACTCTATTAACATTTGATATCAGTTTCATTTGAAACATCTGATTTCTTTAAAAAAATAACATTATTAAGGTTTGATTTTCTGAGAGTATGTCTTGAACTCGTGCTTCTATATTTATCAAATCCCACACTGTAGCTTCAAGTGTCCTTGCAGATTACCACAGTTACTGAAAGATAAAGATTATCTTGGGTACACACCAGAGGCTCATCAACTTCTCAAGCAATTCACCTCAGAGCATCAGGATCTTCCTTCATCAACACTAACTCAACACTATTTTAAAATGAGGAACATACCCTCTTTTTTTTAGACAAAAACTGAAGAAAGACCAAAATACCTGTGAAAGGATGAAACAAAGTTTTGCACAGACAATAGTCGCACCTAATAAACCCTTTGACTCTGAACCTGGTTCAGCTGTAGTGCTGCCCTTGAAATGCTTCAGTGTATTCTTAATCATATCAAACAAAACCAAAAATTTTTTATCATCAGCCAAAGCATAATAGAACCACAGCATATAGTCTCTATCTGGATTGTAAATATGTTTGGTATAAAACACTGGCACCATTTTATGGACTCAGTGGTTGACAGAACCCCTGCTACTGTGTAACCACAGCTGGGCAACTTCTAATCCCCTCCTTGCCTTTCCCCAAACTCCCCCAAGCAGCTGAAAGCCTTCTCCTGTTGCTTGAGTGGTGGCCATTGCTACACTGATGTCCAGCAGCTGCCTGGAGAACAGCTGAGCTGCTTCTGCAGTGGGAGATAAAATTTTTAGAGTATAGTGCAGTTTTACAATGCTATTCTAAATATTAATTATAATGGTGTAACAAATACCATAGACTTCTCCATTGAATTCTGCCGTTCCCTAAAGCTACAAATACTTACGTATTGCCTTCCCAAAGCACT
Organism: Tringa tobata; assembly: GCA_033628505.1. Lineage (NCBI taxonomy): Eukaryota > Metazoa > Chordata > Aves > Charadriiformes > Scolopacidae > Tringa > Tringa tobata. The sequence continues at coordinate 797,488 of JAHREE010000429.1, forward strand.
GTAGACAACAGTGCATCGGAAGTGCTAAAAAAAAATAATCCTAAAATTCCACTATAATGAAGTGCATAAAAAGAACCCATACTGTAAAATCCATTTATAAACCACAATAAATCAATTTTCCAGGTCAAAAATCAGAATCAGTGGCTCAGAAAGAGGCTCCAAGCTGTTAAGAACCTATTATTTCTATTAATATTGTACACAGAGTCAATATAATTTTATAGTTAGAGCTAAAAAAGTTACTCTGAAAGTCTGTAGTCAATAGTTTATGATAAAACTTCTTGTTTTTCTCCAATTCAAAGGGCTTAAGAAAGTACAAAGTAAAAAAAAAAAAGAGAGAATGAAAAAATAAAGTAGTCCATCTATTGCCCCCCTACACATCCGGTTAATCAACAGCACCTTTGGGAGGTAGAGATTTCTGAGTCGACCTGTGTCATACAATTGGGTCATCTGAATCCTATCAGTCAAGAGGTATCTGACAGAACATGTATTAAAAACGCCATGTAAAAAGAGACATTCTGGACAACTTTTAGCTCAACGAGGCCCTTGCCTCGGCCCACCCTTCAGTCTATAGGTAAGGGACTTCAGAAGGACACTGGTGTAAACGGATGCTGGGACTCCCGGAACTGGCACCGTCCTCAACAGAATGTATGTCAAACACCACTGCAGCATTATAATCTCAGTCCTGTCCTTTTTGAATTTCACCTTATTTTTTTCAGACCACTTTCCTCTGAAATATCTGCACAGTGTAAAACTAATAAGCATATTTTTATTTCATCATCCAGATAATTAAAACATGGAACTGAACCAGATCAAGGACAAACTTAAGGAACACTGTTCAACACAGTTTTTTATTTTGATAGCTAACCAGTAAGTGGTACACTTGAGACAGTTATAAAATGAAGTAAGACTGGTTCAAACTCTGTAGGTTCGTGTTTCCTCAACACATTTTATGAGAATAGCTTTACAGAAGTCAGGATACAACATTTTCATCTTGCACAATTTAAGCTTTAGAATAGCTGATGTTTTTTTCTAAACTTCCCCCACCCCAAAACGCCACCCCATTCCCTTCATGTACTTCTATTGTTTATCACTATACTATACTAATTATGCTTGGAAAATTAAGTTACAGGAAACTAAGGTACATTAACAATGGTTGTCAGATTGGTAGAATGTGACAAAAGGATTTCCCCTTCTACAGTTGAAGTGTTCATTTCCTTTGTGTTGAGAGGAGAGGACGGAAGAATAATTGAAATGTTTGAATGGAAATGTTTGGAGGAAAAACATGGAAATTGACCTAGAGGAAACTTATTTTTCAAGTCTACAGCATAATACTCTGCCCTACAAAGGAAAATGGTCTCTTCACTTGCTACCCAGAGCTACAGAGAATAAGAGTCTACAATACTATCTGTAGGATGTTATGAACTCAAACACACAAAGCCAACTGTTTCCACTCTGTGGGTCTCGCTGCTGCTGTAATTATTTCATTATTGACCCATTTCTCATAGCTCATGTTCCTTGTAAGAACAGCTTCCATGGCTAGCAGTGCTCCACCTGGCAGGAAACCCTGTGCTTCAAAAGGCTTATGAGATTTAGCAACCCACCTTCTTTACAAATAAGAACTGTGCTGAAAAGTTTTCTCTAAAAATAAATGAAATAAAGCAATCAAAGCTGAGGTAATAGGGCTGCATAACTCACTTTCAACATCCTATCACTAGTGCCAGCTGTTACAGCTTTGAAAGATGACAAGCAGAAGGTGGAATAATTAATTTCTTATTTCTAAAAATTGACTTAACATCCACAGACATGGAAAGAAGACTCCTGTTCAGTTTGAAAATTAGAAAGCTAAGAGAATGGTAAAAAAAATAATTGCATTGTTATATGTCAAATACACACAAAGACACATAGCTTTAAAATGTTATTTCTAAAAGAAGTTTAAAGTAGATCTTACCTCAACAGAGCATCGTGGAGTCACAAAGAACTGATTAAATTCATCAGGGCTGAACTCCCCAAAAATATACTAAAAAATAAAAGAGAAGGATCTTTATTAAAGAAGCATTTATATTCAATATAATTGATAGATTCATGGTAAAATTTATTACGATAATAGCATTCAAAAAGTCCGTGTGTGTTGGGAGCCAGAAACTCACCTGTTTGCATCCCAACTCTCATCTTAATTCCTTTCCGAGTCTTTAGCAAAGTACTTTAGGCTCTAGAACTGTGTACAATGTGTTTTCCTTCACGTTCCCGATAGAGGTAATCACAGCACCAACTGCACCTCATCCCGTGACCAGTTTTAAATCAACGTGTAGGGTGAGAAGCTGCATCAGTTCATGTAAGCCCTAGACACACGCTGGTTTCCCTTGCAAAACGACACAGATACCTACCCTTCACAATAGAAAAAACCACAAGAATTACTTTTCCAGAGTTCTCCTACTGAATGAATTACACCAGACTAATGGTACCACTACCTGAGTGCACAAGCACAGAACTGAAACTGTCTAGGTGTAGAAAAATACACAAGACCTAAATATCATCAATTTTTGTACAGCTGCTCTTATTGTTACCCCTGTGCCAGAAACAAACCTAAGATGAAACATCTTTTCCCAACATTATCTTCCTGCACCCTTTTAGATATTTTGCATCTATATTTCTATGAAAAAAAAAAAAAGTACCTAACACGACCATAAAAAAACCCACACTAAACTGAAAGTTTTTATTTAGTCTACAGAAAATGAAACATTCCCAATAAAAAGGCCTGACATTGGCATTTCATAGCACCTGGAACCACCAGTTATGATAAACTGAAGAGCATCTGAACATTCAGGAAAGCAGAGAGATACTGGGACAGAAAGAAGCTGAACAAGCTGACAAAACAGGCCAGAAGACTGGGAAATACCAGTGATAACACATTGTTAGCACGTGGAAGGATACTCACATCAAGAGTATCCTTCTATCACCATCTATTATGGCTATGGATAAAAAAAGGTCAGTTTGGTCCCGTACATTACAGCTTATGACTCTCATTCATCTTCAGTGTATGCTGACGGTCATTTAAGACAATTCTTTGCCATCTTCCACCCTTCCATCAGAAAAGCTTTTTCATCAGTGTCAAGTCTTGCTCACGGCAAATCCTTACCTCGGCTGTATCAAAATACAACTAACTAAACTGGAAACTGAACCATAGGAAAAAGTTCTTAAAGTTTGAAAAATCATCTCTAGCGTAGTGCAGGCTGTTGCTACAAAATGTAGACACAGTAATTCAATCACAGGGTTTTTTTTAGACTTTAGGCGATTTATTCCAATAAAACTCATGTACTTGTAGTTGGCTGTGAGTCATGCAAACAGCATTCATGAGTTTCAAAGCTAAAGTTTAAGCTAAATTCCACAGCAATTACAAAATGTAGTTTTCTTACACAAGAAGCGAGTTTTACAAACATCACTTATGTGTGGAAAGAGTTTAACCATTTTGATGCCCATCAGCATTTTTAAACAAATATTGATATAATCTAGTTTAGTCGACAAACAATTCTAGCAGTCAAAATAAACTGGAACATCTGTGATACAAATGTTGGAAGCACAGTGAAACAGTTAATGCTTTAAAACCCCTTCATACAACCAACTGCTAACTACCAACTGAGACCTAAACAGAACGGGGTCCCTAAATTGCATTTGACTGAATGGCTTCACAGTTCTTGGCACAGAACTTAAACTTGGCTTATGTTCTCAATATAAACAAGTCATTTTTATTCAGTAACATACCAGCTAGAATTTATCATATTCCAAAAACATGCCTAAGAAAAACACATGCTGAATCATAACTAAATAATGTTTTTAGGAGGTATTTTTGATGCAGTCATGCAACAAAACAATAATCTGAACTACAGACTATTAAAAATTACATAAATTCAATCCTAATTCCTCCATATAAAAATGTTGATAAATGAAAAGACTGTACTATTAACTGAGGTATCACAGGCCTGGTACTTCTTTCTGAGCAAAATAAAGTGCTTCTTTTTTAATTAGAACACAAAACCAACACAAAATGAAAGCTAAACAAAGTGATCATTAATACTATCTTAATGAAACTGTTTTACTATATAATGATGTATTCACACAGGGAAATGTTGTGTCTATGCAACCCTAATTTAAAACAGGACATTCAAAATTTACCAACATCTAACCCAAACACTAATCCTAGTCAGAATATAGCACAGAAGCCCCATCCCATTTGTGCCTAAAGAAACCAGAATTTTTTGAGGCTTTATTTAACAATGCTTTATACCTGCAAACACAAAGTAAACCAGGTAAAAGATTCCTGCGTAATAGGAGAAATTTTCCTGAGAACAATACTCTTTCAGAATCAACGTATTGGGCCATATGACTGATGACATTAAACCTACCCAATTTAACCGACCTTCCTTTCCTCTGCGTCTCAAGTCAGCCTCGTCTCTCAAGAAATAGATTTCTGCAAACTGCACACACAGCACCCTCTGCTAGCACGACAGAATTTTCTACCCTTTTTAAGGCACAACTACGTGCCAAATCAAAAAAGAACGGAGATATCACATCACTTGGTGAGTATAACAATCTCTACCAAAAAAAAAAAAAAAAAAAAGATGCAGAGGAGGGGGAAGACACTGCATTTTAAGCAACTTGAAATACAGGGTGTGTTCCCTGCCTGCTCTCTGTCCATCCTACATCCCAATGAATCTGTGTGCCTGGCACTACACAAACCTTCTCTGTGTAAGAACATTCTTGCTTTAGCTGTGGAACAGTTTCAGAAAGACACCACTGTAGTACCTACCCTGAACCATTAACTCAAATTTAAAAGGTTTTTCTGCAACTGAAACATCCAAGCAGTAAGTAGTTTTAAGCAAGAGCCTGCTAAGATTTTATCAAAGTGATACTTCCTTGCAAGAAAAAAAATCTCATTATCAGCATGAGCTTTTGGGGTCCTGGCTTGTACACTCTAAATTATTCCACAGAATTTCAAAAGCCTCGAAGTTAGCTTTTTTCTAAAATGACAAATAAAACCTAATACTTGGAACAATCAAACAACAGTTTCATTAAATTATTTACACAATTCCTACACAAGCTATTCGTGATCAGCATTCATTTACCCCACTCTCTGTAAATAATATTTAACACACACAGCAAAGACACGGTATCACGTGTTAAAACTTTGCGAGAGCCATTTCAGACTATTTCACTTCCAATTTTAATGTTTTCAGTGTGCATCTACGTAAGGAACAGACATACCCATTAGGACTACATCACATTGATTCCTTTAAATGCCAAACCTGAACAGTGCGTCACTCTCTAAACTCGTGTGTACGTCACAGTATTTCGAGATCCCAGTCAGGGATAAGAGACTGGGATTTCACCACACAAGCTCTGAGGAAAAAGTGGTTTTGGGATACAGACTGCTTATGGTCAGACTGCGATTTGCTGGGAGGTAAGCTGCTTGCCATGCCGACCATCACCCACGTGTCGCTGCGTCAGCCGCCTTTTCCTTTGCAGTAACTGCAACTGCGCGGTCACCCGGGCAAAGGATGAGCCCCATCGCTGTGACAGCGCACAGGAGCGGGTGGCTGAACTGGCCCAGTTTGCAAAATCCACACCTATCGCCTCCGATAATAGGAAAAGAAACTACGGCAACACGCAAACCCAAAACATTAAAAGCTGTCACCAGTGAAGAGTCGAAGCTTAATTACTCAGAGCTCTACACAAATTTCATTTTAAGGCACAAAAAAAAAAAAAAAGAGCTTTCTCCAAGCAAAAATATTGTTTAGCATTCAATTACATATTAAAAAAAAATATTTTTGATTTATATCCTCAGATAAAAAAGCACCTGCTTGAAAAGCATGCTAAATAGTAGTTAATGATGTGTTATATCAGAACACAGAGCAGGAATGATCCTTAAAAGAGACAGTCCAGACTGGCACTGGATTTGAAGGAAAAACTCTTAAGAGAATACTGGGGGAAGTTTCGAAAATTTCCAATTGTAATGTTACCCCTAGACTTACTTTTAAAGATGCATAATCCCTAAGAGGCTTAATTCAGAGTCAGATCTGATCTCTCTCCTCCTCAAACCATCTCCGCAACCTACATAGCAGCTTTCTGTTCTGCCTCCTGGGGAGGAATCCTCTCTCACTTTTTTTGGGAGCACGTATTTCACGCTGCATTTCTCTTGCCACTCCCCAGATTATTCAACCCTGCAATCATTAACCTTGCATGAAGTGTATTCAAGGATACCTCTGCCTGGTGAGCTTGATTTCTGCCATAGATTAAGAGCAATGTCAATGCAGTAACATGTAAATTTCAACGATCTTTTACTTGCAGCTCTGTAAAAACAGATGGAAAATAAGTCTCCTCAGAACGGGAGGTGTGTATAGGGAAGTAGGGTTGTGGAGAAGACAAGGCTTTGTAGAATTCCTGGGGGGGTGGAATCTACCTCTACTACACCTTCCCACTTTCTCATCAGTGTTTCCAAACCTCTCCTTTGGAATGGAAAAACAAAACAGTAAACCCATGGATCTCTTCCATTTTGCAATTCACGACTGTAACCCAATTTGACCGTTTATCCAAGATGTATAATATGTTCTTAAACATATTAAAATTAACATGACCTTAACTAACGACTAAACATATGCCAACATTACAAACCACCTTTCTTACACTGCATGATTAGAAACTGATAGTTGTTCCACACCACCAACAACTAGCACATAAATTAAAAAAAAAAAGAAAAATTAAATATACTACTTTGTGCAATTCTAAAATGCTATCTCTTTTCACATGAAGCTACTGGTGGCATAGATTCTCCAGTTTTTAATTACACTTTCTTACACTACCAGTACTTCAGATTTAATTTATCTGCTTTATTTCCACCTATCGAGATTTTGCAATTGAAGTTTGGGAAATGAATTCAAAACATTCTCATACAGCTTTGGAGAGTACTAAAAAAATAAAGCACAACTAAATTCCTGTAAATGTTTGAAAGAACCAGATTGAACTGTAATTCTGAACTCCTTCCTGTCTGACTGAAGAGACGACATTGAAAGACCTGTATCTTTGCCACTTTCTTGAAGAACTTGAAATTGTGAAGATGAGCTGGTGTCACAAATTTCAGTGTTCAGTCTGAGATGCTCCAAGTGATCACATTTCCCTGCATCAAGTACCTGCCTCCCAAAATTAGTGCTCTTAAAAGAAAAAAAACCAACCACTTCACATTAAATACTTGTCTTAGAGCAACATCCCAAATCCTTCCAAATTTCAGTCGCTGGTGTCTCCAGTCACAACAAAACTGGAATCAGTTTCTAAGTTAATCTCTATAATATGATTACAACAGTATAACACACATCTGCACTCCAGCAGATTTTACACCGCTTTGAACAAAACATTTCAATGACATCACCTTTACATCCTCTGGATACTCACTGCATCTAGGTTAGAACACAAATTACATAAAACCAATTAACCAAATAAACCTACACAAGAAAATTTGTTTTCTATCACACAGGAATCAAAGTAAGAGTATTTTTATATTTTACAGTAACTCTGATTACCATAACTGACCAAGTGACATCTTAACTATGCAGACAAAAGCACCAGCAAAAGTACTAATTCCAAGAAGGGGGGGGAAAAGGTCCTCTGAAGACCCCAAAGGGTTAAAATGCCTGACCTGCAAACTCTCCCCATGCCCACTGTTTCTCACTGTGCCCTCCTTAACCACTTAAAAAACGAATGCTAATGTTACCCCACTGTCTGTAATGAAATCTCCACTGGTATTCCAGTCTAGCAACACGAATGCTCTCCTGGAGGAATACGAGGAGGAGGAGTACGTGTTACACAGCTGCTTGTCCTAGAAAAATGGGTAGAAATAGCACTGCTGATGCATCATCATCTCGGCATCACCTGCGCTGCCAGAAAGCTAGGAAAATGAAGTGTCAACTTCTGCTTTCAAGAAGCATTAACGTGGCTTTCATCTAATAACCAAGAGCTTCAGATCTTCCAGTCAAATTAGTTTAAGCTGCAAAATATTCCCACTTCCAACTGCTTTTCCACAAATGAGTTAAAAATACAGCTTTTACTTAAGGGTAGCAAGGAATAAAACAACTGTATCTAAGCAGAAGGCCTAACAAGTCAAAACTAGTTCACATATAAATTGAAATGATGAAATAGTTTATGTATACTATAAGCTATACAATCCTGCTCACCGAGCTACTGCTACAAAGTGTAGTTATTCTTAAAGCTATCGGAACAGGCTGGAGTAGGGGAAGAAAATGAACCATTCAGACAGAAGTCTGCTTTCTGGCAAGGAAAAAAGGGCACAGACGTATGACCGTACTTGGGTTTTATTACCAGAGAAAATGTTCTTACATTAGTCATCCCAGCAGCAAATAAGGTATTTCTCCCTTACCCTTTACTTCTCTCCCATTTTGCCAAGGTTTGTCTTTTTTGTTTTTTTTTTTTTTTCCTGGAAACTGTAAGGAAAGAGAGCTTTCCCCCAGGTTCTCCTTCCTTTTGAGCTCAAATCCATCAAGTCTTAGTACACAGACGATTACTTAAATTCATACAACAAGGTTTTCTGAACTTCCAAATCCCAAGAAACTTATTGCTAAAATGCTTATAAAAATACAGACAAAATTGTGAAACTGAAAAACAGGGGGGCTTGGGGAATTAAGCAACAACTTTTAAGCAGGTGCTATGAAGACCACTGGCCATATAACTTACACCTGTATCACAGCCTAAATAGCAGGTATTTTAGGCAAATCCATTTCTGAAAAATCCTATGTTGATTATCCTCTTTATGGAAAAATAGTCTATTTTTCTAAATAAAAATCTATGGAATTAGGGTTGTACTTTAAGGCGGCGTAGTTGCATATTAAAGCTTTTAACAGTTGAAAACGCAACGAATCATGAGCAAACTCTTAGTACAGCTTACAGTCCTTTATCTCTAGCCTGCAGCTTAAAACTAGAACATTAACAAATCTACATAGTGCCTGGAGAAAGATCAGAGCTAGGTAAATGTAGGTCAACTAAACCCATGAGTCAGTGCAACTCTGCCTGCCTACCATTTAAGCAATCAAAGGCTCAAAAATATAGTGCATGACTGTACCTTCCCCCTTTTCTTCTTTTCCAATTCAGCGTTTCTTGGATGTTATTACAGAATCCTTACAGCTGAAGGAAGTTAGGCATTTTCCACACATTTTACATGAATTAATCTAAGGGGAATTTATTCCATTGGGGGGGGGGGGAAGAGAAGCATCATTCTCAAAAGCTTATTTTCTGATCAGAGAAAAAGCCACATCACTGGCCAGTATGAAAGCACAAGCTGGTGAAATTTCCGTTGCGGCCACAGCATTACTGGAAGGGTTTAATGAACAAATGGCCCCTACAGCCTGACACTATCATGGGGGCACAATGCAGATCAGACCAGTTTATCCTGAAGATTGTAATTCAAATATTCAAAAAAGCAGAGCAGGTTGTGCTCTTTCATTACTATTAGTTTCCACCAACTACACAACATATTTCAAATAAGAGCAACAAACCGAACAATAACCCTACAAAGAACTGCCAAAACACCAGTCAATTTCTTACACGCGAACAAATTCGGTTTATTTAATATCTTCATTCTGTTAACAAAACTGAGATGCTTGTTGGCATTCTTCCATTTCAAACAAACAGCAGCTACCACAAACTACAACTAGCCCAAGGAAGCTGTCTATAAAGTGTTGATTGTAGTTAGTAGCGGGGGGGTAAAGGGAGTGAAAGAATAAAAACCAACCCATCTTCTTACCAAGACACCACTGAATTTATGAGTGTGGTGCATCTTGCCCAACTGTGGAAAGATTCTGTTACCTTCTGGTCTCTGAAGCAGGACTGCCCCAGCAAAAAGCTTCTGCTGTTTCACATTTAAAGCTTTCCCCAATTGATCTTTTTCTTCTCTTCCACAAAACAAACAAAAAGCATGGCTAAAACCAGTCACAATTTTATTTTGTAAATAGTAATAGTACAAAGAGGGCAATGCAGCTGTATCACTTATATGCCATCATAAAGCAATGGCCCACTGACAGGAGGAATATATCTACATTTTATATACCTTTTAATTTGCATCCTATGAGAGAGAATCAGGTATTTTGCTTTATTCTTTTTCAAATATAAGAAAATACCTTCCTTGGATCTTCCACAAGAACCCAAGTCAAGAACATGCATTCACATGTGATACCAGCAAGAGCCGCAGCAAAGAGCTGTCATTTTGGGGCTACAGCAGGAATGTCTGGAAAGTGCATTCCAGACAGCAAGCAAGAGGGAAGACAACAGCTGAATTGTCAGAGCTGATTGCATCAAACCTTAGTTCTTTGGGGAGCAAAACATGGAATCTCTGATACCTTTACACCAACAACTCCACTACTACAGGCCCACAGAACATCTGCCAGTGATCTAGAGAAGTAACTTTTTCCACAGTATTTTCTTGCGATGTTAAATCAAAATAAAAGCCAAACAAAAATACTTTCCTATTAAATTCTCCAAGCAGGCAGTCCTTGCAAATATCAAAAGAAAATTAAATACTTCCAAAACAGATAGATAGGTCCTTCCTCAGTTCTGAATTCAAGAACAGCGGTTGGTAAAACACCTATTGCTAAGCCTCTATCTTCACACCCTCAAAGAGTTTGAAAACACCAGCTTCAAGCTGGTTGCTCATAATTGAGCAAACACTTACTTCAAGCTCTGCTTGCACTGAACTAGTTACTGAGGCTAATGTGCAAATTGTAAACTCTTCCTATAATGAAGAACAAAAAATAATTAAGACCAGAATTATTCTGATTTACCGTAGCATGATAAGCACTGAGGAGAGAGAAGTTGGAACATGAAGTTACTCGAGAACACAGCCAGTTTAACTACTATTTTATTATAGGTGGGGCAGGCAAAACAATCTCTCACTAATTTTATCTAATACTTCCCAGCAGAAAAACCTTGGTGTTAGCCATTCTTTCTCTGCCAGACTAAAGTCATTAGGGCAGCAACCTTTTGTGCCAGATACCTACAGCAGAACAAACTTCTGAGAACACAGCAGTAAAATCAGTTTTGCATCTGGAGAACGCTGCTTTGGCCACATTAAATAGCAAATCGTCTTTGAACATCACACAGCAGTCCACCCAAATTCCAGACATGCTGGCTAAATCAGCATTGTTCTGAGGTTTACAAAAATCTTTATTTAGCAGGCATTTTAGCAACTAAGATTTTGAAGGCTTGTTTTCAGCGAGCTTCTCTCAATTCTTCCAGGTGGAAGAACAGCACATGCACTATCTTTTCTACCATCTGCATAGTTCACAGTGTGGAGGAGCCAATACATTCCTACCCCAGCAAGGCAGGATGCTCTGGGCTACCAGAACAAAGACAGGCTTTCCCTGTAATGGCCCCCAGCTAGTAAACTGCAGAGGTGCCTGGCAGTGCCCTGTCAGAGGAAAGCCTTTCTTCTTCTCTGCTTACTATACCTGAATTTATCTCATAGGCTAATTTTATCCTTCAAATCCATGATTTTAAGAAGTAAAACATCTAGACTTGGATGAGGTTATTAGAAAGAAAAAAGGGAGGTAGAGCTCTGGGAAGAAAAAGTGCAACAAGCCCCAGAGTTTTAAAAAATTTAAAAAGTTTGAATATAAGCACATTTTTCAGTGGTTCAAGAAGCAGATCACTATTGGCCTGATGAGGTCAAAGATGAGGAATGGGAACTAGACAAAGAGATGACACAGGATCTGAACTTATTGGCAGAGGCAGCACAGGAAAAAAAGAAACAGAAAGAACTGGTCTGTGCGGGCCAGACCTCAGGCTGAATTATCACCCAAAGTTCTGGAATCACATAATCCTACTGTTGTCAGAAGTCTCTTTAATTCAGTTATAGAAGTATGTATCTCAGCTCCTTTAATAACACTCCCTCTCTTTGCAATTGCTCCATGCACTTGAACAGCAGATGTCCTTTCCACGTACGTAAAGGTCCTAACTTTGCAGATACAGCACGTGAGATTGAGGATGGCACCCTGTTATTTAAGACAAGGAAATTACACTAAAAATTACCCTTCTAAAATCAAGTACTCAAAAACAAAGCTGCACAAATAAAAAGACTGCTTGTAGCTTCATTTGATTACCCCTAGTTTGTGTACGTTTGATATATTCTTTACTTATTGCCACTACTCACATCTTTGCAGAGGACTAATACCTCACAGGACCAATACAGACCCATCCCGGGAAATGACACCACCCTGTTTAGCAAGGACAGTGACATTTCAGTTTGTCAAGCAAACTGGAAAATACACTGAAAGATAAAGAAAAGTGGGAAAAGAACGGATAGCCTCTGAATAACCATAGCTAAACATTGTGGAAAACTAAAATCTATCCCTAACGGCACCACAGCTAGACAAGTCACCCACACAACGCTTTTCACAAGCAATTACTCAGGGCAGGATTTAGGATGGCTAAAATTAGGTGAGGCAAAAATTAGCTGTCTGGACTCCATCCTGAGAAGGAATACAGATTAGCACCTTCAGAGATCAGTTGAGCCCACCTACCTAGGACTGATACCCCTCTTCTGAAGGCCTAACTTTGCATCTCAAGCCTAAAATCCAGAAATGCTGAATGTTTAGAACTACAGAATGTTTAATATCCATCTAAACATGGGGCAAAGTCCTATCAAAACCACATCAAACACCAAGAATAAAAAAAGACAATGCAAAAGCTAACAATTCCCAGGGTTTGTACAGGGGTAACCACCCCAGGAAGGCACCACACATTTAACAGTGACAGAAACACTGGTCAATCATTAAAAACAAGCACCACCTGCTCCATTCACCGAGGCCACGCAGTTTTTACTCGCCTTTTTGTTTTGCTGGATTCACAATCCCACCTCTTCTCCTGTGTCAGTTCTGGCACACACTGAACTAATCAGCGAGATGATGATACCCAAACTGAGAGAAAATGATCCAGATTATTATTTTTAAATTTGTTTTTGCACTGGAGGAAGGAGGGTTAAGAGAAGGTGAGGAACTAGTGTAAAGCAAAAGATGCAAGGGGCCAAGAAAGAACAAGACTTTCCCCTTTGCAATTTGAGACCTGCCAAAAATGGGTTATAACCTCAGAGAAACAGACAGAAATAAACCAGAGAACTTGCGAAAAACACAGTGATTGGTAAATGACTCAAGGGGATCACAGAAATGAAACGCAACTACCATCATGTATTAGTGTCTCCTGAATTTTAAGCTCTATAACTGCTGATGTTTGAGAAGAATTCAAGAGGTCCTTATCCTATTTTCTATCTGCAGGAACTCAAGCCCCTTCTCCACTTCACCACAGGACATGTGCGTATTTTGGGTGTCCCCCAGCAGACACAAACTGAGGACACCTACTGTTTTGATCCTCAGCATATTCGCAGCCGTCCATCTCCTCCACCAGCCTGACATGTAGCAGGTGGAAACCCGAGAGGATCTGGCACTGCCCGTGACAGCAACTTTGTATTTTGAAGTGGTTTGCGAGTTAAAATGAAAATTGGGACACCACACATACACCACCTCCTCCTGAGATAGCTTCACAGCTTAAGTATCTGCCACACAATTTTATGTAGATGCGAGATAGTTGTTATAAATGAATGCAGAGATTAGTACACTGCTGCAACTAAAACACAGATAGCAGGCATATTAAACACCCATATTTTTAAATGGCAGCATTAAAAACTGGGTATGAATATGGCAACAGGCTTACTGCATGACAAGAACGCTGTCAATTTTAAGACTTTCTTTGGTTTTTTTTAGGTAGCTCATTTTGAAAGAATAACACTGATAGCAGTGCTACTTCATGTCTTTCCTTATACAAGATCTTCTGTTAGCATTCTGATTTCTTTTGCACATATGAATGAACAGAATGCAAACCAGAGCGCTCAAGCTATTTCCCAACACAGTCACAGTATTGAAGATACTGATACTCTCCTGCTTTCTGAGGGGGAAGAAGGGACTAAACCAGGGTAGACCCTGACAGACTACTACTGATGAAGCCCACGGCGCTGAGATCAGAGCACACAGCCGACAGCTCGTGTACCCCCTCCATCCAGGGAGGGGTTGGAGTCACCCCTTCCTTGGCCTGCACATCATCCATCCACAGAGGGGGGTATCGATACTCTCATGGTGGAGCTCCTTGGCTCGCTCACAGCAAGGGCAGAGGGGGCTGCTGCCTGCAGTGACACCCCTCACCTCCACCAGCATGGCCAGGGCTCCAGCACCCTCCATCCTCTCCCTCAGCCACCCACAGAACAAAGGAGCCAGCGTGTTTTAGGGGACCCTGCGTAGATACCAGCCAACGGCCATCTAATCCACACTGCTGACGAGGTTGAGCAACAACGCTGACTCCACACCCTCATATTTCAGCTGGCCGGCCTGCGAATTTATAACACTCTCAAACACCACCATTACAGGCAGCTTTTGAAAGAACATGCTTCTCACGTGGCTGTACGTGGCCTCCTTTGGTCCCAAATCCAGTAAGAAAATCTTGCAAATCATAAAAACACTTGGTAAACGTGATCAGTCATTCACACTATTGTTCAAAATGGCTGTTTTGCAAATAAGACAGAAAATACAAACTGAACCAAGTTCCAATTTAGTGCTGTTTGCCACTATCAAATATTGCCACTCACTAAACACACTGGATGTTTTGGACACTCGTACTTGGAGCTGATCTTGAAAGATAACATAATAAGCAGTGATTTACTAATTACAACGAGCACTTCTTTTTTTAAAAGGTGTCATAAAATAAGTTTGAAGCACAAACACTTCTACAAAATTTGGTATGCAAACTGAACAGCTATAAAATACCTTAGCTCTTAGCTAAAACCTAAAATTTTCAGCTAGAAAAAAGAATGTGAAAAACTCAGATTAACTATAAAATCATACTACCAAGAAAATATTGTATGCACACATGATAGGCAGCTCAGCACACAATCATGGGAACAAGGGACCCCTCTAGCCCACCGCAAATTCTTAGTGTGGTACCCACCCTTACGAACAGCAGCACAAAAGCAAAGGAATAAAATGTGCACCACTGCCCTAATGCATCGTTCCAGGGGTAAGCACTGATGAGAACTCAGGAAAATCTCTATTTTAAGGATGTAATTACACCAAAGCAGAAAACCATAATGGCCTTTATGTGACAATCATTAGTACTAAGTGTAATACATGTCCATTGCCTTTATCCTCCCCAATTAAGAAACCTCCGAGTCTTTGGCAACAGCTGAAACACGGCTGCCAGCATCTGGTATTTACAGTCGTTTTGACTCACAGCAACAAGAGTGACCACCGCAATTCAGTGCTGTGTTTGAACAAGGGAAAAGTTCAAAAGACTGAGAACTCAAACCTGTTGACAAAGCAAACTCAACAGCTTTATTTCTTCTGCTCTGAAAGGTGACTACTCGTCTTTCACACTTCTGCGATTCTGCTGCATTTAACATTTTGTGTTGCTTGCAATGCCAGGATGATAACTTTATGTATCTCATTTTTACTTGCTATGAAAGCACATTAACAGCATAAATGCTTGTTTGTTGTCTGAAGTTTTGTTAGGGAACTTTCACTATCTGTGATTTGTGGAAGCTTAAACTTCTTGTTAAGGGGCAACAGCCTGTGGTCACAACCTTTAGCTGAGAAGAAAACTGAGTATTGGGAATTGCCTAAATAAGTTGTCTTTGACTTTTTTCCAACTTTGTATCAAATAACTACAGTACTGCACAGAAATTTTCAAACAGTGGCAGCTTTGGTTTTGTATCCCAAAGGCAGCAGAGGAACAGCAAGTGAATTTTTCCATGCTTTATGGACATTACAGCACTATTTCTTACTTTCTTTGGTAACAGCTAGCTATTATTAGAGACCATATGATTTAATGGATAGACTGAAGTAGACTGGAACATGAGAACTTGATTCTTCTTGCAACTCAGCTGTAACTTGTGCTGACAATGACTCTCTCTCTGCTTTATTTCCCTCTCCTTTTATCATAACTGTTCGTATTTAAAATGACAAGACCATCCCATACTATGTACCGGTATAGCACCATTTTTAACCAAATACCCTCATAAGTAGCATGGTATTATTTGAATACAATTAATCTAATTCCTTGTTGCTACCATTAAGCTAAGCAACTGAACTTTTTCCATTCCACTCTCCATCCATCCTAATGCTTGCAGCAAGAATCAAAGAGACTACCAAGATCTTGCCTTGATCTCCCCCTTTTTTCTGACAGTCATTTCTTTTTAACTCCCACTTTGTAAAGAAGGTTTGAATTCATTTCCCTCGTTAAAACTTACACTCAGCCTGTTCAAACCAGAGCTACGTGCAACAGGAACTCTGCTTCACCACACAACCAGGAGGGAGAGTATCTGTGGTTTGATACCACGTGCAGCATCTGAAATGTTGTACAGCCACACAACCAAAGTCAGCACAGCTGAAGTCACCTTTGTCATCCCGTACCTGGTAATCCCACCTGCATTCTAGGAATTTTCAGTGCTAATAATAACCAACTTAAACCATGAATGTATATGTTTGCAATACAGGCTGAAGAGCAAATTATATACATGTTCCTGCTGAGACAGGTATGTACATATGGCAAAGCTGGTAAGTACTCACGAAAATAAGAACATTGTCTTGACACTGGAAGAATCACTATTGGTAACAAGTTGCTACACTACCTACAAAGGAATCCCACTCCAAGCAGACAAAATATTTTCACAACAAAAGCCTTTGCTTCTTCCCATGAATGATATACAATTTGTATTTTAAGTTACACTGGGAAATCCATTGCCAGCCTGCGATATTCATGGGGAAAAATGAGGCAGGAAACCTGTGAATCACTACAGCAGGCTCTAAATGCTGTACGAAAAAACACGCCCGCTGTACTGAGGGAATACAGCATTGCTATTTCTGCTAGTGTGTTCAGTTTAGTTCAAGCAAAACAGAGAGAAGTCTTTCATACATAGAATTCTTTGAAGAAAACCTACTTATTTATTTTTTTTTCACATGCATCTTTTAACGCAACTTACAGAGATATGCTGCTCTTTATAGTTTCATACAGCTATGGCATTTTTCTCTTCCACCTCAAAGATGAACCCCAGTTGGTTATAGAACCCTTAAGTGATTTTCCAGGTTAACATAACATTCAGTGGAAGCTGATCCATATCCCTTTCTTTCCTACCATAATTCCAATGCAAATAACATACGATGCTTCTTTTAAAACTTCCATACATGATATGAATTCACACACAATACTATAAGCAGCAAAATTCCCAAAAGCACCCTTGCATGTGTCTTCCAGTTTGCACGGCACTAGCATTTGTGACTATCACAGGATTCTTAATCTTACGTTAAACACGTGCTTTTCCATAAAGTGTGTGATTTAAATAAGCCTTACACAACCACTTCGTTAGGGCTACTGTGATTTAAGCTACCTCCTGCCTTACTACGGGTGAAGAAAAACAGACCTTGTAGCTTGCACCAAAGATCAATAAATCTCATGCCGTCAAACAAGAAGGAAAAGTTCTTACATGTATTTAAAATATCAAGGACATCTGCAACTAAATTAGGTATTAGAGAGTCAAATACAAAATGAAAAAGACTAATGTACTTCAAAGTTTTACTCTATTAGAGTGTTAATGAATATATTAACATGAGCGCTAATCTAGCAAAATCCTTTAAAGTGTTTTAAAAAAAAAATCAACACGGCCCCATTATCGGGAATACTTAAAACACAGTCTGAAAAGCACACGTTACCATTTCACAAAATAAAAATAGGGTTTGGAATCCCAATTTTAGAATATCAGACTATTCCATTATGGAGTATTCATTGATATATATAAATACACACACACACTTTTTTTCACTATGAAGCATAATCCTTTGTTCCATAATCCCCGGTTGTGTGTTTAACGATCACACATAAAACACTTCCATCAAAAAGAAAAACCGCAGTTCTAGCATGTTTAATTCTTTGGAAATGAACATCTACATTGCTGAAATGGCATTAGAGTGACAAATGACTGTAATCCAATGGCCCAAAGCCAGCAACTTCTATTACAACAGATTTGGTTGTTTTGTACGACACAGCATGTTGCGTGTGTATCACTAAACAGAAATGAGAACGCTTAGTTTACCTATAAACAAAACCCCACTTAACTCTACAAGTATTTTAACAGCTACATGAATGGCAAAAGCAGTGTGTCTAAGCAACTGCCTACAAAAACTGAATTTATTATTAGGTAAATGGCTGGATCCATTCTAAAAAGCCTCCAAATCAGTGCTATAGTCTAGAATGCACAGAATAAATAGCAGTGATTCACAAGAAGTGTGCATTTTATTCTATTATTTGCATGCTGCCATATAGTTCCAAATTTAAGTTCTATGTCAGTTTTCTCAGACTTCCTTTTTTTAAGTTATCCAGCCCACATTCTCCCACCGTACTCCGCGTGGATTCACCATTCACACTTTAGAAAGACAGATGATACCTTCTGGCTACCTAAACTCACAGCTTCAGCTGCAGCCTGAATTCCCGAGACCACAGAAGCCTCGAACAACTACTCACACCACAGGCAAAAGCTCTAGCACAAGGACGAGCCCAGGCCCTTCTCAGCTATGAAAACAGGACTCATAAAAAAAAAAGTAAAAATTCCAGCTTCTTGACAACTGAGCAGGACGGGGGAGAAGCAGCAGCTACAGCAAGACGATGCCCTCAAAAACCCACTGATGTCTCTCCCCTCCACTGGCAGCCCTCGCCCAGAGCCACCTTTCACTCTGTGTTCAGGGTGTCCCCCATAGTTTCCAGCGTATTTCAGGAACTTCACAGACAGAACCCACACTGCCCTCTCTTCCAAGCACTTCTTTCTGCCTGTAAGGTTACTGTAACATTAGACACATCTGCAAAGATGCAAGCAAGCTAGCACAAGAAACTCATCCAGCTGCATAACAACCTTTTTTTTTTTTTTTAAGATTATTTTAGAGACAGATTGATTTCCTAATCAAGGTCACCCACAAATGCCAGGCGATACACTGCAAAGACAGCACAGAACTGCCTACAGACTAGTGTTTTTTGGCTTTTTTTTTTTTTTCCTTCTTTCAAAACAGCACTGGCTTAAGGGAACATCAAACTACACCCTGCCAGGGAGCAACACTCCAAGCCGGCCACAAAAGAGGCAGTTTGCAGTGCAGTATTTCAGGGAGTCGGATTGCATGCCCTGTTCCCAGTTCCAGTTATTCTGGTTGCCAGGCCAGACGCAGGCTGGGGTGAGGATGAGCAGCTCACCAGCTTGTTCAGCTTTTTCTGAACACAAACTCTACTGGTTTTTACTTCAGCTGGCTTGGGGGGGGGGGGGAGGAAAGAACACGACACAATACGGTGCATTTAAAACAGCACTGAGTTAATTTGACACCACAGTAATGGTGAAAGAACAAAACAAGCATAAATGATTCATTCTGCTATGGTATCCTTTCCTCTGCTTAACTTGTTTTCACAAGATTTATAAATGATGCGTTAGTATTCATTCTTTCTATGAAAAACAATAGGAAAAGTGGCTAAAACAACGTGTTTATACAGTTCCTACCGAGTATTACTGTGGAATCCAAACAGGAACATAGTTTTTAAAACGTCTTCTTTTTCATTTTAGAAAAGAAGATTTTTAGATGACCTTGATGACAAATGGTTTCAGCTACATCCAGTGCCAAATCAGCTCAACATCTGTGGCGTCATACAAAACCCGTAGTGATACAGCAGGTTTACTTCTAGCTCACCTTAATAAAGAAATAAAAAAAATCTTGCGGATTTTGAATATAGTCAGAACACGCCCAGAAAACTGACAGCAACACTTAAATATCTCATTAAATGATTATGAAATAATGACACGGAGTACAGAGGCACAAACGACCAACAATATCTAAACAGCGTTACCATACACTCGTGTGTTTGCTGACGAGCTGGCCATCCAAAATTAATGCCCCTTTCAAAATACACAATACGGTCATGTTTCAGGATTCATTTGTTAGAACGTGTAAACTGACCGATGAAAGATTTCTGCCCACTGTTACACAAATCCATTAATTGCAGGAATCCAACTACACATTTTAGCCATTAGAAGAGCATGATTTTTTGGAAGACTTTTTTTCCCTTGTGTGACAAAAAAAAAAGTCTCAATTACGGTACACTCAAATTACAGTCACATGGAAAAACTAAGCACTTTTGTTTAGGACTCCGCATTATGACACAAACATAACAACTGAATAATGTTATTTAGTCTTGTGCCCAGAACAGTCAACTTCTATCAAAACTCCAAAATTTGCTCCTGATCTGCAATGCTACCATCCTAAAATAAAAACTACACATAAAACTACATCCCTGAACTTATCTTTAGGCTCTTCATCCACAAGAGTCCAAAACATTGTTACCTTACTTCAGCATCATAACATTATATCGCTCTAGGATACGTAATCACATAAGACCCAGAAAGCATTTAAATAAACTATTTACATTGGGGGGTCCACCCCAAAACACAAAAATAGGCTGTGTATAATGATACAAAGAAAGCATTAACTGAAAGACATCTTACAGATTTGCTTCCAAATTATATATAAATTTAAGCACCAATCCTCACAAAACCTAAATGCTTTTTAGAATTGAAGGCTTTTACTTATGCAGGGGCTTGATTTAAAATATTATACGTACAAGTTACTACTAAAGATGAATTTACAGTCTAGTTTTAATTACAGATTTGCAGTGCTTCACCAGAAACTAAATAATCAGCTGGACTTTCTTTTTGTTTCAAAGTACACCAATTTAATTAAGTACAGACACAAAAGTGTTCTTAATTCTTCTAAATCAAGAAAAAAGTTGCCATGTAAAACCCAGTCTTATGAAACTGACCGCATTCACTGCTGTCCAGTACTGAGGGGAGGGTAAAAACAGCAAGTAAAACAGCTTCTGAGTTGGACACTGAAGCCTTTTGATATATGTGCACTCTATCATTCAGTAGGACAGTAAAAAACCGTCCAAAACTAAGTTTCTTCCACTTTGAAAGAAAGTTGAGGGACACAGAATTTTAAACGAATTCCAAAAACTGCGACTGCCCTCAGAACACCGTTAACAAAATCACATCCCTCTTTTTCTCAAACATAAATAAATCAAGCTGGACAAGAAATGCCATGATAGTTTTCACCGATTACAAACTTTTGTTTATGGAAAAAATATTGTCAGTGCCACTAGTGCACAACTTTATTATGTGAGTACCTTAACTACCCTTCAGAAAAAAACCCACAGAATTCAGAATAAAGCATGACCTTGTTTGAAACACTTAAATTTTATGAAAAGTACTTTTCCAACACCAAAGACTCAGGTTTTTTTTTAACAAAATTATCTGTAACTCGATTAAAGCTTTCTAAACTTTATTATTTGCTAAAATAGCAAGTTGTATGAAGTCCTGCAAATAAACCCCTCAGTGCCCCGCACGCACTGCCTGACGTTTTTGCTTCAAAGCTTTTTGGGAGAAAAACCTTACAGGAGAGAAATAGCGAAGTTACCCCATTCAATCATTTGCTCCAGGCACACACGAGATAAGACCAGGATCCGAGCTTTCAACTTCCAGTGAAAAACTACCACGACTGCAGGTTTTTTTGGTCTTTTTTTTTTTTTTTAACACCGTGCACAGATCTTCTGGCTGGTTTAATTCGTGGGAGACAGGGAAACTGCACACGCATCCCCGTGCACAGTAATCTTGCAACACTCAGCCCTTTGCACCCCAATGCACCGAGTGTTTGGGCGGGGGAGGGCGGTGGGGGGGGGATTAGTTTACAAATCTCCTTATTCCCTTCTCATTATAGAATCGCTTCTGTCTCTCCGCCCCCCNCCCCCGAGTAGGGCAGGGCCGTGCAGGAGGAAGGCAGGTGTTGGAAATGCCAGGGCACAAGCAGGCGGGCCGCCCCCAAGGAATTCGTGGTGGGTTTGCCTCGAAAGTCTGTAGAAGGCCCCGGCGTCGAGGGTTGCCCTGACAGGGGAGCGGGAGGCTGCCCACTCCTGTGCTGGCAGGGCCAAGCTGTCCTGCATCCGTCCCAAATAACCCGGGTGGGAATGGGTTCGGCACTTGTGTCTGGAAAAAAAAAAAAAAGAAACTGACTAAGCCAATCTCATGATTTTGAGAGGACTGAGTCATAACTGAACACACACCCCCCCCAGCAAGAATCCACTAAAATAATCACTAATACACTCCGTGGTTTGTTGGTTTGGTGTTTTTTTTTCCTTAAACAAACTATTGAATCCTGCAAAAGTCTGCTGTGCTTGAGGAGTAAGTGTTAGAGGAGGCTTAACATTACTGTGAAAGCTGAGGAGAAAGAACTAAAGATTCTTTGGCAGTTCAGAGAGCAGGCCTTTCACGGAAAGTGGAAAGAAGACTTCATCCATCTCTCTGTGACAAGGACATCTCCCTCTCCTCTCCTGAGGCGCAGCGCTTAACCTGTGCTCATGACAGTAATGGGAAGGAAAGACAGTGAATGATTTTCTGTATCAGCAGCTACACGCCCTGCTGCCGCTCCCTTTTGTTTCTGGCAAGTGTTGCTCCTCTGTCCTAAGGCAGAGACCTAGCAGTGAAAATGGCTGTTTAATATTGAAATAGAGAAACAAAAAAGGGAGACAAATGTATAGGCTTTTTGCATCCAGCATTTCCAACATCTGAAAACTCCTTTCCCCTCAGGAGTCTCATTTACAAGGTAAATACTGGAGTGAAAACCCTTACGTGGCTCAACTGGTTGAAGGCAGAATTCCCTTCTGCCCACAATACTGCTTCAGTAAACTGACAGGCTGCCCCTTCAAATGGCTGAAAATACAAATAAGCGCAGTGCCTCCTGCCTGAAAACCAATTAATTCTACTACTGATACTGCTAAAAGCCGTAGCTGATGGTGAAAAGTGACGTGGGCAGAAAGGATGTCGCTGTCATATAGTTCAGCAACACTTAAAACACCTTCCATTTTATCCCGTCTTAATATGGTTTCAGTAGAGTCTGTTAACATTTTACCACAGTATTTTGTAATAGTAATAGCTTTAGTGAGCTTTGTAAGTTTTATTGTAATAGCATGCTTTGAAGAATTTTACCTGCTGGAAAGTTCCCACCTCAGTTGTGTTCTCTCGTTCATTTTTTGCCATTTTTAGTGGTCTGTTACTGCATCACTGCTCACTGCATTGCGCAAATCAGTTTTGTTTTGGTCTACCCTTCGTGCCAGTGGCCGTGAATTACAGCTCCCAAACTACGCGATGCTTTTCCGACTTCAAAAAAGTGGTGCTGTATTTTGCTTTCTGTGTATCCACGTTCCTAAGATTCGTGGAGCAAAGTGGTCCTGACTTCATTATTTTGTGAACCCATCAACAACAGCTGAGGTTTGTCTGACACGAGCTGCTGAGCTGAATGAACTGCTCCAAGTCAGCTGCCTCCCGGTGCCTGCTGTGATTGTTCTTATCCTACTCTAAATGCAAAGTGCCTGGGAACAGCTCACCCCTCCGTGCCGTGCTCCTCGTGGTTTCACCAGACCATAAGACCTGTGCTCCTGACAGTGCCCGGGAGGTGAATGATTCCTACATGTGACTCTTCTGAAGCAAGCGGTGGGACCCACGTGCCCCTTGGTCCACGGGCAGAAGGGAACATCTTCCTGTAGTGCTGCAACAACTGGTTGATCCCTGCTGCAGGTTTAATGCTGTCCATGTGAAGCTTCCTCCGGGTGCTAGGAGCTTCAGGAGCTCTGAAGACCTTTTCTTCAGAGATGCAGAACTTCTGTCCCAATAGTTTCTAGGTACAACAAGGACTTTGCTGCTTCTCCAGTCATTCTGGCAATGAGATCCAACCAGGAAGAAAAAAAAGTCAGCACAAAAGAGAGCTGAAGTCTCCAATCTTGCCTTCCTTTCACCTTCTGTCACCGAACCCATCACCATAAAAACAAAGGTCCATTTTTTTCCCAAAGCTCCTCTGAGGTCCAGAAAGAGCCTACGTGATGCTGACATTGTGTGTGGTGTCACCAGCACTGCTGGGCTGTGTCTCTCACCTCGCTGGGAGGCTGCCAGAGCAGGGAAGGAAACCAGAGCTGGTCCCTGCTCAGACTCGCACAGCACCAGGACACAACATCTCCATCCGGATGGGGACATGTCTGCCCTGACCTGGTCCATAAGACAACTCAAAGCTGTAAGTTCATGAAGGCATAATTAGCTGCTCACTTGTTATTACGTTCATGGGAAGAGAACTGAGCTATGATAAGAAACTGAAACAAAACAATATATAATGTCTGTTGTGTTTTGGTTTTTTTTCCATAGAATCTTCTTACTGGTCAGAGCTTCATTAAGATGCATCAGCAAGGTAAGAATCACCATTAGAATCAAGACCTTTTTTGCCTGCAAGCTAAATTGTTTCTCAAAAAAGCATACTGAAGGTTGAATTATTTCTTTAAATTCTCTAGACATGAGACACTATCACTTAATACTGAATCCTGAAGAGCCATGTTTGGAAGAAAGTGCTCTGATCTCTTTACGGAGACAGACACGCAGGCACATTTTTCTCAATTTAAGATTTCAACTTGAGAACAAAAATATTTCCAGCTTCTTTCTCAAGCCTTCAAAACAACTGCAATCAGTGTAATTTTTCCTCAGGGTATCTCGGGGGATTTATGTTACCTACTGTCAGTGTTACAGGCAGCAGCTCCCTGACATGCTGATGCCAAGATACAGGCATGGAAGTGTGGGAAGAGAAAAGCTGAGGTTTTTTTGTTAGCTGTTTTGTGTCGGGTAAAACGAGCTTTCCTCAGAATTTGGCAACAAGAGCCTTTTTAAAAATGAGGTAGAGCAGTAGTTATTTTTCCCCGGGGCAGGAAGAAAGAGCTGTGCTTCCTGACAAGCAGTAAGATGTTTTACAAAGACTTACAGGTGAAGGCAGCGGCGTGTGCAGGTGCAGGGGCCAGGCTGAGTCCCTGAGAGCACAGACCTGGATGGGGGGGGAATCTCTTTTCTCTACTGATACTCATTACTCCTACGAAATCAAAGTAGAAATCCACTCATCTCCTCCGTATTCTCCCTTTCCTTTTTGCAGGACTCCAGCACACCAGTTTCCCAAAGGAGTTCAGCACTGGGGAGTTTCAATGATTGGAAGCGTGGTGTGCTATCTACCAACACTTCCTGAGCCTTGATAAGCCACCTCCGGGTACGCAGCATCCAGACCAAGGACACTCTGCTTTTAGCGTGCTTTTAGCGACGCTTACCACCGTGGGTCCCGTAGGCACAAAAGGTAATAACTTCTTCCTTTCTTAATGGAAAATTGCTTATGGCAACAACAGGTACGATACCCCAGTGACCTCTAGTAACACGAGAGATGTCCCATACTCACCTGTAGCCTCTGGTTTTGAAGGGACAGTAAGTGGACTGGGAAAAATAAAGCTCACTTTGATGAGTACTTATGTTATATTTGGCCTGTGCAATTAAGTTTAATGGTACAAGACATAACTGTGTTTATCTACTCCTCATTAAATACTGTCTTTAAAACCACTACATAAACTGGATTTGGTCTTTTGTCACAGCTGCAAAAAATGTGAAAAGTAATTTCTGACCATCTGGTTTGGAGCACGATGCAGAAAAGGTGGATCAGCCAAATAAGTTATATTTCTGCTTCATATTGTTACCTTCAGTTTCTGCCTATTAAAATGTTTCCACCATTATCACTGACACCTAAAAATAATTACAAAATTACTTATTTCCCATTTATCAAAAAAGGAAAACCTCAACTAAATCAATACACAAGTCACACAGTGATGAATACAATATTCTAAACTGGATTTATTGTTTCCAGACATTAATGTAATACATAAACACGTTAAAAGGGAGGATATAGTAACAAGCAACCCATCAACAGAAACAAAGCAAGTCTTTGAAATTTTTGTTCTATACTTACACATGAAAATGTCCCAAAAAGTTAAGTAGTTGTCAGTCAACATAGCAAGGATTTCAGATATAAAAAAAAAAAACCAAACAAGTCATTAATGAGTTTGTTATAACCAAAATGTTCGGTTTGGTTTTGGCTTTTTTTTTGTATTTTAATTTATTTTTAGGATAAAAAAGAATAACCATTACCTCATGCAGTGTACAAACGCATAATGAATCCATTAATGCAAATGAAAGACTAACTCCTGAGGCTTTTTTTTTTTTTAAACACCAAAAAAACCTCAAGGAGTTTCAAAAATTAATTTCAACTTGTTCTCTTAAATCCACTCTTAGCAGTGAAGAAGAAACCTGTAACTTCCTTGCACTTCAGGAATTTATTGAGAGGTACCTCTTTCAATACAAACATGTTCTCGCAATGTATTTAAGAGTTCTTTAGTTTACAAGAGCGTCAAATGAAATTAAGTGCAAAAATGTTTTCTTAGTGTTTTCCAATTATTGAGGTAAATAGTTGGGGAAAAAAATAAAAAAAAAAAAAAAGGGAAGGTAGCAGGATATCACCTGTATGTACACCAGAGGGGGGAAAAAAAAGGCAAATCTGAAATACATGGCTATGGTGCACAAGGGAGATGTGACAGAAGGATCGAGGAAGAAATAACAGCAACAGTTGACAGTTCCCCAGCAGAACTTTAAACCAAAGCCCTTGAAACCCACTCAGCAGATCGCCACTGGCTGAAAATGAAGGGTGTTCATTAGCATGTCTGGCGAGCCTGACTATTGGGAAGGGGCCGCACAATAGTCACGGTTAGAGCCGACCGCCTGACAACGCCGAGAATGTAAATGCTGTTCTCCAACAGCTGCACCACATCCTCACCAGCTACACAAAGACCACGAGACCCATCAAACGACGAGCTCCTGACGGCAACAACAGGGTCACAATTACAGAGCAGTAGCTTCTATAGGAAATAATATCATATATGGCAAACAAGAGACTGAGTTAGCAAAATGTGTTATAAAAAAGTATAAAAGTTGTTTTTTTAAAAACTTTCTAAAAATTTCTTCTTTTGGGAAGGAGGAACGTTAATCTGTGGCCTGGCATTATTACAGTAACTGAAGTGCTTGTATCAGATTGCTGGTGATCGACTTCTTGCAAATCAGAGGCGCGTCTGTGCGCTGCCCCGGGGTGAATGCCTGAGAGCTGGCCAGACAGTCGGGGAATGTTAATATCTGCAGCAGAATCAGCTGTGTTTGTAGAGGGTGGACTAACACTTGGGTCGGAAATCTCTTCGCTTGGTATGCAGAGGATTGTGTGACACAGAGGATCTAACAGACGACTTTCAGTTCAGTCCCACTGTCTGGATCCCAAACACAGTCCCTAGTATATTTTGGGGTTCTTCCTTTCGAACCTGCCTGCCTGGGGAAGGAGTTCGGCTGCGTGCCTGATGAGCCGTGGCTTTGAGTCCCTGCCAAAGCCATGAGAAAAGGCTACTCTCAGGAAACAGCACTTGAACTCGAAAAATAAAGAAAGAGGAAAATGTGAGCTCAGGTGAAAAACAATTTGCTGTTCTTCAAGATTACCAAACCTCAATGAATCATCCTGGGTTAATAAGCTTTTTGACAGCAGGCAAGTCCAGTATGAACCCCTGCTCACATTGGCTACTCCATGACCACTGTGAGGCCTGAGTTAAATGAAGTGGATCCCAGCTTCTCCAGCCTGGCAGAGCTGGGGAGGGGCAGCTTCTTGCTTCGAGTTCACCTGAAGGATCCTCCTGCCATTTCTCCCCACTGTTACCCTGTTCAGCAAACCCCAAACTCACATTGAGCTCTAACAGTTCCATCTGCTTTGAAGCCCAAGGCAAGCTGTACAGTTTCCACCCAAATCCTCCTTCTTTCAAGTTCTTCAACAGACTTTTTTTTTCCTCATTCTGGGGCATGTTTTAAAGCCTATGTAAAAAGTGCTATTGTGTTTAGATATGAAAAGTGCCACAAGGGGTTCAAAAGTCATCTCACTTTTCCCAGATTTCAAAGTTAACAATGCTATTAATCCAAGCCCAAGTCAAACCTATCTGTTCTTCAGCCACACAGTAAGGTCTTCATAATCTTAAGAGTACAGTGGAGTTATTTGCTTTTCAAGCTGATCTGACCTGCATTCACCAAAAACACTATTCTCTTTGAACACTCATGTCTTCCAGAAATCTGACACAAACAATTCAGGAATGTATTGCAAATGAAATTTAACATTACAAAGATTGAAGATTTAAAACAACATTGAAAATCTGTTTTATTTTTTCTTAGCAGTTGCTTCTGAACTCCTTTGAACTGCTCTGTAACTTCAAATCAGATACTTACTACTCTGCCTCCTCACCTTTGACATTATCCTCTCAGCCAAAGATTGAATCATATTTTAAAATGTTGATATAATGCAATGTATGTGGAAATGCCATGAACCACAGAAGTAAAAGACTAAGCCTTAACATTCAGGAGAGCAGCATAACGTCTCTTGCCATATCACCCCTTATATAGTAGGAGGGTGGGGTGTTTTGGGTTTTTTTTTTTTGTTTTTACCTTAACATGAGCTTAATCCAAAAACCACATTCACCTATACATTTTCTGAGGCTTCAGAAGATGCCTTTCCCTCCCCCCCCATTTAAAAAGAAAAAGAAGAATCAAGGTTAGATAGAAATGATTAAATACAAAGTTCCTTTGGAATCCACCATCAAAGGGTGGTTATCCAGAAGTAGTCATCTTCCTCGATCTTGATGTTTTTTTGTTTTTGTCTTTTTCTTTTTGTCCTCTGTTTTGGGTTTCAATGCACAGACACATGCAGACACGCCAGCAATTGCTTTGGGTAAGTCAGTTCCTTTGTACCACTTATTTTTCTCCTTGTCATAAACCTGGACTGTTTTGGAGAAGACCGTTTCTTCCCAGCTGTAGCCTCCGAGGATATAAATCTTGCCTTCCCAAACTGCCACCCCGGACTCACTGTTTGCTTGCAGCAGAGGAGCAACTCTGGTCCACTGGTTACACTGAGGGCTGTACGACTCCACGCTCAGAATGTCAAAGCGAGCCATGGTTTCGATGTTGTCATCGCTGCCACCAATGGAGTAGATGCTGTCCTGTAAGGTGCACATGCTGTGCCACCCTCGGGCAGTGATCATTGGCCTCTTCTCCTCCCAAACATCCGTGCGGTAATCGTAACACAGCAGGTTTTTTCTATAGGGGCCAATTTGGTAGTCGTGGCCTCCTGAAATGTACACAAATTCCTTGTAGACTGTTCCAGCGTGGCCGTAGGTAAACCTAGGACAGGCAAACAGAAATGATCCAACTTATGGATTTTATCAAGAAACGCAAGCATTCAACAAGGACTGCTCCTAAAGGAGAAAATAAACAGTAACTAAAGACAGAAGAATCCCTAATCCCGTTAGTTACCCAGTAACTATTCTCATTCATTCAGCTTCACCCTGCGCTGCAGAGCGCTAAGGTAAAACAATCACTTTTTAAGGCATCCTCTACATTGTGTCATACAAGAGAAGTAACCCATCCTGCTCTAGTTGTCATGGCCTTCACACCCATTTTCCTGCTCCAGTGCCTGGGTTGGATCAGTCTGAGAGGGCCAGAGAGAAAAAAATCCACATCTCAGCAAGGGTTTCTATGACAAAAAGAGGAAATAATCATGATAACCTCTCAGACTCACCAGTAGCGATTAACTAAGAAGAACCAAGAAGAAAACTGCTGCTGCCTTCCCCTTCCACAGCTTCAGGATCACGAATCACGTTTCTTACCCACCAGTGTTCACAGCCCAGTTTATCTGCAGTCATGATAGATGCAGTGTCCTTTTCATGAGCTATCCACCTGTTCTACCACTTCAGCTAAACAGGTGGTAACTTCTTTGGTCACCCCATGACAAGGCAACAGACCTCTGTCAGTCATAGATCAGAATCCAGGTTTGAAATAAGACAAAATGAGATGGTAGAAACCAACACCATGCGTGCTCTTTCCACAGCTCAGAGACAAAACCCCTTTGATCAGCTATAGAAAAGCCACTACAAACCTAATTCTTGAGGCTGTTCTTAACTTCACACTAGGATATTCTTGACCAAACCCTTCTGGGCTCTTAGAAGTGGGATGCTAAGATGAGGGACAGCCTTGGCTTCTTTGAACACACTCTTCCTGCACATGCTTTCTTCTCCTTTTCTTGGGCATGGGAGGTGTCAAAAGGTGTAGCTGCAACACCAGCCACAGCAAACTGGCTCACGTACTGCTACGAAGAGCCCGAACAATTTAATAGCCATCAGGCTGCAGAGTATTATAATAAACTCATCCTGCTGCACTCACAAGCCCCTGCTACCATCCTTTGTAGTCAAGGGCTCAAGACAACTCAACCTCTATGGCAGACAAACCCACGTTAACATTGCTTTAGCCTGGAATGCTTTTGAACCATGCCTGAACACGCTAAAAACTCACGCTAAAACCTTGAGCTGTTTTTATTTCACATGGTAATGGTTTGTCTCAGCTACACAAACGGTATCATAACTTCTTCCACACGCCTATGTGCCAAGTGGTTTTGTGCCAAGGGAAAAGGTGGAATAGAGAAGAAAACCCACATTTACCCCGAAAGCACAATACTTCTGAGAAAAGCTAAAAGTTGTTTATTATTCTAGATGCCTACTGAAGCTTCTCATCCCTGACCAGTGTCTGAATCAGATATTTTAACAAGCTCCTGCTCCAAGAAATGAGAAATCCTTGACACGCTTGGCCTAAGAATGCTGAGTGGCCAAAACAGACCTTGCCACTGTAAGGGCTGGAGCACCATCCCTAGAGACCTTGAAGAGATGACTTCAGTACTGTACTGCTCCTTAGCCACTCAGGAAAAAGAAAGCAAGCAAAAAAACAGGCAACTAAAGCATAGTTATGACATTTTATCCATTTGAAGGCAACTCAAAAATTCCACATCTCACCATCTGCCTAACCATGGAAGAATATAACTCATGCTCAGTGCTTCTGTTTGACATGAAATACCCTGAGCACACGCGCTCCAGCTTTCGCGCCTGCCACCAATGCTCTGGCAGGTGGAGGGTACACAGATGCTGCTCCACCTTGTCTGTGGTCTCTTACAGGCAAGAACTGGGAGTATATGTATCCAGTGGCACCCGGTCTGGTTGCTAGAGTCTTTACTTTCTAAGACCCATTCCTGTGTATGTAGAGAAGCAGACTACCTACGTGGGAAGTAGGAAATAAATTCAAGTTGTCTGTCCTTTCTCAAACTGCACTTGATTTTAAACCCACATCTAACCAGCGATCTACGTGGAGGAGGTGCAGTGCACTCTCCGTGTTTAAATGTTTTCCTACACTAACTGAAAAGTGGAATTCTCTACAGGTAAGCAAGCAACAGACTTTTTGTCTCAAGCACATGCGATCTGTCTCGCTTAGACAGCTACAGAAAAAACACTGATGCTTTGCTTTTTGCCTGAGTCAATGGGCATGTCTAGTGAACAGCAATAGCTGCAAGAGCAATCATATCTGAAGCACCAAATCGACCGTCAATTTGTTACCTTCCAATCCGGGGAGATTACCCGTTGAAATACGCTAGAGGTGTTTTACTTTGCCTGACTTCTGAAAAACTCACCCAAAATTGCCCATAGCCCACTTCACGTTGATAGAAAACCGCATGAAATATAACGCACTAGTTGAAAACAATCAATGAGAATCCTTTCTGCAAGCCCTGTGGTTGAAACCATTTCTAAATGGCCAACAGAACAGGGCCCTTCCACGCAGTGGGTCCAGACAGCCTCCAACAGAAGTGTCAAGAGATTTGGCAGCATTATCTATACGAGTGGCCAGAAAAGGACAGAGGCACTAAGGAGAAAGAAGTTCCAATTCAGAACATCTCCTAGAGCCAGCTGCTGATTCTGAATAACTTACCTAGATACAATGCTGCAAAAATTACAGTTTCTGATGCAGTAGCACCATTCATTAAACGCTAGAAAATCTACCATTTGTTTTCTTAAACCGAAACACACTTGGCCTAACCCAATAAAGCTTTGGGAATCCCCTGCTCCAACCAAAGTCCAGGCAAGCTGTGGTTGCTCTGAATCTCAGTGTCCACCTGTTGCAACCCTGCTAGATTATTCATGACATGACTGGTAGAGCAGATACCATCATTCGTTAACCTGTTCCAACACATTTCCTCATACAACGGCTTTCAGTTGTTCTGCCAAACTTTAACCTAGGACCGCTCAATTAATTCCCCTGATGTCTGCAGCAGACTTTTTCATGGTCTATTCAACGTTGCACCAACTTCTGCTCTGCCAAGCTTGTCAGCCACCGCTGTTCCCTTCCGGGCTAGAAACTATGGCAGCAACTGCTCCCAAAGAGCCTGGGAACATGGTGAAAAAAAAATAGAGGACCTCTCTGAAGAATGGGAAAGGTATCCCACAACCAAGGACTCGAGTAAGAGTTGGGCAAAATTCACTTGTAGCAAACTTGGACCAAGTCCACCCTTTAGATAGCTTGGCTGAAGTTAAGCATCTGCCTCAAGAGGCTGTGTTTTCTTCTTCAGTAAGACAGCATTATTTCAGTCAAAACAGCTCAGCTCCTTCCAAGAAAGTCTGGAGGGAAAATGATGTGTTGTTTTGACCGTGTTGGGGTGGGAAGGGGATGGGGGGAAGGAGAGATAAAAAAGAGCTTGCGAAGCTTTTCCTTAGAGGAGCGTGGCTGTGGCTGTGTACAGCAACACGGACACAGGATCTGGCAGCGGATGGGAGATGTGTGTTCAAGGATGCAACCATTGCCTTTCCCCTGAAAATCTCCACACACAGCAAGCTATAACCCTTGGGAAGAAAAACAAAACCATTTTCTGCATGCTCAAAGCAGAAGCTTTAACAAATATAACCTCTGAGAGCCCAACCCCACACAGCTCAAAATGAACTACGCAAGCCTACACCCCAGAATGACCTCAACACGTGCCTATCACTCCAGAGAATAGTCTTCCAGGCAGTGGCTGGCTCAGAGAAGTCAGAAACACCCCCAGAGCTGTGGGCAGGGAGCCTGCTTCTGGTGGCCATGCACCAAGAGGACAAAAAACCCTGCACGTGCTATCTTCAGAGGGAAGACGACAGAAAAATGCAGGAAACAAGGCAGCTATGTTGGGACATGTTGCCTGATCAGAAGATCAGGAAGCAGAGGACTGATGTTTCTGATTTCCTCTGCATGAGAAGAAGAGACTTGTTGCTAGAATAGGACTGGGTAAGATGTTATTTGGGTAAATGCAGTAACTAAAATCAGTTTGAGGAACATAAGCATGTGGTGGGGAGGAAAACAGAGATCAGATCAAGAGTATTTTGAAGGGAAGACAGTAGCACACAGAAGGCACTGTAGCTAGCAAGCTTTATTCTAGTCCTGAATAGATCACAAAATTCTCTCTCATCCTTCCCCTGCTGTCAGCAAATCCATCTGAAGGACTGCCCAGATCCCTTCTAGCAGCCACCCACACCTGCCAGAGCCACACCTCTCTGAGCTCCACCATCCTTCACTTGTCCCTGCATTCAGGAATCTTTCTGTTGGTCACCTCTGAGCAGATTTTTGCCTTTTGCAACCTGCATAAAGTTCTTTTTGCTTTATTCCTTCTGTGCAGAAACCCAGCTGTTTCTAACAATATATTGCCCAATGCAAGAGTTCTCCAACAGGAGAAAGAGGGCTGAAAAGACAGAAAATCTGAAGGCACTAAGCGTCCATTAAGATCTAACTTTAGTTATAGTATGTCTTTAGACATATTAACATACAAGAGATCAGCTACAGAAAAGTGGGAAACTCCCTAGTTCACAATGCAGCTGCACAAACACCTGAGCTGGCACAAGGGACAGTGAGCATGGGACGAGGACAGAGCAGGCAGGAGGAGAGGGCACAGAACTGTTGCTTTGGGATGCAGCAATAACTTCACTAGTCATTGTGTTACAGCCCCATCCTGCAGTTTAGCAACCGAGTCAATGTGAGGGGGGGGTCTGTCCCATAAGGGGGACTTTTGCCTTGTCCAAGCGGATCAGCCACGCAATCAAATAAAAAATGAACACCCCCAAGTCAAAGTTCACTTTTAAACGCTGCAGCTGCAAAATTCCCAAAGCCAACACACAAGCAGCAGGAGGAACATGCAGAAAAACCACCCCTTTTCAGACAGCTTACAGTCTGCAAGCTTCCTCAGGACCATTTATATGCCGGGAAAAAAAAATAATCCATACCTGTTCCATGGTGAGTGGTTTTGTAATAACCTACCAGGCAGTCAGGTCACATCTACAATTCTTTGAAAAATGTTTTTTAGAAAAAAAAAAAAAAAGAAAGAAAGCTGGGCTACAATTTCTATGAGATATTACTGGGATGTTACAGATCACCCCAATTAAAAGAAGGGCTTATGAACTGAAGGCACTCAAGCACAGCTTCCCAGGAAAGATTGTGGTGTTTAGCCTCAACCGCTAGGTCTGTGTGAGCAGAAATAAAGCAGAAAAAAGCATCCTGCTCCTGAAGAGCACTCGAGGCCAGCTGTTAGCCTGGATCAGACTCGCATTGCAGCGCCTGCCCAAAATAGAATTGGGCAACAGGCTTCTGTGCCTTCACTGGCTGCCTATGGCTCTGCAGCTCTGCAGCCGAGGGGGCAAGGGAAAAAAAAACCCGCATTCTCAAATCAAATTGCAAGTATCTTGTTCGTGATGCTACTAAGACAGCAAGGGCTGCTGCTGGAGACACCATGAAAATACCATTTGTAGAGCCAATACTCCTGTAATTTCCATGAATGTGAAATATTACTAAATCTGAATAGGTCTTTGCAAGTGAAATTGTACCATTCTTACAAAGAAATACTGATTCAAGATAGGAACAATGTCCTGTCGTGCTGTTACAAGAAAAGCGGCAGTTTTAAAGCCTTTCTAAAAGTAAACCAGCCTAGTTTTAACTCGGGCTGAGAGAAAGAGAGGTCACATTTGGCCGGGTTATCTGTATTTACAATACAGATAACTGTGGTTTATCTGCAACAGCCAACCAACAGAGACAGACGCCTCACAAGGAAAACAATCACAACAAGGTGAAAAAGTAACACCAAATATATTACAAAAGCCTTTGATCAACATCTGAACAGTTTCTCTGAAAAGACTGGATTCCAAGTGACATCAGGAAAAACATTTTAAGAGAAGTAGAGCAAAATTACAAGGGCTTTTCCTCCCATCCTTCAGACGTACCTCAGAACAAAAATTAAAACAAATCAAGCTGACACGAGACATGCTGCCTGGGAGAAACAGTTGCTCAAATACCAAACGCTGATATGGTTTGTTCCTTGATGACCCCAGGTTGGATATACATTCCCTTGCCTCCCTTCTAGGGACACCCATTCATCAGCAAAAGTCACACAAGCTCCTTCTACTACTGTTCCTCAAAGACGGGCTAACTTTCCAAACACCTCTGTTACCTTGGCAAGCCTGCGATATAGGACCATGAATCCTTCTGAGGACTGTAGGTCTCAACTGAAGAAAGGGCCCCATTTTCATTCCTGCCACCAACAGCTACCAGCATGTCGGTAATAGCTCCCAGGTAGAAATCTACACGGCGCTGTCTCATGGAGGCAACCTGCCAAAAAAAATAGCATGCTGACATCTTCCAACATCTGGTAAGCGAACTGACTTAACGTATATTCATGTCTGAGGATAGAATTTGCGTCTTCCCATTCATTTGAAAAGGAGAGCTACTGGTTTTCACCTGTTATATTCATAAAATACTTTGGTTTTTCTGCAGGAGCATGTTACGTAGCACTCCTTCTCAAAAAAAGGGGGCAACAGAAGGCACATAAGAGGCAGGTCACTCTATAAAGGTTTGTGTTACATGGGCCTCCTTCCAAAACTCTGCAAGAAACATAAGTTGGAATCACTCAGAAACCCAACTGAACCACACAGTACAATTGGTTCAAAACATGGGAACAGTGTAATATTTTATAGGTCCCGCGCTGGCCGCAGGGTTTTACAGCAGGACAGGAAGCAAATAGCTTGTTCTAACAGACATTCAGCACAGAGACATTTGGCAAGTGTCACAGATATTTTCTTCTTACATCAGAACCGTTTTTTAAATTTATTTATATGTTCTTCTGCTTGAGAAAGACAACGTAAGCAATCACATCTGTAAGTCCATTCTAGCATTATTCCCCAAAGTAGTCTAAGGACTTGCAGGTGGATGCTGACCAGGAATTTCACAGATGAGATGCCCAACTCCCGAGTGAAGCTGAAAATCTGCCCTAAAGTCTTTTGCCACGTGTGTAACTTAAAACATTTCCACAAAGGATTCAAGTAGCTGCTTTTTCAATTTAAATAACTTGATTTGCCATTTGCAAGTGTTGCTACGTTGGCTACTCTAACAAGCCCTGCCCTTCCACCAAAAAGAAGAAAACACTCTAAACATTAAGGACTTTAAACAGAGAAATAATACAGCTTAAGTCTCACCTTTATCCACTGGTTACAGCGGGGATCATACCTATATAGGAGATTTGAAGCTGCATCCCCTCCATTGTCCCTTGAAAAGCTGCCTCCGGCAATGAAGATGAAGCCTCCCAAGACTGCGACACAGTGGTGACTCCGTCTGGCCGGGAGAGGGGTTTCTGCTACCCACTGCCCCTTTCTGATGTCCAAGAAGCAGGTATCATCGCTCAGTTCCAGGCACCGTTCGGAGACCTCCCCACCCACAAAGAGGAGCCTTTCCTCGCAGGTCCGCAGGGCCGTCCGCTTGTTCTGCAGCACGGGCTGAGCCGTGACGTTATTGTGATAGTTCACCGCTTCCTCTATGAACCCCTCGCAGTTTGCTTCTTTGGGAAGGAGAGAGCAGACAGCAGGCTTGACTCGATGGAGGAGATCGCTTTTAGGTATCAAAGGAAAATGAATGTTATCCAGAACCTGGTAAGCCTCGTTCTCCCTTTCCGGGTACTGGGTAAGCCACTGCAAGGCAGCCTGCAGCAAGTCGTGCTCGCACTCCTGCTGCACGTTGCTGCTGTCCAGGTATTGGCACAGCTTCTGCAAGGAGATGTTCTGCAGGAAGTCCGGGGTGAAAGACAGCGTGCCGAAGTTCTGCAAGATGAAAGAGTCAATGTAGGAGTCAAGGCGCTTCAGGTTGTAAATCGAGGCTAGCTCCTGCAGGTACAAATAGTTCTCCTCGCTGACCTCATTCTCCAGATACTCGCAACAGAAGTCGACCACCTTCCAGATCTGCAGCAGGTGAGCTGTTTCGAGCACGTAGTCAATGTTGCCTCCATCCAAAGACAGCTCACTGCCATAAAGGAAATCCACCACAGCCTTAAGACCAATGTAAGAGGCTCCAAAAAGTTCAACCTCTTTTTGGTGGGCTTCTCGCATGCCAATGGTGAACATAGAGTTGAAGTAGTCACTGCAAACGGCGAGGAGGTTCCGATGGGCAGGGACTCTCTGCTCATCCACCACAAGGACAATGTCACAGAAGAGGCCTCGGTGCCTCTGCTCATTCAGGCTCTGAAGAACTAGACTGGAGTGGTCATCCCACCTGTACACCTGGAACAAACAAACCGTGTCAGGCAGATGTTATCTTCAGCGAGATCAATCTCAGTGTGCACAAAGCATCTTCCCATTAGATGCAGTCATACACAAGAAAGCTTACTTGTGTTGCAAATTTATAATAAATTCTGACTTGAAAGAGTTGGCAAGCAACACAGCACGAGGGCAAGCTCCTCACCTTCACTTTGAAAGGATTATGCAGAGTTTCAGTGCTTCCTACTCCCCTTTTTTGTTGTAATTTACTTCTACCTCCTCCACAACGCTGCATCCAAACCTCCTCCCTGATGATTTACACAGGCACAATTTTCTGAAACTCTTCCACTCATTGTCTTTGAGACACGATGCTGACACTTCCTTTCTTACTTGTCCCCTGAATGACTCCTTACAGAGTTCTTCTCAACTAAGCTACTCGCTAAATATTTGGAGCAGGAGACACACATGCAGCAGGATGACAAGATTTTCATTCAGCCCATGTACTGTCTGGGGTAATGCCTACTTGACAGCTACCCCCACCCCCTTAAATCTTTTCAGAACTCTGCATTTCTAAGCTTGTTAGGGCAAAATCCCTCTCCTTCTCTCCATATTATTCCAGGCACACACACTGCATTAAAAAATAATAGCTGTTTATTTATGTGCAAAGCCACACATGTGGATAACTTATTCCCATAAGACTTTTAGTGCTTCCAGAAGCCGAGGTAGCTTTTGTTTTAATGAATATGACTAAGTATTTTTCTTTTAAAGAAAGGGGAAAATGCCCTCAGAACATGTCCATTAAGTGCCCTTCTGGGATTCCTCTGGTCCAGACATTCTTCCCACCAGCTCCGTACGTGCCACAGAACTTTTGAGGCAAAGAGTATTTGGCCCTTTCTCATAGACTCGCGTTACCAGTCTTAAGAAGAACCAAAATGGAAACGTGGTGTTACCCCTCGAATGTCCTGCAGAACACGTATGGAAGGGGCCAGTCACCCCAGTACATCAAGCGATGCAGCTTTTAGGACCATGCTTCCAGAGGAATGGCACACTCGATGGTACAGTCAGTTACCTTGTGATCTCTTGTAATAAGCCAGGTTAAGTTAAATGCAAATACGTAACTTTAATTACCAAA
The DNA here is from genome assembly GCA_033628505.1 of Tringa tobata. Lineage (NCBI taxonomy): Eukaryota > Metazoa > Chordata > Aves > Charadriiformes > Scolopacidae > Tringa > Tringa tobata. The sequence goes on from JAHREE010000429.1 coordinate 836,111, forward strand.
TCCAAAACAGGCAGAGCTGCAGAGCCTGTAAGAACATGTAAGAGAAACGAAAGGAGGTGGAAAGGAAACACATCTCTTTGTCGTTCCTAAGTCAGCTCTGAACAGTTCTGGCTGTAGGACCCTAGGTCTTGCCCAGTTCTACACCCTCAGACTGCATTCCCACAAGTGACACCCTGAAAACGTGTCTCAGTCCATACCTACATTGAAAACAAACATACAGATGACCTGAAGTTCCTTCAAGCCTCTCAGCTGTTCAACTTTTCTTTCACCAAACTGTTGCTTCTCCTAGATATCCTAACTATCTGTGGCTTTCCTGGTTTCCCAAACAGAAAGCACATGATTACTGCTGTCTGGTTAAGCCATTAACGGGTTGGTTAAATCGTGGTGAGACAACCTCTCTACCCACCTGGATGGGAAAGGTTCAAGTCCTAGAGCCAAGGCTTTTCCCCTGCCTGCAGCCCTCACTCTAGATACGCACTCTGTGTCCGTAATTTGGTAATTGCACTTTTATATGATGAGATAACGCAGGCAGCTCACCACTGTCCAGACGTGATGGCAGCCAACCATCCTGAGCTAATACCAACCTCGGGAGCCTGACCTCCCACGTCTGCCTTCCAGCAGCCGGTGGTACAGCGGCAGGCAGTCCGCCAGAGACGAGACCCAAATTAATAACCAAATGGGCTGCTCTTAGCGAGATAGCCCTGTGGTTTCTCTTTAGTTTTGCTTATGCTCTTTTCTAAACAATGGAGACTGAGCTGCCAAAAAGCCTTCTGTTGGAATAACTTTGTACATGTAAGTGTACAGTTAAACCAACCTAAGCGAAGAGGCTACAATAATTATAAATTTTCTAGGCCCAAACTCTTTAATTTGCCTTATACTCATTACTGCCTCGTATCTCTGAACTGAAAATGGGATCTATGGCACAAACAACAAAGTGACTTCCACCGAACAATAAAACTGCCAGAGATCTGTAACATTAAAAAAAAAAACACGGGGTCCAAGGAGCGTGAAGTTTTTAATCTTAGTTTTTCTGTGTTTGAGAAATGCTGATAGCATACAAGGAGTCCATGCAGAGACTAGGAGACGGAGGAGGTGGGAAGAAGAATAAATATGGCGAAGGACAAACCATACATTTGTGGCCACTATGATAAAGGACAGCAGATGAGCAGACAGTAACTAACACCTTACAGCACCCTCCTCTGAATCCCGGGGGATAGTTATTGGATTAAACCAAAACCCTATTCCATCTCGTCTCTGTAAATTGGCTGATCACTTCCCTCTAATATTCTCTAATAGCACCATCGTGCACACAAGATTACACCAGAACGTAAGATTTGCCAGAGGTCCCTATTTACTCAGCTGGCTGTCGAGTCAGCAGCATAATCCTGACTGCAAATACGCCTGACAACTTGTACTCCTAAAATCCTTGTTGCCATGTAGAACTGCCGCTGCTTCAGAAATCGAGCGTAACATCGTTAACGGATGGCATTGGATGGACTCAGAATACATTAACATATTTCAGCCACTTAGCAAGCTCATTCGTTCAGGGAGCGAATAGCAGAAGCCGATAGCTGCACATTTCAAAACCAAGACTAATTTTATACTAAACACGAACATCCTTCTCAAGCTATTTATATTCTGTAGAACAGCTTTAGCATTATCTACTAAGTTTAACAGATAGTGACAGCTGCTGTCTAAGCAAGAAAATAAAACAATGCTGTCAAGTTAATTAATTTTTAATGTGATGAATTATTATTACATTCAGAGTGAACCATTTAAATGGTAAGACAGCATCAGCACTCGGGGAAAGAATGTATTTGTAGGGATGCATTTAAAAATTAGTCCTATTTATCTTTTCTCAATTATATCAGAGCAGTATTTTAACTTCTCTCGGATTCAAAGATCTAATTTCATTCAGATTGTTAACGCAGCAGCACCGCTCGTCAGCGATGCGAAAGAGAAGGAGATCTGTCTCATTCACCTTTGATAAGATACAGGCATCAAAAAGTTTTTCTCTCCTCGCTGTTGTTGGCAGGACAAGGTACTTGCTCTGCAGCATCTGTAACCTACTGCTCGTGCTAGAGCAGAAAAGCAGTCTTTCACTGCTGTGAAACAAAGTGAACGTAATAATTAGAGCTGATATTAACATCTTACAAATCCGAGGTTGTCATCCTGATGACCTGCGTAAAGATGGACTTCTGTGGATTCACAAATAAAATCAATGTATTTGTCCAGAGATTCTATACAAACAAAAGTAACTGTACAAACCTAAGAAAACATCTTGGGTTCACTGGAATAGCCACTGTTTGTGGGATCAAGACTCCCTCTTTCACAAAACAAAGCGTAAATCTAAACAGCAATCCCAGTTTTGCTTCTGTAACTAACTTGGATTTTATAAAATGGATTAGTAGGAAAAATTCCCAAAATAAACACCACGTATTAAATGCCTGAATTTTTGCTGTAGAGAAAATACTGTGCTGCGATGATGTGGGTTTCTTTTTTAAGTTATGAGTCATGATGAGCAGATGCCCATTTGCTGCTGCTGCTTTTTTTTTTTTTTCTTAATCACTAGGTAGCAACTTCTTCTATCAAAACATATTTGAGCAGGTAGACCACCGTTTCCATGCCTCTTTTTAAAAGCTCAGAGTATTCACATTCTTCCAAACCACTCCATCCAAAGGAAAGCCTTTACCCCCCCTCTTCCTGTTTTTTTTTTTTTTTTTGTAACTTGCTTTTTTTGGTAGGCAACACAAAATGCACAAACCTTTGAGGATTCACTTATCTTGTGTGGACGACAAATCCTGCTTTGCCTGGTTCCCTCCATGACAGGCTGATCCACAGTACCTCTAGAACAAAAGCAAAGGAAGAGGTTAGCAGCACCCCAGCCCTTTCAGAGCGCTAAAACCCAGATTGTGCTGAATAAACAACACAATTAAGACCACCTGCACACGCTAATCCGCAGCTTGAAAACGT
>JAHREE010000429.1:847697-864568 GCA_033628505.1 Tringa tobata
TAAAGTGGAATTAGTGCTGCTGCTGCCCCGAGTCTGCCCTGTCCTGCGCCACCGGGTCTCCAGCCGCCACGGAGTGCAACTCACTCAAGTCCATAGTCCAGCCGGTCCTTTGTCTCACCCTTAGACTTAAGGTCCTTTGGGCTTTTCTTTTTTTCTTCCCCTCCTTTGCACAATTTTTCATTGCTCCTTGGTTCTAAACGAGATAAAACGCTTGATTAGCAACGGTCTCCGTGCTTAGCGCTGCGGATTCAAAGCGTCGCTGAAGAGCAAAAGAGACTCAATGTTTTGTGGCTAAAAGGATGCAGTCATACAGATCATTTTGCAATAAAATTCCCCTGTAAATTGTATTCGTAGCGCTGAATATAACTGCAGTTAGGCAGCTTGCTCGGATTTTTTAAGAATATGAAACCTGAGAAGAGGGTGGTTATGCTGAAGATTGGCTGAAACAATACAGCCCCGAAAACAATCGTAGATGTGGCGTTGCACAACCGCACCAGTTGCGGCTCCGCGTTTAAACGTGGCACTTGATTGTTCAACCGTCGGTTGTCAAACATTAACACGAGAAACAAAGCCCGGGGGAAAGGAAAATGAATTGGGGAATATTTAATTTCATCCGATCTTAACTTTTGACGTGTTTTACAAAAGCGGGATCTGACTTCTCTCAGAATAACTTACAGGGGGGAAACGGTACTGCTTTTCCTCCTATCTTGGCTGCTATTTAACAATGTCACCAGGTGACACGAGATAAGAAGCATTTGCAACTAATACTGGACTATAACCAAGCCTTCCTCACTCATCTAGTTACTCTACAGGCAAGCATTCTGGTTAACCTGTATTTTTTAGAGTTAGGTATCTGTCCTGTGCAGGAATTGTGTATTGAGCAGTCTCTCCCTTCTCAAGGTGGGGCGAGTCCTGGAGGCACTGGAGGCAGAGTCCCACGGCTATTGGAACACCAACTGCTGTCCAAATCGCTCTGCCAAGTCCGAGGGCTTGGCTCTATTGTACAGAGTTGGGGGGGGAGAACTTCCAGTAACTTAAATGAGGGCAGGACTGGTCTGATCAGTCAATAAATATCGCAGGAGGAAAATATGGTTTAGTCCTTGGAAAGCAGCCACTAAATCAAGACGGTTTAGGCTGCTCTGCCACGACATTTGCAGTGGGGAATTACTCGGATTAACACAGCTACTCATTTCCAGCTGTTCTTGAGACCTTTTCAGGGAAAATTCTCAAAACCGAAAAGGATCCTCTTGTAGTTGATGTCAGAAGAGCTGATACCCTGTAGTACCAGAACTTCCTCCCACCCAACTCTTCTTCATGGCAACATAAGGAAAAAAGGCATAATTCCTGTGCATATGGGGAAACCCCGGGCTCAGCACTTCTGAAGTTCATGCCAACCTTATCTAAAGGGTTCGTAGTTTCATTGGGAGGTCAACAGCCTCAGTATCTGAGTGCCATGTTCTCGGTCTCCTTTTGTGGCCAAGATAACTGAGCCTCTCCAGACAGCTGAGGTTTGCAGGGGAGCATTCCCCATTTATTTTCCCTCCTTGTTTTTAAGAAGTCCATCTCTTATTTTGTCGGAACAGATTTGTAATGTTTTGTCTGGAGTGGCACCCTCTCAAGAACAGTTCCTATCTTCTCTTCTGCACCAAAGGGAATACTATTCTCGAGCGGCTAAAGCAGGCAGAGGGGCTTTGGCTGAGAGCAGTCACTGGTTGGGCTGGGTAGGATGCGTGTAAAAACTAACGCAGGCACATATTGCACTTTGGAGTAAGGCCCAGTTTTGTTTTCTTGCCATCATTTGCATGTGCCAAACTCTTATTTATAAACAGGGTATTAAACCAGACAGAGTTTAAGGAAGAGTGGTTTCCTTAAACCAGCAGAGTGCCAAGCTGGCCCCAACACTGAACCACTTTTACAGCAAAAAGGAAATGCTGCATATTTTAGGCATAAGCACAGAAAGGGAAGAGTTAAATAAGGGGCAGCTGTGGGGTAGACTGTGGCCTATTGTTAGCCTTTAATGTGGAGCTAAATCCCTTATAGCTGCTCCATTGCTCCCTTTCCCTTCTTTCCCCCTTTCCTGTGCTTGTAGCTGGTATGGGCTTCTCCTGGGCTGACCAGGGGCAAGAGGTTGTCCTCAAACCTACTTCTGGAGCACAGCTGTTGAAGGCTTAAAGAACTGGGCAAATTTAGGTACTGGTTTCTTGGCTAAGTGCTAGAAAGGATCTAAGGATCTTCCTTCACCCATGAATTACAGTGCAGCAGTTGGGGAAGCAAAAGATGCAAGTTTCGGTACCTCCATCTGTGCAGCAACCCTTCACAAGGACCACTAGACGTAGTCAGGAAACAAGGCTCGTGCCAGCAGCAGTGAAGTCAGAGCTTTCCTTCCCATCTGGAAGAAAGGTGCCAAATGTTACTATGGAGTAGAAACAAAGTCAGTAAAAAAGAGTAGGAAGGGATGGGAAGAGCTGCTAAGTATTATTCCTTCCTATTGCTACCTCTCTTCCCTCCCTGTCCATACCCCATCTCCTACATTTTGCTGGAGGGGAGAAGAGTTACTATCAATGCAAACAGCTTCGGAAAATGTGATTAAAAGATGAAAAAAACTGGCATCAGAATAAACTTCCTTCCTTGTTTTGAATTCCTGTTTTGCGAAAACACTGCCCTGAAAGCCACAAAGCACTGCAGCTGCCTCTGGTAGAAGCTGAGTATAATTGGGTGGTTGAAGGTGAGAGCAGGAGCTGGAATTGAGAGCCTCAGCGTGCAAAGTGTCACCAAGCCCCTCCGTCAGAGCTTGCTCTGTTCTACTTTCTGCACCAGCTATTTCAGTGCCGTTCTGAGTGGCAAACACCCGTGTCCTTCGCTTTCTTTAATAACCATTCTTATTAAAAGCACCTTCGGCATGTGGTACATACTGCTTCCCTCCAGGGCATTAAATTAGGGAGCAGGCGGTGTCGGTGTGTGCTAATTCATGTGGCTCCGAGACCAAGAAGGTCTTTTGTACCAGTTTGGAAGACATTTGCTTGTGGGGGATATCCCGCCTTGTGCAACGACAGAGGTTAGGAAGGGCTGGAGGGGGTTGTTGGCAGCAGGGTTGTATTTTTGCTTTTTCTTCCCCCCCCCATACATAGCCCTTTTCATGCAGACTGTGGCCCGATCCATTACTGCTTCTGCAAACCTCCTCGGGGAACGAGAGTGGTTGAGGACAAAGAAAAGAAACTGAAATTGCTTCTTTTAATGGAAGTAGCAGTTCAAAAAGACCGTGTTAGAAACCAGCTCTCTGCAAACCTCCAGCAAGGCTCTGTGGGCTGCTGTTGGAGGAAGATGCTGAGCTCCTGGAGCAGTGAGACCTGTGCCCCAAGGCTGGAACTGCTGCTGCACCTGGTCTACCTTGTCTGGGTTTCATGACTCTCACTGCTCTGCTCTCAGATACGCGTTGCACATCAGACCTATATGTTATATGTATCCCGGGGTGGAGGCTTTTTCTTCCTAAAGCTCTTTACTCAGCTTTGTGTACTAGCAGAAAAAATTAAGGAAGTACAAAATCAAACTAACCATCCTTTTCCCATCCTGCTGTTTGGGGGCAGCAATTGCCACTCTTAAAGGAAGAAAACACGGTAAGAAAAGCTTCTTTAGTGCCCTTTTGTTCAAGGTCCCAGGATTATGCTGCAAACACAGCCCGAACCCTGGACTTTGGCATTATCAGCCTCTGTCATGTTGTTCCTCTCAAGGTCTGTGACAGGCCACAAGGCGACTCAAACGCTTTGGCTGGTGGGTAGTAGACTCTCTTCAGTCTCAGGCAGTAGTCTTCTCTGTCCCCTGATAAACAGCCCCAGATGTGTGAAGACCTCTCCTCCAGCCTATCCCAAAGTAAAGTCAAGGAGGTTGGTTTAAACCACTGGCACAGTAAAGTCCTTATATGATTAGTGACAAGGAGGCAGCTGCTGGTGGCACTTCCTCTTGCAGTCCTGCGTAATGACCAGCGTACGTGACTGTCCTGGCCTTTCTCTGACCCAAAGAGTCTGGAGACCAAAGTTGAGGACGTTAATTGTGTCAGGGTCATTAAACACACAGTGTGGACACCTCCTGTGTCTTCTGGCTAAGGACTGTTTTGGTTGGGCTTAACAGCACAGATTACCTCTGCATTAAACAAGGACTTAATTCAAGGCTTTTGATCCATTTTACTTCACAGTTAACAGCTCTTGCCTCTGCAGATGGCATGGATCCAGACGTGGCATTAACTTGGTGTTTAGTAGTACATGCCATCAGTACACTTTAAAAAAAAAAAAACAGCTGAGCTGGTGGATTTGAAGCCAGAAACATAGATAAGAGTTGAAGGTTATTCTACAGAAGGATGTGAAACTCTTGGGGCTTTTTTTGTTGTTGTTGTTTTTAATTTCAAAGTCTCATAACCGGGCTGGTGATGCTGTTGCTGAGAAGAGTAGAATGATATAGGACTGAGATACTGAACTAAAAGTCCTGTCAAAAACGTCCACTAAAACTTCTCTGTGTGTCAGTGATACCTGGCTGCACCGGCCGGCTCGCCTCAGTTCCTGTATTACAAAGCAGCAGAGCACTGCATTGTCTCCCTGGTTTATTTTAATTTTTTAAAATGTGTATTCTGCCATCAAGTAACAGAGAGGTCGGAAGACTGCGTTTCCCCCAATGCCACATGTGAACAGTTGTTTTTCAGTGCATCTCTGACAAAAGAAATAATGAGCCTTTTATTTGGAAAGCCCCAGTCCAGATAAATAATTGCAATGACAGCATGAAATGGGATAGTTATTCATGTGTCTGAAAAGATCAGACCAAAGCCACACTGTGCATTCAGCACGAGGAAGAACTGAAAATCTTTGGTCTGAAATAAATACCCTATAAAATCATTTCTGGTTGACATAAAATATTAGGAAGAAAATAGAAATAGAACTGACTGCTAAGACAAATGCAATCTCGTTCGGGCTTATGGGAATTGCCCTATCAAGCCTGGCCTGCATATAAAATTTATGAGCTCAGAGTTGAGAGATCACCAAGATTAGGTTGTAGGAAAGATTTGTAAAAATGCACGAGGACGTATAATGAGATAGGTGCTTATCTGTATTTGGCTACATCTTAAGGTGCTAAAATGGGCTTTGTAAATCAGTCTCCTACTGCTTTTGTTTCTCCTCTTTAATGTTTGTCTTGCCTGCTTTCCCTTAATATCTATTTAAAGGAAGACCTGGGGCCATGGGTGGCTTATGGGAATTTCACACTGTCTTTGCAGCCTTTCCCTGCCCCTGTGCCCCCCCTGCTCGCTGTGAAAGTCCTGCTTTTGGGAGGGTCAGCTGGAATGGCATGTGTTTGGCAGCGATACCCTGGCTGCCAGCTGGAACCGTGGCTTAGACTGTCCCTTGCAACGGACAGGAGGTTGGTTTAGGGAATATTCTCATTCATTTTTGTGGGAGTAACTCATCAGGTCAAGTTCTGCACTGAAATAGTAAGTCTTTGTATTCAGTTTAGTTTTGTGATGCTTAATTAAAATAGGATGGCTGTGGGTCTGCATCCTCCGCTAGGCATAAGAGCAGGTAAAGAAGAGCATTATATCTTTTGCACGCCCTTTGTTTTGGGGCCTGCCTGGCCCTTACTTCTGGCTGACTAACCCCAACTGTTCCTTCCTTTAGGGAAGGGGAAACAAAGATTAGCTGAATCCCCCGTTTCCTCCCACTTACTGCCCTCCAGTACATAGCCAGGTCAGGAGAGAGACCAGAACAGGACCACTGTCACTGGGGTAGCAGCAACTCATTCTGATGAAACACTGCTGGTGGCTTCACTGGACCAGAGAAAGCCAAGAAAAGTCAGTCCACACACTTGTGTCCCGAGCACCTTGTCCTCATGTCAGCCACCCCAGGTCGCATGGAAAATGATTTGGTGCCCCAGCTCCAACATGCTCTGTGGTTAATGTCCCGACTCAAACATCTTATGTTAGCCCTACATGACTTAATGAACATGTCTGCATGGCAGCACTGCATGAGGTATAGGGTTGAAGAAGGAAAAAACAGGGTAGAAAGAAGTAGGGAAGGTTTTCTGTCTGCACTTCTAGCCACTTCAGACTATAGGGGTGACTGACAAATTAATCTAAACCGAATCCAATTGAAACAAGCAAAATAAATCCTTCATGAAACCCGTCACATGCCATCAGTAATTCATTGCTGGACAGAACACAAAAGCTGATCGTTCCATCAGCTGCCTTGCTGTGTGTGACCTTGGTTTAGCAGGCAGGTGAAGCTGGGAGCGGTGGCCTTGCCATGTCTCTGGCTTGGCCATTCAGAGCTGTAAGATCAGTAAGAACCGTGAAGCTCTTGACGGTGTGTTTCTTTCCTGCAGCTATTACCTTTTACTGATGAGTCAGTGCATTTTAATCTAACGGGGAATTTGTTAGTGCAGCCGAACCGAAGGGCTTGAGTAAATGAAAAAGCGAATGCCATCAAGGAAATCTCTACAGCTTGGCATCGAGCTTTGTTGACAGCCAAGGGCAGCTTAATCAGTATATTTGGAAAATCCTGCCTACTGATAAGTAAGGGGTTTGGAGAAAAATACTAAGCGGTGCTTATTAAGGCATTCATTGTATTTTCCATTGTTTGTGTAGCCCTATTGTCTTGCCGTACAACCGTAGTTAAAGGAGTAGTGATATTAGGAGGAATTAATGTTGTTAATTTCTGTGGTTTATAACTACTGAGATCTTCTCAAATAAAGCAGCTATTTCCGTTCTACCCAGAGCTATTGTTTGCTTCTCTCTGCCCTGAAATTCATGGCTTAATGACTAGGAAGATGGTTGCATAGAGTGAGGCAGGATTTCCTCTTTCAGAGGAAACCTACTGTCTCTCCATGATTTGTGAGACTCGCCCCCCCTCCCCCTTCAGCAATTCCTAAAACCACTGTAAGTGGCTTTGTGTGAAAAGTGGGGGCTGGGGATGGGTGGTGGATATTAATACCTTGAGATTTCTAGGGAAATTGGCACTGGTGGCCTTGATGACTTCCAGCGCAGCGAGGTGATCTGCTGGGACAGAACCGATTAACCGTGAAAGAGGAAATCTGGGAGTATAAAAGAATTTGTGTTTTGATCCCGTTATCGCTCTGAACATGCTTCAGACTAATTGTGAAACTCAACCACTTCTGCTGAGGGATTCTGACCTACAGTCGGAGAGGCTCGTACCCAGGCTGAACTAGTGCTAAAAATCTCCACGTCTGTCCCTGTTGCCCTTTTAGGAAAAGAGCTGTGTTAATTGCTAAGGGCTCCAATTCACATTCCCTCTTGCCTTCACCTGCAGCTGCTGAAATGCTCCGCAGCTGCTGCAATTCATAGACTGGCACATCAAGTTAAAGCATCACGTATTGGTAGTTTATATTAAATATAAACTGAAATCTAGCAGCGGAAGAGCCTGTTCTGCCCACTGTGGGGATGCAACCTCCGTGGGGAGGCAGAAGGAGAAAGCACACAGCTCGGGTGTAACCTTTCAAGCTCCCACAGGTAAACCTGCCTCAGGTAACTTCTGTCTGAGATAGTGACTCGGAGCCCCACATCTAACTTCAGTTGCTCATTAAACTTATTGGGACTTAACGTGATGAAGTAAGAGTTGCTCATATCCACTGAGTAGTAGGTGATCTAATAGATAAAAGCCCACGTGGGATTGCTGCATTTGGCTCTCGTAGATGCTGCTGATCAAGCTGCTTTCAGGAAAGCACTCAGCACTTCTGCTGAGAAGGAAATCCTGCTGCTGCCAGTGATCTGTGGGTTCATGTCAAATTAAAGTTCATGCTGACAGATAAATTCCTTCTACCTCCTTTCTACGTTGCTCTGAAAAATCACTGCAGAAAACCTTGGAATTCTTCACATTCATTCTATTTTTGTGTTGTGTTGATTATAAAGGGGCATATTCCAAAGCAGTCTTCAGGATCTGTAACAAACTTGGGTAGAAGGGGCGGGATGAAAACCCTGCAGACTCAAGGTAGAAAGTGATGGGTCCATGGGAAGGGCTGTGACATGGTTAACGGTGTAGTAGAGGCCAGGACTTGATGACATTAAAGAGCCTTCAGCACTGTGTTCCCTGAGGAATCCCAGTACAATTCTTAGCAGAGCGTGGCCTCCTTTACTGTCAGATCTGGGAAAGCAAGGTTTTTTTCATAGAACTGTTAATAGTAACGTTAGGGGATTTACTGTCTCTCTTCACCTTGGGTATTTCCTGGCTGTCGGTTCATTTATGGTTCTAATCAATCTTGGGAAGAGGATTTACTGTCAGAAACGGGAGTCTCTCCGTGCATTTCTTGTACTTGCCAGTAATAGGGTATCTGAGAGAAGTTCTGTTTGCTTGCACTGTCAATACTCGTGATTCTAACTCTCCTTCCAAAGATCCATTAAGATTTTTTTTTTTTTTAAATAAGATCTCTCTTTCTCTTTGCTTCAATTTTGAAATCTTCAGAGGAGTTTGTTTTAAATGTTGTACAGGCTCACACAGACTGCTAGATACGTTTTCCATTTTTCCCAAGTAGTCCTCTGTCAGTGGCAAAAAAAGCACATAGAGAACAAAACAGGGAGGGCATAGGTGGGGTTTTTTCAGACTTAAAAATGTCTTTTATCAAGGGAAAGTTGTCCTTACTCACACTTTGGCAAAAAAAAAAGTGTGAAAGAAACTCTGGGATCTGTCAGCTTTCAGAGAAGATCCCACTTTTTTTTTTTTTTGCATTAATTTCTAGCAGCTTATTTTCTGGAGATGAGCAATTTCAAGCTGCTTCTCCCCTGTCCCTGGAGCTCCTGGGGCTGTCCTGACCATTCCTGGAGCATGCTGTAATGGATCCAAGGATCCAAGGGGATGTTGGCAAACATGACTACACCTGAAGCCTGTGTTTTCACCTGGCAGTAGTCAAGACAGCAAATAACTATAAAACATGTCGAACTGGTCACAACAAGTGTAACCAGGGTTAACACGATTCTGTTCAACCAGCAAGTTTGTTCTTCTATTTTGAGTCATCTCATTTCATTTACAAGGTCTTGAGTGACCTCTAACAGACGAAGTAGCTATGATTAGGTGTATACCATGATTGCACAACTGTCCATCTGCTCTGCTTTTCTGCACAATCCTGGTTGAAGGCTCCAGTACTGTGCCTGCTACCGAGGCTGGGGAAATGAGTGGATGGTATCACACACTTTCCAAGTGCCTGTGATCATGAAGGCGTCCAACTGCCTCAGTTGATGAGTCACCCTGCAATGAAGCAACGAACTCTTCAAGACAAGGAGTTTACAAGGTTTTTTACACATATGGCCAGACGAAATAACTCTAGTCTGGTGTGATATAGCAGAAACCAGCTGTGAAACAAAGATCAGAACAGTTTTAAAATCCAAGGCCTTTGGAAGGAGTAGAAAAGCACATCTGGGGAAGTAATTGCAGATTTTTTCTTTTGCTCCTTCTTCTCCCCTCCTTCTTGTAAACTCATACCACAAGTGAGCCAGAAATGTTGCTGAAGGAAAGGAAAGGATCAGATTTGTACAATAGCCAGTTTCTGGATATATGTTATAAAATGTGACCCTAATTCTGCTATCCTGTAAGAAAAAGACACTGGGAAATGGCTTTCTTCCCTTCTTGACCAGTGACCTGCAGATGAATAATCTGGCTGACTGTAACTGGGGTCAGCTCTGTGCTCTTGAGCTGCCTGTATTTTAGCCATTTCCAAACATACTAGGGGCACACTGATGTGGTGTGGGGTGGCCAGCACAGCCAGATTCTTCCCAGTAACTCAGAGCACTCAAGGAAGAGGCAGACCTAACAATGGCAAAGTGCACCTTGCAAGCGAAGGGCATGTGAGTAGAGCCCCTGTGTTGCCCAGTTAATCCAGAATGATGCTATTGCAACACCAAATCAGTACCTTGACTTGGTCTTTAAGCTGAGAGCAATAGTCCCACCCCGGAAAATGGCAAGGCAGGACTTTGTTTTCAGTCACTTTACCCTTGTTGCTTTGTCTTTCCAGATGATGTTCGATTGTTCGGCTTTGTCCGATTCACCACCGGCGATGCCATGAGCAAGAGAGTCAAGTTTGCCCTCATCACTTGGATTGGAGAGGATGTCAGTGGCCTGCAGAGAGCCAAAACTGGGACCGACAAGACTCTGGTCAAAGAAGTAGTACAGGTAACCTCTTACTTCTGCTCCTAACCACCAGTTCTCATTGCTTTTAGCTCTACAAACACCAGCAGGAGGTAAGAGAGGGGGAAGGATTAGATCATCCTTCAACTTAGTAGTTAATACTTTAAAAAACAGACAGTTTCTTATTGCCTCTTTTCCTACTAGGAAGACTTAACAATCTGCCCTTTGAGCACTCAGGTATAAAGAAGCACTTTTGAACTTAAGGCTGCCTTTAACTATTTCATGAAGGAGGAATATATGCTCTCCCCTCCTTGTCTCAATTAAGATGTTTCCCATCTCCTTCCGTGATATGGAAATAACACAATATTCAATGGTAGAGAACAAGGCAGTGTTAAGTTAAGCTGGTAAAATTAAACAGAAAAACCCACACCCTTGTTTAAACTTTTCTCTTGAGGCCTTTTGTCTCAGCACAATGAATTCGTGGACTGAAGTCTGAAGTCCCTATCAGTACCAATTAACTAACAGCTTTTAATAGCTAACTAGATTTGAATAGTCTTCTGTTTGGCTTTGGGCGTATCAGGGAAAAAGAGAAATGCACTTAGTACACACCTTGGAAGGGCTTCACTTGAATTTGTCTGCCCCAACTGACCATTTAACTCTGTCAAGGCTTCCCAGGGTACTCTGAGCTGGGTTCGCTCTGTCGGGCTCCGAGCTCAGTCCAAGCGAGTGAAAAGAAGCAACTGCTGGAAAATAAGTGAATTGTTTTCTCTGAAGAAGTATTTTTAAAGCAAGATTAGCTCTTTCAACTAAACCTCTCCAATGCCTGAACAATGATCTTGCTGCACTTGGAGAGCAGGCTGACCACTAAAATAATCTCCCTCAATAACCGTGTTCTTGCTGATGTAAAGAAATCTCTCAGTAGGACAACATGAAGGATGAGAATGAAGTCTCTCTCAACTGATTGGTAGTTTGTATGATACAGAAGATTATATTTAGATAAGAAGCATGAAGAATGTAAAAAATCCATATCCTTCCAGAAGATAAACACTGGTGCTGAATCTTTCAAAATGACAACTATGCAGAGAAGTCCATTCAGAAAAGAAACTTCCATAAAGGCACCTGAGAGATAGGAAAGCAAATCTCTGTTCATGTGAAGCAGCTGAAACTGTGTAATTGTAGCTGAAGGTGAAATTATAGACTACTAATGAATGACTCATATAAGAGTCACAAAGCCCAAGATTTTTTTAAAAAAATGTTCAGACTATTTATCCCTATTGAGTGGAATAGCATTCCTGAATGCTGTTCTAAGATCTGTCTCTCAGGCCTGTTACATATAATTTGTAATTTGACTTCTTTTATCTTTGATTAGTAGACTGTATGAGTTAATAATCTGGTGGAACATCAACCATTCCTGGCTGTTACTTAAAAGCTTTCATATTCCAATTAATCTGTACTAAAATATGAAAACAATATAACTTGTTCTTCATACACTTTTACTGAGTAACCATGTCTATGGTTGCATTTCTCCAGAGCATTTCTGAATGTAACGTCAATGCTGATCTCCATTCCATAAGAAATTACCTTGACAACTATTTTGAATAGTTCTACATATGCAACTGAATCCCTGAGTGGAGGGGGGTAAAAGCAGAACTATTTTCTTCTTTTTATGGATGTAACCTTGCAGATAATCTGTCAAAACAAAAGAGGACAAGAAAGTCCAACTGAAATTTAGTGGAGGGAACTTACCTCAGAGTTATTTCACTCTTAGTAGTTCTCTTGACCTTCAAGTACATTCCCAGTCATCCCACTGCTTCTGATTTTTACAGAGATTATTTGAGATGAGTTATACATAGAAAAATATAGTTGGTTGGTTGCTGTAATGATAAACTACAAATCTGACTCAGTGTTGGTTCATCATTTGGAATAAGCAGTACCCTAAAGTAGGCATTTTTTTCTTTCCAAGCCCTGAAGCCAATCTAGGCTACTGATGCAGTTTGGCTTTCTGCAGTTTTAGTTGCATGCATGGCCCATAGGTGGACTTACCCTGTGCCATAAGACTCTCATTCCAAGGAAGTGTGGCACAGGGAGGCTTTTTTGTACAGCAGGTACCAGCTTTGGTTTTGTGATCTATAGAAGTGATCTGTTGGGATTCCAGAACAGCAGCTTTTTGGTCTAAGAAACCCTCAGTAAAACATGACGGGTGCTCACGATCTTGTAAAATTTGCCAAGGCTGTCTCTGGCTCTTTATTCAAGACTGAAGCTCAAGTGTGAGGGGAGGCCTGGCTTTATATTTGCTGCTACATTGTAGATGCAGTTATGAGCTGTGGTTGAGCTCTGCTCAAAGCTGAACAAACGCCAATACACATTGTTCTTCTGCTGAGACACTCAAAAGGAAAGACTGTCAGCTTGAATACCGCCTAGCAAGCGAAACCCACCGTGTTGCATCTGTAGAATAAAGAGTGTTCACACATGGTGATTATTAACGGTCTCCTAGAAGCACCTGCCATAAGGAAAACATAAAGGATATTAACTGTTGAAGAGTAGATTACGGGCTTGTGAACAAAAGGATGAAATATTATAAAGCAAGGAGACGAACTGAGCTGCCCTCACTTTTGTATTCTTCCCTTGGAAGGGGGAGCAGGTGCTATGAAATCTATAGAGAGGTGGCTTGGGAAGCAACACTGGTAGTCAGAGGAGGAGGATGCCAGAAAATCTTTCAGGAAGAAAGGAAAATTGATTTTTAGCTGTATTAACTGTAAAATTATAGGGATAGATCTCATCTGGTGCAAATTCCTGATATGTACTAGCTGAGAATCAGGTCTTCCTGCTTATTTGGGACTATCCTCATTACCTCTTCAATGTTGTTGGAAAATGGCTTTTGCATTTATTGTATTTATTTTGGATTGCAGAACAATGCATTTTACATTTAAGGAACATTCAGTAGCTTTTTTTTTTCCACAGCCATTTATTTTCCATCCTTTTCTCTTTACCTCAGCTGAAAATCTTGCATCAAGCCTGTGATCTGGTCCAAGCAGTTCAGCTGAGAGCAGGTTAGAAGTAAGGCCAGGATGGGGAACAAGTACTTATTGATATCTTCTTAAGGTTATAGCTAAGTACTAGCATGTGGAGACCTCCCTGTGTAAATGGAGACACAGAGTAAGGTGATGCAGTATCCCATCTTTTCCCCACTGAGCTTCTGCCTAGGCCAAGGACAGACCTAGAGGTGGGGAGCAGTAGCACAGAACGTCCCAAGCCTTGCAAACTGTTGCTTAAGATGTTTGTGAGTTCATTTCTGGGGTCCAGTCTATACCTAGATCTAAAACGATCTAAACAGCTAAGGAACATTGTGAAACAGTAAGCCAGGATGACTTAAACTGCCAGGCTGCATCTATTTTGTCATCAGCAGTAGCATGTCTCACCTTGTGCGTGGAGGTGAGCTGGCAGATGCTTACAGTGAACCTCACATGTAGCAGACCCCACCGCATTCGTGTCCTCTGCACAGCTGTGGTTTGATCACTGTGAGCCACTAGTTGTCATGCCAAGGTCGTATCCACCTGCCAGTAGATACCAGCTGAACAGAAAGGCTTTGGGCCTATGTTCTACTTGGCTAAAAAGAAAATCATCCAGAGCTGGTCTTAAACTCGTGTTTTATGTCCCTGGCAGTAAGGACGGTTCTGCCTTGTACCTCCTTTGTATGCACAAGCTGGGGCTTATTCAACAGCCTTAGTACAAATCCATCCAGGAGACTCTCTGTGCTCTGAGGGCTGTTGTTTTGACCTCCTTTATTCCAGAGGCCCAGAAGAAACAGGTCGGCTAGCTTAAGCCCAGAAATCAAGGCTGTTGTAAGCTGCTTGTCGTGGCCAGGAACGGCTGCCAGCATGAGGTTCAACTCAGCCATAAAAATTCCTGCAAGGTGAAACCCGGCAGCTGTGGGTTTTAAGTACAGGAGCATCAGGCCTTCCAGTGAAAGGGCCTGTGCACTTTGAGGAGAGGCAGAGGGATGATGTTACGGTGCTTTTCTTGGAGTAAGGACAAGCCCAGGCACAGCAGTTGTGGGGCCGGGAGTGGCAGCCAGTGCTACTGTGGTCAGGTTTTGATGTAAACGCCGAAGAACTGAAAACAGGACTTGGTTTCCCTCTGAGCGTTGCTTCCTCTCTGTGAACTTATTGCCCTTCATGACTGCATTTCCTACAAGGAGATTTTAACCCTTCATTAGGCAGCATAGAGGTCCTTTTCCTGACAGGACTGAATTCCCCCACAGGGCTGTCTCAGTAAAGGGACTGCCCAACCATTGCCAGTTTGTCCTATTTTCCATTAATTTTGACTCTTCTCTGTTTTCTTCAGCTCTCCTGCCCCCACAAAGTCATGTGCTCTGTTATTTGCCTAAATCATATTCAGAGTAAAACAGCTCTGTTTCTGTGAGCAAATATTCATGGCATTTTATTCATTATTATTTCTGTAGAGGAATTTGCCTGGCTTTAGTGATGTCAACAAGCTTCTGAGATCCTGCCTTGGAGGTCATGGCCAGATCTTTTTTTGTTCATCTGTATCTTCTCCTCTGGGTTCCTCACTGCAGTGATGCTGGTAGCTCATGAGGGGGGACCCACTTAGGGGGTTACTTGCTGCTCTTGGGACAGATGCAACACATATAACTCTAGATGTGTGTATTAGGTTTCTCACGTTAGTACAGTACACGCCAGTACAATGGCCTAAACGGAAGATGGATTAATAGCTTTGTTAGAGGCAGTCAGAAAATCAAACTTACATGGTAACAGCTGTATCATAGTGGCTTTGAGAAAGTTTTTCTCAGGAGGGTGAGTCAGATACTGCTGGGAAGGCAAGCAGAACTGTGCCTTTTGGCTGATTTTTCTGTTCTGGTTTACTGTAATGACCCTACCAAATGGATATGGATTTACAAGTACTCTTAGTCCTGGACTACAGAAAGTGGTAACTTTATAAGTGATTTATTCGGGCCAGAATAAGCACCCTCTCATCACAGCCCCCATCTGACACACAGCCCTGTGACTTTTTCAGTGGGATGCAGCACAGATAGGAAGAATTTGCAGATCAGCTGAAATGCAGTTCCCATTGCTGAGAGATGTGTTTGCCAGAGGTTTGGGCTGGCTTCTCCCAGCCGCTGGAATGGTTCCATGTAAAAATTGGCAAGGAGTAAATTTGAAGAGAGTGGTTTTGCTGATAGTTTGGACTTCAGTAGTGGATTGCAGGACCAGGTTTGGTGTAGACAGATAGAGTGGAGGGCAGTGGCACTGTACTGCTGTAGGCACTTGTCAGTTTATAGCTCTCCTTGGACTCAGAGAAGCCCTGATAGAACACACCTCTGCTGCAGCCATAGGACACATCCTTTGTTCCCCATGACCACGGGTCTAGGACTAATATCATGCTGGAAAAGAAACATGGGAGATATCATCTCCTCCGTACTGCATCTGCACTGAAAATATGATGGGAGTGGTGACATTAACCACAGTGGAACTGAGGATTTTGAGACACTGAAGGCTGCTGCAAGCCCCAATGTAAATAAAACCAGCAAGCTGCTCAACTACCTGGCACTGTCCCTAGCTGCTAAGAACCCATGTGTCTCTAGACGATACAAGGATTTTCCTTCTGGCTTCAGGCCTACCCATGCTGGGATTAATAAGGGCCTCTGCAGACCTATTTGGTACAGTATCTGCACCAGGCAGATTTTCTCTTGGCCAGCTTAGGGAAATTTTATGGCCCCATATGCTAAACATTCAGGGCCTGGAATAGGAAGAAAATCTACTCCACCCTTTCTCTCCCCCCTATATAGTTGTCTGGATGAGAAAGGCTGGATTGAGCTTATTGCACAAACTTCATGCTTCCCGAGAGATGCAGACTCAGTTTTTGCAACCTGACCAGTGTGGTTGGAGCCCTTTTATCTGTGTAGCGTTGCGTGGGGGCTGACACAGAGGATTGGATTGCAAAATTGTGATTCTCTGCTACTCAGGCACAAAGAGAAGCACGTGCCAGATAGGTATATTGAAGAACCCTGAGAGTAAACCTTACTTTTTACATTGTGTTCAATGATTTGAGAAGCAAAGCAAAGAGACTGTGGTCACTGTTGTGTCGTGAGAGTGATAAAGATAAATGGCATCATTGTTTTGTTATCTGTAGGCTGCTGCTGACTCTGGGATGAATACAAAGGCTAGAATTCACTCCCGGGGCTTGCTGCGGTTGTAAAAAGCTTGGGGATAGGGGGAGGAGAAGAGAAAAGGAAGTGGAGGACGTAAAATGAAGACGCATGTCAGCAAAGTGAGGGCCCAAGCATCAGAGCTATGCTCTGTGCCTTAGGCGGCTATAACTGTTCTGCAATTCTCTTGAAAGGCATTAGATATTGGTATGTGTGAGAGAAGAGAAAGCAGGGACTTTCCCCACCCCAGGCTCTTAAGGGCAGAAAGAAAATCTGGTGGCAGAACAGAAATCTGACTGAAGTCGCATGCCTGTTTGCGTTGCTGTTAGCTGCTAGAAGCTAGGATCTTTCCCGGTGTTTTGCAGGAGCCAGTTTGCTATGATTGGTTATTTATAATTGCAGATGACAGTCATGCCGAATAAGGACCATTGCCCGATCTAGCTAACATCAGACCCAATTAAATCAGTTGGGGATATTTTTGTATTCTGGCAGTTTCAGAGGGTACTAAAAAGGAGTGAACTCTGGGTAAGATGGCCTTCAGCTGAGAAGTGTTGCTGTTGATCCGAAGTGCCCAATCTCTTGATCTGAGAGCCGGAGTC
>JAHREE010000429.1:877576-1004287 GCA_033628505.1 Tringa tobata
CCCCGGGGGAGAAGTCGTGGTTTGAGCATGGGAGACAGCAAGGCTGCTCTGAGTCATACCAGGCTGCGACGCGTGAACAGCAAATTCTCACCCCGAGGAGTAAGTGGGTTTTTTGCAGAATAGAAAACAGCTGAATCGGGCAACCCTGTCCGCACAGACCGGCCCGTGGAAACTGCCAGCGTGTGCCCTCCCTGTGTTTTTATAGACTGCTGTCCCAAAGAGTGGTAATGCCAGATTACTGCCTGGCGTTAAGTAGGCTCTGCTGGACAGACCCCTGGGGTGATCTAATCTCTCCAGCTTGAATTGTCGCAGTTATTTAGCAACGAGGCACCGGGGGAGCTGCGGGGAGGGCTGAAGGGGAGACGGAAGATACTTTGTGCGATACAGGATGAGTCTAGCTCAGTTCAGTGCTCTGCCACACCGCACAAGAAGGGACATTGTTCCACCGCCGTCAATACAGGAGCTATAAGCTCTGTTCCCGGCGTGACGGCAGCAGCTCATCTGCTTGCCTCGTCCCCGGCGGATGCGCTTCCGCTCACTCCTGGCACTGCATCTCTGACAGCCCTGGTGGTGCCTGGGCAGGGACTGACTGAAAGCTGGGAACTGGGGGAACTCTCCCAGATTTCCCCAGACTGGAACCACAGGCTCGTTGAAGTGGAACGTGTCTCTTCCTGAGCTATGAAGTCAGACCTCCTCCACCCCCGAATCTCACACTTTTGGGACCTCTCTGTTGTATGATGGGGGCAATGCGTTAATGCAGTCCTCAGCTAAGGCTTGGCTTTATGGCCCAGCGAGGCAAAACTCGGAAAGGCATGGTTTAATTAGAATTATAGAATCGTGTTGCAGCATGATGAACTGCACATTGCTTGGTGGGAACGAGTGCAATAAAAGACCATTCACAGCCCACTCGGGCCTTAATCCCTGGAGTGGTCCAGTCTTTCCTAGTGTGATTTGCACCTATGCTGGCAATCCATCCACTAAAAACATCGCCTCTTCGGCTTTCACAGACATCTGTTTCTGGCCTAGAGCAGCTCCCTTCGCTCATCTTACGATGACTGATTGATTTATGTACGTTTATCAGGGCTGGGAAACAAAGAAAAACCTTCCAAGGTATTTCACCTTTCTCCCTCCATCCCCCATTGAAATGTCCAATAAGGTTTTTCATTAACCTTAAGACATATTCAGAATGAAAGCACATGTCCATGTAAATGCAGCTGATGGGGAACAAACAGCATCTGTTCTGCAAATATTAAATGCGGGCACTAGATGAATAGACTTATCTCCTTTATCATGATTAGCCACATTTCTGCCTTGTAATTTTGGCCTATCACTCAACAGAAACTGTAATCAGGATGTAATACATCCTATTGGCAAATTACAGCAATGCAGCTGTTCAAGGGAGCAGCTGAACCCTTTGGCAATTTAAACTAGGTTTTATTACACCCAGGGCAAGACTCCAGTAAGTATATTAGTGACATGATTTAAAAATAATAAGAGTTGAATCTCGTCCCACTGAAGTTAATTCTGATGTCGGTTTTCAAGGGAAGAAGTGTTTTGCCAAAATCAGAAATCAAACAGGTCTCAAGAGGTGTCCTCAGCAGAAGACAAGACTCTGAGAGCAAAGGAGCTGTGGTGAGATCGACCCTATGCCAAGGTGTGAATGCTGCCTTCTCACACTGGTTTCTAGGTTACTATGCACCAGGAGAAGTTTCATGTAAGAAAACGTACATGAAATCTGATTACAGAATACAGGGCTCAGGAAAGACTTAAAATGTGCTGTTGCAAAGCCTGAATTCTCAAGTCTCTTCCATCTACAATATAACAATGATGGGTGCGTTACCATAACAAAGAGCAGAAAGTGTATTTAACTTAAAGCTTCAATGTTTCAATTTTGCCAAGTTCCAAACCAAAATAAAAATTAAAACTGGCACAATTCTTGAAAGCAGAAGTCCTGCAAAATCCTCTAAAGTTTCATGCAAAAATTACTAGCATTTTTTCAGAAATATAATCATAACTCTTTATGGTAAAATGATAGCCATGTTATAAAGTGACAAATTATTCTGTTATCAGTAGGCTATTAAAAGCATTTGAAAATAACTAGTAAGAA
This sequence comes from Tringa tobata, assembly GCA_033628505.1. NCBI lineage: Eukaryota > Metazoa > Chordata > Aves > Charadriiformes > Scolopacidae > Tringa > Tringa tobata. Next base: position 879,684 of record JAHREE010000429.1, read on the forward strand.
TAGAGAGAAGCACTATACTCTTTTCTAGATGCAAAGTGACTCTTGTCTATTTTGCAATGAAAGGGTTTCAGTATCCATATCAACGTATCAGTATTCACTGCACTACCCAGACAAGCATCTGTTTTCAGTATCCTTGTGTTGGCTCTCATCAGATACCATATTCTGTTTGAAAATGTTTTGACTTTCTTTTTTTTTCCCCAAACACCTTCAGTTCAGGTGGAAATACAAGATTAACAAATAACATTTCAGATGTAATCACAAAAAACTTTTCAAGTCAGAAATAAGTACCTCCTTTCTCTTTTAAGCTGTTTTCCAAGAAGACTCTTGCATCTAGCTATATCTTCCTTCTAACACACTTAGGCAAACTTTCTGGAGAATCCCTAAGCTTCCAGAATCACACTGCCACTGGGTTAATATGCATGCAATTATGGAGTGATTTGATACAGAATCTCAATCATGATCTGTACAGAGCAGTCTATATTATGTCAGAGTTGTAAATCAGATAAAGATAATAAATTTTGTGCTGTATCTTCCTTATTTAAAAGCTAGAACCTGTCAGATGAAACCATAAATCTGCTAGATGGCCCTCCTTCCATCAAGCCTCTTAATACTCCAATTCATGTTTGTTTCTGAAAACTCTCTGCCAACGTTTCATTTTCCCCTCATACTGACACTTAATGCCTTAAGTGCTTGGAAAGATAAACACTGGCTTTAGCAGTACAATCTCATGATCAGTTTATCTGAGGATTATTACACGAGTGCACGGAGGAGTCAGCTGTAAATTGAGCACATTTTTTCCCCAGCTGATGGAATTGCAATGAATGGGATGGCATATTTCAAGGAGAATCATGGACCTGGGACATAGAGGAGATGCAACTAACAATTTTATCCAATTAACAAAACCCACTGCGATGAAGCATCAAGGTATATAACTGTGAAGCACACCACCTGGTGCTGGGGGTGAAGAGAGGAGATGCTGTTTAGCTGGGGGATGAACTGGTATCTCGTAGCTGAGCCCAGCGTGACATAACAAGAATCAGCGGCTGAAGACAGAAAAATTGAAACAACAAACCAGGCACCCATTTTTAAAAGGGAAGGGGATTGACCTCTGGAAGAAACAGTCAAGGCCACTAACTGGTTCACCATTCCTTCTGTTACACAAAGCAAGAATGCCCTCTTTCTGGAATAAATGCTTGAATGAAACACCAATTACTGGGCTCAACAAACAGGGAATACAATTGTCTGCTGTGCACAGATGATCAGACTTGATCTCATCTCTCTTCTGACCTTCAAGCATCTTCACTATCTCAGGTACAATAATACAAGAACTGATTCTAAGTGCATCTTCACTGACCTCAGATGCATTTGCAGTCGCAAGGTAGAAATGAGCCAGCTCTACTCGAGACAGGAGGGACAGAGCAAATAGCTAAACCAGCAATGTCTTAAAGCGCTACAGCTACATCCAAAGAGAAAACCTGTCTCTCATAGCCGTAAGGCTCTCAGCCTTAGATAAGGATACACAAGTCTTTGGTTGCAACAGCGGTTCTTTTTTTTCCCTTTCAGCACCATTTTGAATACATTAAGTTGTCTGAAGTAGAGTTTATGACTTATGCCAAATGCTACTTTCAGCACAGCCAGAAAAGCTGAAGCTTCCAGTGGGAAAAGAATTTAAGAACTGATGTAGAATTAAATTAAACCAGCGCAAGCTCATCCTCTTAAATCCAAACCAGGCAAGAAACCAAGAAAGTTTGTGTTTAGTGCATGTTGGACTGAAATTTTAAAAAGAGCCTGAGATGTGCTGGGAAAGAGCCCCTACAGAAACATAAGGGCAGATTAAAACAAGGTGTGGAAGCGGTCACTGGCCCCCAGCTGCCTGCTCTGCCCTCCTGGCAAATGCTGCCACCCCAGACAACCACCTCTGAATCTGCCTGCACATCACAGAGTCTCCCTCTCAGCACATTAACAGAAAGTCTCCGATCAGAATAAACAGGAAGAACACACAAAGCCTTCACTTAACCCAGGAGCACAAAACGGAGCAGCAACCCCCAAATAGTGCCTGTGGAGCCGGGTAGAGAGGTTCTGGTCATACTCTTGCTATGGACACCACAAAGCAGGACCCTTCACTTGAGGCAGGAGGGCACAATGCTCAAAAATTGAAGTAAAAGCAGTGAAGTATATGCTTAAGTTTCTGTTTTTTCAATTCAAGCATTTAAACTGCTCCCAGCAAGTCCATCTCACTGTCTGCAGAAAGAATGAGTGTGACCAATCCCTTACGCAGCCAACGAGGAAAGGGGAAGAGGTTGCTTACCAGCTATTTCACATAGCGAATCCTGGGCAAAATGATAAAGATGAGATCTTAAACTAAGGTCAGAAGAGTCCTGCTCGGGCAACTGCCATTTAATTACTGTCCTATTAATGCAACTATCCCTAATATTGACGCACAGCTTGCAATTTTTCATTCTGCAAGAATATTTTTTTGGCGAGTTTTAAAATCTGGTTAGTGGAGCAAGTCCACATTCTGCGCTCACCAGCTTGCGAACACCCCACACAGGCCAAAATTTTCCTGGGCTTTAGCTTTATTGGAAATGTAAATCACAACAACAAAACAGCTTTCACTGTAAACTTCCTTTCCAAGCTTTACTGTTCCCAAGGTTGCTCCTGGTGACACTTCCGTGCCAGTCTGCAATTTCTCTCTTTTATTTGGTTGCAACTTGTGAAACCGATCTGCAAGTGTGATCCAGCAATAATTATACTGTTCCTTTACGCAGGGTTTAGGATTTGAATTGAGTACAGCTCTGCATTTACAAGCAGGTTGTCATAATTACTACCCAGTTACAAGTTATCTTCTTACATATACAGAAATAATTCTTCTGAATTCACATTTTACTGCATTATTTATACCAACAGATGTCAAGGCAAGAACACACTTGTGTCCTTCCTGAAAATTGGTACTAATTTCAGTTTGGGAATCCATTTTCCTAATGAAAAACACGTTAGAGGCAAGGATGTTTTCAAAGCAACCGGTTCTGGCATGTTACACTTTAGTTTCAAAGATACGTTTTTTTTCTAAAAGGATTCCATAAGATTCACACATACTTGGGAAAACAAAAGATCTTTTTGTGCGTGTGAAAATTGACCCATTGCTGGACCAAGAAATCCAAGCTAACAAACAAATCTGCAATGGTGATAGATCATTTGGGGACTTCTTTACAATGTAGGTTCTTGGACTGTTCATAGCAGCAATTTTTGAAATTCTTTGCTTTTGAAAGGATCTTTGTGAAGGAAATGTGGTTTAGATTGAATCAGGGCTCCAGGAGCTGGAATAGGAACAGAGTCCACTTTCTTATTAAACAGAATACTTTTCATGTTACAAGCACGACACGCCAATATAAATCACAGATAGGCCTGAAATTCAGTATTTAAATCCACAGCCAGATTTGACCTTCCACTCTATTTCAAGAGAAGGGGCAAAGACACATTCCCATTTTACCTTCAGAGCCAGTTCAGAAATCACTGAACATCAGAAAGGACCAGAGACCTCCTGCTTCAGTAGCCTGGTGTACAAGATAATTGGTGCATGAGATGAATAAAGGATAAACCTCCATAGAGCTCTGAAGAGACCTGAGAGTATACTCAGACTTTCCCAGGGACCTCCAGTATTTTCCAGGACAGAACTGGTGAACTCTTATTTGTCTCATCACACACTTACAGATTCTCTGTGGCTGGATACCCCACAGGTTGCTGAAGTGAATAACTAACATAATTCCAGAAATCCTCTGTGCAAGTAAATTACAGCAACGTCTCTTATCCTTGTGGTGTCTGATACAAACTGTTTGTTACCCCATAACTGAAATGGTACCTCATTATCCTCTTCTCCAGAACAACCACCTTTTTCACTTTACCAGGCTTTCTGACCCAGATCACATTTCAACAGTTAGCTATGAGGAGTGGTAAAAGCCTCACCAAAGCAAATGTCTTATAAATAGTAACAGGGTGCTGTATTATCCTCTTACGCTTTCAGAGAGAAAGACGATGCTCATTTCTGCAATAAAGTACAGAAGAAATGATAAAGACCTTTTGTCACAGGTCATCCAGTCCTCTCTATTCCTGTCGATTAAGTGGAAAGGGAAAAAACAGACTCAGAACTGTGATTTTTTATTTTGTTATGCTGTCATAGTTTTATGTTGGATTCAACAACATGAATTATTACTAAGCTACATCTGTTAAAGAACACTGTCCAGGTAAAATCAGCATCTACTGGCTCCTGCTCAGCTAAAATCAATAGGGTTTTTGCCATCAATTTTTATAGGACCAAGCAGAGAAATTTTGCTGTAATGCGTAAGGGTAAAAAATTTGGACGGGCAGACAGATACAACATTGTCTGTGTAAACTGAAGCCAAAGCTGTTCAGCCTCGAGCAAGATTGTGTTCTTAATTAAGTATAAAAAGGAAGGATAATTTGATTCAGAAGTAACATTATCTTTCCTCTACGTCCTCTCACACCAGAAGGTACATTTGGTTTCACCATAATAAATCAATCGCAGAGTGCATCAAGTGTACATCTGCGATGCTGCAGAGCTTCCCCACTATGCTGGTTAAAAACAAGATCAGATTAATCTAGAGCACAGGGCCAGGTGTCCTGAACTAGTATTCAAGCAGCGAGTGCTACAGAAAAGATGGCTGGAGGTTGGGCACCATGCTGGGTATCTATTAAATTTATATGGTGTTTCTCAGCAAGATCACTGAGCCAAGATGTTCTACTTGATGAGCTCAGGAAGAAAAGATCGCTAAAAAGAAGGTATTAGAGTGCTCTGACTTTGACAGCTTCATTGCTGCAGCATGGTTGCATTTTCGCACCTTCCTTTCAGTGTGATGGCTTCATATTGACTTAAGAAGCAGCTTAATATTGACAGTGGGTCATCTCCACTGGTGTGATTTCTCTAGTAGCTATAATCTCCTCTTTGATGTATTTTCTTCAGAAGTATCCTACACAATGAAGTAGGTTTTCAGGATAACTTAAGAACGTACAAGTAAAAAGATTGTGTTCTTCAGACACCAATCTTTGCAAGGCCCATGAGAATGGCTTTAAAGAGCAATATTTTCTGTATTTGCTTGCTACCTGATGATAAAGGAGAGGACAGACAGAGTTTCTATATTTCCTTCCCACCTGGAGATAACAGTGCATCAGAAGACAAACGATGGCACAGACTGGATGACAAGTTTTCATTTCCCTAGCGGTGAACTAGCGGTGAACTTTTCTCTCACTTCAGTGCTTGGGATAATCTGTTTGGGCATTGATATGGTTAGGGATCAGTTAGTTTCCCCAGACTGTTGAAGACACATCCAGAAAACAAAGTTGTCAACACAGTTCATCAAAAGGAAAAAAATCATTCCCTTCAGGAGCAATCAGCAATACGTGGTTTTACCAGAGGCCTGAATTATTTCCTGTCCAAAGTTCCAGATTAGCTCTGAGCAATTAGAGCTTGATGGCCACTTAGTCAATCATTCTCTCCCTTCATAACATAAAATGAGTGAGAAAACGGTACAGATCGGAGTGCTGGCGTACGACACCCTCAGATCATAGAAGCAAACTGAACTCCCAGAGGCACACCCTCTCCAACATCACCAGGGTAGATGGCTTTTGCAAAAACAGGTGAGTAGAGGAGACTATTTGGAGTTTACTAAAAGATTTTTAGAGAGAAAATTAATTCAATAGCCACGATTATCTGTGTCTCCAGCACTCTAGGAAATTTCACATTAACATTTACGAACAGGCCTGCACTTTCTCCCTCATTGAAGCGTTTTCCCTCTTCTATTTTCAGAGCACTCTGGAGCGCTCAGATAATCCAACTCTGTAACCCAATCCCAGTGGGAGGCTATTTAATAAGACCCTTTTTAAGGCAGAATTTTTCTACAAATGTGGAAATAGTGCAATACCCTACAGTCTTATTCAAAAGAAACAGCATCAGAGAAGTTACATGTGGAAAAACCCTTTTTGATCATCCTAGTCCCTTTCTCATTCCCGCAGGATACAGGACTCCAGACTATCTGCCCAAAACACAAATGACAGTGGCTCAGCTGTGGTGTGTGATATATGATTATGGCAATCACTGAGACTCATCTGGACACGCCTGAATTTCATTATTCTCTTCTGCATCATTGCTACTGAACCTGTAATGTCCTTGCACCTAGTCAGATCTGTCTGAGGGTGGTTTCAACTTATTTTGGTTGCTAAAGAGGCACAACAAGAGCTGGGACCTGTGCTACAGCTATTATGTTTGCATTCCTGGACCTCTTGATGGTAACAGCAAGGGTAAGTAACAGAGGAACCAAGACCTTCTGTGACTTTAAAGTGATCTGAATTGATGAACTGATGCTGACACCCTGAAAGACGTGGATGATGAGGGAGGGTAAAGATGGTGAAGGAGCATCGGGTGGGGAGAATGTAAGAGAGCAACTGAAAAGCATGGATTTGGCAAGTGAGACAATGCCAGAGTTGGGCTCTCCATCACCCTGCCTTTTTGTCTTTTCAGTGTGGGAAGTATCAGCCAGTTCCTTCTTCAGATGATACTTCACAGAAAGAGTCAAAATGCAAATCAACACAATTTGCTTCCTCATCACCACAACATCCTGCATTCCCCAGCCCTCCTGTTATGGCTGACTGACCTCACAGGCATAAACATGTATTTGAATTCCAGGATGCCTGGACAGGAGAATCCTCTGTGCTTATCCTTTTCCAACTCAACTCCCTGGTGTGATATTTGCTGTGGTTTGACAAGAGATGGTCACAAGTTACAAAAAAAGAAATTCTGAGCAAATCTACAGAAAAAATGTTCACAAAGAGAGTGGTGAAGCACTGGAACAGAGATCCAGAGAGGCTGGGGGGTCTCTGTTCTTGCAGAATTTCAAAGTTTTTGAGGCCAAGGTCCTCCACAAACTGATCTAACTCAGAAACTAGCTCTGCTTTGACCAGGACCTTGGTCCACGTGGCCTCCAGAGTTCCCTTCCTGCAACCTGAGTTTTTCTATAAGGCCATAATTCCAAATTTGCTTTGTTCCAAATGGAAAAAAAACAACACAAAAAGTTGTGATGCTTCTAGCAAAGGGAAAATTTTAAAACAAAACTAAACTGTTTTGTATTGATTTCAGTACAACATTTATATGTTTTAAGACCCATAGAAATTGTCTTAACAGTGCCATTTCTTTTATTGTTATTTCTTTAAAAAGTAATAAAGAACAAATAAAAAATAAACATTTCAACTTATTCTTTTTTTTTTTTTTTTTTCAGTGCTAAATTGAATCGAGGCATTCCTGGGGAAGGTTTTAGTTTTGCAGAAACAGCATGTTCCAATGAATTTTTGTCCCATCGGAAAATTTTTATCTACTTGCATCCGGTAATTGTTCTATTTTTCACTTCAAAAATACCTCAGTTTGATCAGTTTGGCTTTCCTATTCTGGTTTACATTTATTTCCAACAGGAAGACGTATCTGTCAACAACTGACTATTTTGCTAGAAATTGGAAATCTAATCCAACGTGTAATATCTTTTTCTAGCATATTGCAAGAATGGAAAAAGGACATTTTGGATAAATTAGAGGTATTAATATGAATGTGTTTCACATGCTAGGGATTGTTAAATTGCCATGGCAATTATCTCCATGGAGATTTCTAAAATATTGATTCCTGGGTACAATGGTAAATGTTTCGGCTATCGATCAGAGACTTATCTGGAACCCCCCAAATTTGTTGGTAATATGTGTCTCTTAGAGGCCCTGGGTTTCAAAGCAAGTAGAATTAGCTTGGATGCAATTTTGATTCCTTATTCATGAGATGTTGTAGGAACTGTTCAAAGTTCACTTTAATTCACTTTCGTAGTTTTCATTCAGCATGAAAATTTTAATTATTCCATTTACTTCAGTCAAAAGAAGATGACAAGAAATGGGGTGGCTCGGAATTTCTGCAGCTGTTAGTATTCAGTGTCAATATCCAAAAAATACCAAAGAACAAAAATGTATAGAGTGTTATAAAACACAGGCTTTAAAATTGTAATTTGCAGACACCTGGGATTCCAAGGACTACTTCTAAAGGACGCATGAAATACTACTAAGAAAAGCAATCTTATTGTTAGTAGGCTTAATTTCACCATTCAGGGACCACATGAATGGTAAAATGGAATGGTTTTCCACCAATGGAAAACCTACAGCTCAACAAATAGCTGAAAACCTCTGCATGGAAGAGATTTGCAGCTAAGTAGGTGAGTAGTATGTGTCTCATTTCTGCAAACGATGATTTATTTCACAACAATCAGTCAAGGAGGGAGTGAGATCCTGTCACACCACTGTGGGAAGAAGCCAGCTCCAATTCTATTTTTGCTGCTGCCACTAGGCTATTGTCTGACTTAGGGCACGCTGCTTCCCTTCTCTGTGCCTGTCCCTCCCCAGCCTCTCTGGGTCTCGCTTTTCAGACTAGAATTTCTCCAGGCGAGGGGCTGCATCCTATTCTGTATTTATATAAGACTGAACACAACAGAGCCTTGCTCCTGACTAGACTCTTAACCACCCAAATGTTTCTGTAATCTTTCCTACCAGAATAATCCCATCCATTTGTCTTGCTTAAAAAAGAAACAAATCTTGTTTGTGATCATTTTACACGCCCAAGCATCATTCTCTTCTTTTTTTCTGCCGCTCTGATTTTGCTTTAGTGCCAGGAATCCATCCATTCCAGGAGTTCTGTAATTTTTATGGCCTCCAAGAAATAGAAATAGCATAGAAATTGCAGGTAAGGCCTTGGGGCTGCGCTACGTTGTGTGCTCTGTACACAAACTGTGCAAGAAAACAATGAGCACTATCACTAACGGATTAATTACCATTTTTCAGAAAGGACTCTGTCCCTAAATACATCAGTCAAAGCCTTCCGATTTGTAAACACTGTGAACATCCATGGCCAGTCTCCATCAGGGGTGACCTGCAGTACGACAATAAACTGCTTCAATTCTCTATGGCTCATGATAGACTGAGCTCACTGTGAAATAACTCTTTCTGGGAAGCCTCTCCCTTGTTTACTGCAATTCCTTGTTTTCTGGAAGAGACTGCAGGATTGTTCTGGCTATTGTGAAATGTGACCTCAGATGTCTTAAGTTATTATTTCTATTACCAGGAGGATTTAGCAGCAAGGTCAAAGGGCCACAAAGAAATGTCCCCAGTTAGCATGAAATGTTCACCTGGCACCTGTGTCGCACAATGAAGTTGTGTGCAGGTGCCCAAATGGAAATGGGTAATAAACCGTCATCGCACGATAGCACGTCTCTCAAAGAAAATGTAACTTGTTGAAATACTGAGAGCAAATGCATAGATGGCTTCAGGCCGCAAAAAAATCCAGAAAAACTCAAGCAAATTTGCAATCGGGGATCAGTTTGGAACTGCTACTTGCTTTACATGAAAGTATAATTTATTTCCTTAAAATCAGATACTATTAGCCAAAGGAATTTATTCAGTGAATCACCTTGATTTGCTAAGCTTTTCCTCCCTGCGATGAAGTGAGGAAATTTAAACTATTTCAGGCCTGACCACTTCAGTCATTTACTACCAGCAAATGTTTGTGAGGGGCCAGCTTAAGAAATCTTCACATGATGGACAGGGGAGGAATAGCTCTCCATTCCAGCCACAGCTGGAATGTTTCACAGCTACTTTCTCTTTTGGCAATATCTCATTGGCCTCTTAAGTCTTTCCAGTGCTTAAGGAAGAATTCTCTCCAGTGATTTGCCTGTGCAGCTTTGCTCACTTCCCTGATGAAAGGACCAGGAGAAATGGCTACCCTGATCTTCTCCAAGTGCCTCTGAAAAAGCACTATTTCTTTTTTCAAGCGTCTTCCCACACTTCTGGACTGAGACTCTGGTTCTGTGATCATTAATACCAGATCTCTGCACTGCTGGCCTGCCAAGAGTATGCATTCGATGTGGATCAGACATCGGCACACGATCATATTCCTGGTGAAGTAGCTGGAGTGCAGAACACAGTGTTTATGCTATTTTTCCCCCTCCCTAGAAGAGGACAGACCATTTCTGATAGAGTAAAAATGTTGCAGCAGTACCTACAGAAGATGCCTCATCTAGGAGTGAGACTTCTGGTCCAACGTAAACTTGCCATTATTTTTTAATACATTTGGATAAGCAGGTTTGCTTACTCTGGATCAACGCTCTGTGTGATATGACTCAGTGTCATGACTTTTCTGATCCGACAAAAGGAGCCCTTAAGCTGGATTTATTGTGTTGTTGAATCATGACCTCAGGGATTTGTAAGAGAAATGAGCTGCAGCCAAGTGCCAAAGATTTTAAGTGGAATCTTGGCCATACTGAAATCAACAGCAAAATTTTGTATTCTTTTTGGGACAAAACCACTTGATTGCTGAAACATGAACTTTCTGTAGGAACATACGGACCAGGTTCAGTGTGGCTTGAATTTCTGGCCTGAGTCTCCAAGGAGAAGAATATTCATTCTCTCAGAATGATGGAGCGTCCATCCCACTCTTCATCTGGGAAGGGGGCTGGAGCAGACTCACACTGCGATTCTGAGCATCCTAAACACTTTCCCACCCACCTTCTTCACTGACAAAGCCACCCAGCAGTATTTCTGCCCCACTACTGCAATTTATGGCTCCCATGTTTACTCTGGTTCAAGCATTAGCTAGGAAACACTAAAATGATCTTTGTTTGGAGAAGATATTTAAGCCTCCTGTATCTCTCATAGGTGTTCTTACAGCCAGTGACTAAATAGGCTGAGCTGGATAAAAGCCATTTCTCCTGTCTTTCCCTCAAATTACTTTCCTAAACATTTTGAAAGGCCCAAGATCCATTCTACTGCATAATAGAAATATTTCAGAAGAGGAAATACAAGGTGGATTATATATAGCTATAGGAATGCAAAAAGCACTCCCATTCAGATCCAATCAGTTTTCATGAATATTGACATCCTTAGCAAATTTTCCATTGCCAAATTTTCAGAACCACTAAACCAGCTGAGTTACTTTTAAATGTTACTTTGATTAAAACATGATTTTTCTTTCAACCAATAAATGATCTTAGCTAGAAAATTATTTGCATTAATAGAGTGCACTGGTTGACTCAAAGACAAGTTAATTACAGAATACAATGCAGAAAACCTTTGCCTACTTGAAGGAAACTGTTACAAAAAGGAAAAAAAAAGAATAGGTGTTATCTCTTTTTAAGTTAAATTGTCTATTACAGGGTATGATACTTTCTTCAACATGAAACAAAGCTTAGATGAAATGAGGAAGGAAAAAAGAAAACGAGACTGAGAAGACACTGGGAGAAAAAGAAGAAAAAACAAACCAAAGTTAAAAGGCTGAAGGAGAGAATGAGTATTTTTTGCTGTATTCTTCAAAAGAGAACAGGGGGGACAACGGTAACACTGAGAAATGCAAGAAGGAAGAGGAGAGAACTGAATTGTGCTCTATACTCTGCTGGTTTAAGGGAATTTTTGCCATAGCTGCAGCAACTAAGTCAGAGCTGGACTCTGATTTATACCAAGAGAAAGGCGGTTCTTAGCTAAAGCAATTTCTATGCAACTACCACAGACTCCCCTGTAATTGTGCTTGGGAGCAAGGCAAAACCAAGGCCACAGCCTGAACAGACTATGCTGAGCCTTGCTTTCAACTCAGAAAATCTTCATGCAGAACATATAATTTCAAAAACTAGATTTAAACACTAGGCTGATATAATTCTGCTCTGTGTTGACTGCCTCCAGATTATATATGAATATTAATTATGTGAAATTTATCATGGATGCAATTAATTACATTAATTACACATGGTCATGAATATCAACACGTGTGTCACACCAGGGAGAGACACAGCTGAAATTCAGAACAAGACCCTCTGGTCTCATTTTAGTATGACAACAGCCTCTTTGATAAGATCTCTGGAGAAATCTTTCTACAGATTAGAGCTACTTGTTCCAGTATGGGACCATTCAGAACTGGAAAGTATTCCCAGGCTTGTCCTCTCAGATCTGAAACCACGGTATCAGTAAAGGAATTCACCCAGAGAAGAAAAGACAAAAATTGCAAGCTATCTTTTCCATAGCCATGTGTGCAGTGCACGCTTACAAAGAGTCCAGTCATTTTCAGGGTCATTCTGTTTAATTTCAGTGTACAATCCACCTCAAAAAACCTACAGGATCTGAAAAAAAATCATGCATGAGTTCAGAACAATGTAATGAATACCAGATCGTCATCTGTGTTTCCTGACACTGCTTGTATAGTTCAGAAAATTATAATGTTACAGTTATAATTATGTTATCAAAAGCATTGGATATAGTGAGACCCGCACTTCGCTGTCTTAGTGCTCTTTCCTCATTCAACCTTTCACTTATCCAATATCTGGAAAATGAATAGCATATGAACCAAACTCCACATTTGATATTCCTCCAAAGCTCGCTATAGTTTGATTCATTTTTGAATATACTTCCAGCTCTAGGTCAGACAAACCGTAGTAATGACAGCTTTCTAGAGTCATTTCAGCATCTCGCATGAAAAGGGATTTAAGTCCCAGCTTCTCACAGTACATCACTTTTATTGTCTGTATGGCAGGTCTGGACATGCCTGAATTCTCTGCCTATCAGCCAGCTCTGCTCTAAACCACTATTTGATCATAAGTAAAAAAGGAAACCATTAAATATCTGTAGATTTATGGAGGTCTAGAAATGCAGTGGACTTTTTTTTTTTATTATTTTTACAGTGAATCAGTACATAGATTAGGGTTTAATCACCGCACAGCACTTAAAACCTTTCCAAGGCACATGCGTTCTACACATTTGGATTGTCCTGCATTTTGTAATGATAAGTTCTAAGAGAACCATGAACACTGATTTCCGTGTGTTTTCAAGGCTATAAGAGATTAATATACAACCCTATAATCCAAGTGATGGACAACATCTGTAGATGCACTTGCCTATTTAAGCTCCACAAAGCAGGAATGTCTTAATAATTAATTCTCTGAAAACAATAAAATGATTCAAAGATGTCATTAAAGACATAATTTAGTTTAATGAACCATCACTACAACATAAAACCCAGCTTGGCGCAGAAATTATTGCCTATTTGCACCTGAGTCTAGACTTCCCTTGTGTCTATACTGGCAAGGCAACACGCAGGTACAGGCTTGAGGCAATGTGGGGAGATTTCCCTGGTGGAGAAGCGCAGGCACACGCTCTGCACTAATGTGTGTCCAACGAGGCTTTTATTTGCCCCAGTTGTAATAGAACTGTGGGACATCAGGCTCTTTGTAAAGGGACCCTGACAGGTCCCACAAGGATAATGGGAGCCTTTAGATGGGTAAAGCCTGATGACCTGGGAGGGAATTTATTTTTTTTTTTTCCAAGATCCAATTTATTCTAAAGGAATTTTGAACAAGATTAAAATCCTGATGTATACGGACTCTAACTAAAGCAGTGAGGTTCCTCACCCAAACAGTGCTCAGATGTTTAACATCTGAGAGCTAACCTATTAAAAGTTTATCCAAGAGTTGGTGACAGAATAGAGCTTTCAAAGCCAGACTGGTGTCTAGCTGGGATGTGCTGGCCAGCCAGACATAAAAGCAACTCTGCCTTAACTGCTGCCAGTGTTCACATCAGAATGTAGGATATTGGGGGGATATAATTCCTGCCATGTTTACACACTCCCTTCACTTGTCACTGCTTAACATTGCCTAATTAGCAGCTTTACAGAATGCCTTTGGGACATTCTTACATCTGAGCAGAGCCATAGAAAAACAGCATTGAGTAGGTGTTGTACAGCATCAAAGTCAGAGTAAAGCTGAGGAAACATAGCACTTTAACCCTAATTTGACACATTATTAAATTCAAAAAGGACAGAAAAAACCCATCCTTGTGAAAGGGGACCATGATGAGTCTTTTTTTTTTCCACAACCTGCCAACAGTAAATCAGTATTCAGTGCTCTCTGAAGGAGAAATGCTTTTCTTGTGCTGTACCACTTCAAAAATGGTTCTTCAGAAAGTGTTTCTAAGCATGCAGGGAATAGCTGAAGATCTTGAAAGAAAGGAGTGCATTCAAACCAGCACTTGGCTCTTGCAAAGATTTTAGCTTTCTATGACCTATTCTTCTATAGCTACCATCCCAAAAGAAATATTTTCATCCAACTGGCATCCCCTGTAACAAAATAAGCCAAGGCTTTTGTGAGAAGCACTGCGTTAACTTGTAAACTGGGCATTTCTCTGGGATTTGGGCACCCCGTGCTCTGATTTATTCCTTCATGTGACATTTATTCCCAGCATAGTGACACTGGCAAGTCACAGAAGGGCTGCAGCAGGGCAAGGTAGGCAGTTACCAAGGAGAGCCATGAGCTCACTCCCCTGGTGGAAGGACTCAAATGTCCACTGCAAGGGGCAGGAGGGAGAGTGGTTTTTTCCACACCAGCTATTGCCAGTCCCACCACCCTTCTGGCAATGAAAGCACGCTCCCTGTTCCCCGGGGATCTCAGCTCTTCATATAGTTCTGTCCTTTCTCTCTTCTGCCCTTTCACCAGACAAGGGCCTCCACACCTAGACACAGAGCAGTGAAATTCACTTTTGCGAACTAGAAACCTCAGATAGATCCAAGTTCCAGCTCATTTCCATTGCTTTGATTTAGCTTGACATCAGGTCTTTAATTCTCCTTAAGCTTTGAGTTCTTTTACAAAATTAAATCATTTACTTATCTGTTACTGATCGTTTTCTTATTTTCCTTCCCTAGGGGATTAAGGGAGATGGTATCTGTAAGCACTTTGAAGATGTAAAAGCGCTTATTACTGTATTTGGAAAGTCAACAGAATCATAAAGTTACAGCGTACAAATACTTTAAAAAAACCCCAGACACCACGTCCTGCCTCACCAACACTGCTGGATGCTGGGTCTTTCTGACCCCAATTACAGGCTGCTGTTTATTACACTGCACAAATAGCACCGATTGTCCAGATGAGGACAAAAAGAGGCAACGTCTAATTTGGGATCTTAGTTTACTTTCTAAAGACATCTGCCAGGATCCAAAGCTTTCTTTTCCCTGAAGCAGAAAGGAAATTTTACATCACCAGTTTCTGGCCTTGCATATATAAGTAAACAGCTCTGGTTTCATGTCTTGAATATCACGGCCTACAAATTACAGCATGATTCAGGATGCTGCTTCATATGCGGTTCATCTGTCCCTTCTGCGAGACTATTAATTGCTGGGAGCTAGACAGGGCAGACTGCTGGCACTCCATACTTCAGTTTCATCTGTTAGTGCCTGGGAGTCAACACCCTGAGGAAATGGAAAGGAAGTGCAAGGTGGAACTTTCCCAGATTTAGGTCAGGAAGAGTCATACAGACACAGAGCATCTGACAGATGGAATTCCCTGTTCTACAGTAACTGAAGAATTATTGTGCAAGTAGTGACAAAATAATATACAGCAGAAAACAAATGCAGGGTAGATGTTAAAATTGGGGAAAGGATATTGAAGGTGGTGAAAAGGTGTACCATGATGTCACCTGGTTTATATCCTTTTATTTCCTTTATAGTCAGTCTTGGGTGAAGGAATATACTCTTCCTTGGGGGTCTTGCCTTCACTTGGCAGTTTTTGCAGCCAGGCCTTTGAGGGCTCCTGTAATATGAATCCTCAGTCACCTGAGCTGTATTGACCTCCCCGTACATTTTAAAAACTTGTTTTCTTCTTAGAGGTCTCCCTGTTGGCTTTTCCAGAGCTTCTCTTCAGACTTGTCATCTTGGCAAGATTTGACTCAAACCAACCAGAAAAAGACAGGAGCCTCAATTAGAATTTTTTTTTTTTGCATTGCTCGTATGTGACGGGTCTTGCTGACCATTCAGGGAATCTATTAACCCTGGTCACAGTGACACTTTAATCTCTCTGAACAGCTAGGAGAAATTATCAACTGAAGAGCCTCAGCTGCAAAGCTTCCCAGCGCTGTGCAATGAGGTTGCAGCTCGATTGTGTACCTCTGAGCTACTGGAGCACAAGGTCCATCCCGCAGTCTACATTGCAACAGCATCCAGAATGCATCACTTCACCTCCAAACTAAGTCAACCAACATACATTTAAGTTGTAAGAGCTAGCATGTATCAGGACCCTTCTCTAAACCTCAGAGAAGTGCAGAGAATATAGCAAAAGAACAGCAACGTCTGCAACACTTGGATTCAGGTATCTTCGCCTTCTTTACAAAGCTTACAGAGCTTTTCTGGGGTATTAACTGTTTCCCCAGTGCTTTGCGCTTCTCTGACACAAAACCAAGTCTGCTCAGCTAATGCTTTTACAATCCAAAGAACCTATTTTATCAGATTATTGGCCACTTGAAATTAGGTTTTGAAACCGCTCTTAAAAATGAGCCATCTGAACTGATGAGAATGTGAAAAATTAACTTAAGTGCCTTCCAGAGACATACCCTGCCAGTCAGCTGCTGCTGTGGGAGAAACGACTGTCCTGAGCCTAGAACAGGAAGCACCGAGATCTGTTTAGCCCCTTTCTTTTTGCATCTACACAGGAAATTGCGTGAGCGTGGTTTAAGGAACAGAACGGAGAGCTGTGAGATCTGAACTCTGCTCAACCCCAGAGACGGTGGGACTGAGGCCGAATTCTTGGTTTTCAGCAGCTCAGAGGAGTCTGCATGAAACGGGCTGTTCATTGATCTCAAAAACAAGCATACGACCAGCAATTCAGCACCTTGTCTATGTGCAACAGACACAAAAAGGATTCAATAAGAGTAGAAAAGGTGTTGGTTTTAATTCTAGATCAGTGATAAGGAATAAGGAAAACAGTTCTTTTAATGCACTGTCTCTATGGTAACTGTAACAGGCACTCATTACATAGATTTGCTCACTGCTTTTTGCATTGCACAGGAAACGTACATATATCTTATATATGAACTTCAACATATGCTGATTTTATTGACTAATCACATGAAAGACCAGAAGATGTCTAAAAAATGGAATTAAGTTATGTAATTTCAGATCTAGACAGACCAAAAAATACCTATTTTAACTAACCATTTTTTTTTTTCATCACTGGGAAAGCAATGAGTGGGAGGGAAACATCCCCTATGGTGAAAAAATCTTGACCTCTGTGAGCAGGGGAAGAAATTATTTTTTTGTCTGTGCCAGAGCTGCATCTACTGTCTCCTGACCTGCACATGGTATTTCATATCACTTCATAGTGACAGAGATGGAAGGAGGATGAGAATGAAATCAAAGTAGATAAAATCAGAGTGATACAGATAGACACACCTGTAAGGATGAAAGGAAGGAAATAGCTCAGGATGATGAGAACCTCTTTGGCTGTGCCTAACTTTTGGTGACAAAATATATGACCTGGAACATCTCCAGGGCAACCAGAAAGAACTCATCAGTCTAAAAACTTGACATTTTCATGTTCTGTAAATGTCAGAAAATTTGCTGTGGCTAAAGCACATTCCAACATAAACAAAACCTCACCATATAAAAAAAATATTATTTTTACTGTGAGGTAAATTGAGGTAAGCACTGTGTGGCTCCAATTCCATTAACTATTCTCCCTACAAGGTTATCTACTTCAGGGTAGTGCTATGAAGTTTAATAGTGAACATGCATGTGACGCGCTTTTCAGCTTATCAAAGATAAAAGGCAGGACTAAGCCAGTGTCATTGTGGTAATGGTTATTATCATTAACCATTTAATGATGATGTAGTTCTGAAAGTGATACTGTGAAAATTTACTTCTATACTACACAGTATAGTGTTAGTATAGTTACTGCAGTAACACCCTGGGCTTTTGACCATATTTTTGCTATATTCTTTAGTATGCACTTCCCACTAAAGAATGTCTCTCTTCTTTCTCAGTTCCTCTCAGAAACTATTGCCTGTCTCAGGCTGCCCATGTCACTTGAAGAGAATGGGGCTTTACGCACGTATCCTGAGAGAGCAAAAGGTCTTTTATCTCAAACACTTCCCAAAACTGAAGCATGAGCAGAGTCCAAAACCAAAAGTGAACAAGAGCAACGAATGGTAATGCCAACAAACAGACTGGGTTCAAGGAAGATTCATTTGCAAGGGGGTTTCCTACTTTTCTTTCCATTGAAGTACAAGGAAATAAAAAAAACAATTAACCTGCTTAATTTACTTATATCCTGGAACCAGTAACAAAACTGTTTGGAAGCCAGTTGAAAGCGATTGTATAATCTCTTCTTAGTTCTGGTAATATCGTCACAGCGAGCTCTGCTCTGGGGTCAGACACACACAGAGTGGCTGGAGCAACACAGCACAGCAACTACCAAGTCCTCTCCAAAATCCCAGGAGTGCTTTATTCAAGACACTAAACTACAGACTGCAATTGTTCTTGTGCTTACTGCAAGTGGTTTTAAGTATATAATGTCCTTATTTCAAGGAATCAGTGGCCTCAGCTGGCTCCAGCATTCATAACTCACACTTTTTCTAGTGACAGAGTAAATGTGATTTTAAAAGATTTTGGGTCAAGTTCATCCATGTTTAATGCATCAGGGAATGATCTGGCCCATTTTGCACATCTCAATTTGTTTGACTGTTTGAAAGAGCAACTGTGCCTGTATCTGAGCAAAGAACAAGACCTATATAGTCAAACATATATAATTCATGGGTTTTACTGCACTAATGAAAATGCAATGGCTTCGTGGCTGTGACCTGATATAAAACAATGAGTTTTTACTATGAAGGGCTGCAGCTCACTTTAGGTATTACAGTGAAAGGAGTCAGAGTGGAAATGTCAGCATGGCTGGGGCGCTGATGAGACCGGATTTTTGTTGGCTTCCTCTTGGCAGTGGCTTTGTGCCATTTCCTCTTTCCAGTCCCAGGCCTCATCCTTTGAACTCATGGCTCCATCCTTCACTCTCCTCTTTTTCCCCACTGACACTCCACCTTTCCACTGCAAAGCTTCTTCATACTCTGCTGCTACATTTTTCAGCAGCAGCAGCTTTTCTCTTCCTCTCCAGCCACCCTCCTACTTCCTGTCCCATCCTTCTTCAAATCTGGGGTTTTGACAGATTTCCTTTCTGGTCCCTTCCTACACACATTTCTTTGTTTCCTGTACTTATCCCTGAAATGTTGGTCCCACCTTGCTCTTTTCCTGTGCTTGGCTGACTGGTGACGGGAGCCTGTTCAGATATGTGCCAAGAGCTCAGGTCATATGAAAAATCCAATAAATCACAGCGTGTGAAAAAGGACAGGTAAAGTTCAAGCACTGGCTGAAATATGAGGTTTAGTAAAATTTTTTTGATAAAAACACAAAGCCAGAGAGCACAACAGCAAAAGTAAGTGCATATTTCACCCTCAGAGGAGACTGAAATCAAGATATGAACAAAGTCTAGCAGATTTAGCTAATGTTGATCCAGCTGACGTCCCCAGGGCGACCCACTAGATCTGCTTTATCCTTCAGGCCATTGCCTCATCTTGGAGCCTTCATTACAAAAAAAAAACAACCCCAAACCAAAAAACCAAAAAAGCACAACCAAAAAACACAGCCCAAAGCCAATAAACAACAAACAAACCCACCCCTCCAATAAAACCCCTAACAGGGTCCACCTGTATGTATGTTTTAGTCTGTGCTCTGTGTATTAATCTGTGCTGAGTCTTCCTAGAGGACATGTAATTCCAGGAACCACTGGTGTGTTTCAGGTACTGACTGACCAGCTGGAAGCAGGAAGACCCAGCTGGAAATGTTCAATGGAACTTCTCATTACTGAGTGTTTGGCAGAATTATGAGCATTCATTCTCTGAAGTCAGTGATAAATGCCAAGAAAACCTGAAGTTCTAGGGCTGCCTATTAAAGTGCCTACAATGACCTCATTTTAGCATGTATGTATCCTAAAATACGCGATTTAATCTAACACATATCTGATATATATCAACAAAAATATTTTTAAGTAGCTGCTGCAAAATGTAAATGCAATTTACTAAGTCTTCTCCCGCTTTAGCCCTACAAAGAGATTTCTAAGTTTATAAACATACCATAATGTACCCAAGACATGTCGTATATCCAGTGATACGTAGCTAACTCAGATGCAACACAGAAAGCCTTTAAGAGTGCACATAACAGCAACTGCTTATTTAAGATATCAGACCGAGAATAGTATCCATTTGAAACACCAAGAAGAATTTAGGTCAGGAGAACATAATTACTCAAGTTGGAGTTTGTCCAGGTTACCTGGATTACTACTGCTAAAAAAAGCAGAATGGGACCATCAGTGAGCACAAGCGATTAGGGTCTGTGTTTAGGAAAGGCTTTTAAAGACACTAATGTGAATTAAGCGTCGCTTTCCAATTAACTTTTGGTATGAGTTCTGCATCCACTTCATTACAGTCTCCCCTTTATGCTGTGGCGTTCAGGTACTGCTTTCTGGCTAGTCACAACAGTAAATGTAATTTATTTTTCTCTAAATTCAAATGCAAAAAAATTACATGTCATTGGGGTCTTCTGCATTACATAAATTAAAAAAAGGTACTAAATGCTAAACAATTGACAGCTAGACATCTCTTTTTTGCATTTTGTTTTTGGGCTCTATGTGGTTTCAGTCCTGCAAGGAACCTCCAGATCGAACAGGATTAAGGGCTCTCCTTCCTATGAGCCCTAAATTGGTATCTCCAGTTCTAAACCTATTAGAAAGTCAATCAGTTCCCCCAAACCTACTACAATATGCATCTGGAAAGCATGATATATTTCAAAATGTAGATTAATAGGGTAAACTAGGTAGCAGTCTTTGCACAAGGGGTGATTTGGTAGAACATCCTTGTGCACAGTTGGTCTCTGTGTCCATGCCAACTCAGGCAGGCTGACCTGCTTTGTTATAATCTGTCACAAACCAACACTTCTCTTTGCCTTCTGTGCACTTCACTTTCAAAGAAATTAAAACTAATGAACCTCTCATTCCCAGAACAATAGTTATGGCTACACGAAACAGAGGCAGACTTGGACATGTTCAGGGATGAATAATTCCTGACAATTTTCCTTTCTGTGCTGGCCTGTCCCTTGCAGACCTATTTGCTATATTTGCTGACTCACAAATCCTTCCGTGTGGCAGACTTAAAAGACTTTATTATAAATACGCTAATAATCCGAGCTGTTGCTACTGCTAGCTGCTAAGCTCCTGCTTGGGGCACTGGTAATAATGAGTTCTTATATTCCTTTATTTTCCATGAGGGAGAGATAAACCAAATGGATTTCTTATCGGACATCTGCCCTGTAGGATTCTACAGCTACTTATTCTGGGGAAGGGATGGATCGCCTTGGTTATTTGCTTGCAGATAGAAAAAAAAAAAAAAAAGCAGCTAATGCTCCCTCCTTTGTCTGTATGAATTGTGTTATTCAGCAAGAACTGTGGCAGTTATTTGTTCTGGAGGGCTGTTGTACTTAACACAAGAGCCCAGGGAACACGTATCTGTGGCTCCTCAGCTTGCCAAGAAGTGGAGCAGTCATTTCTCCGTGCCTTCTAACGCCAGCAATGAGAACAGGACTGTATGAACTGCCTTGTGTCGTGGAGAGAGACCACGATTTCAGTGCAGGAAGGAGGCTACGACTGGAGTTTGCTATAAAGAGGGGAAAAGGAAGCCATGCTAAGGCTCTAACTCACAAAGTTCATTACCAACCCTTATATCTGCGAGGCTTTGCTGCCCACTCCTCAGCCTTTCTCAGCTCCTTCCAGCTCCTCAGCCTAGAGGCTGGCAGAGTAGAATAGCTCCCCCATTCATATTTTCATTCTGTGATGCTAATCAAGTCGGCTAATTATATGTATGCCAGGGTTGACATTGGCAGGAATAATGAAATTAGAACCACCTCCCACCCCCTCACACTTCTCTTCTGTTCAGACCCAGAGTATTATTAATCCCCTAACACCAATTCAGTTCAATTTCGTTCTTATAGTCATGACAAACTCATGTGCAAATTAAGACTTTTGCCCCTAATTTGCATATGCACCTGAGTTTTGAACATTATGCCTCAAGAGAGCCCTTTAGGAAAACAGGTCAAAATTCAATGACAAAGTATTTTGCCGCTACAAAGGACTGTTTGTGCAAAACCTCGGCTTTCTTTGAGGACATGTAGATTTTCATGTGTTAGCATGTAAAAACGTCCCCCAAACATGAAATACATGCTTTGGCTTTATGCCCAGGAAATATTTTGGGGTTTGTACTTAGTTTTCTCATGCATTTTCATTCAGAAGTAATAGGATTGATACTGTAATTATGGCTAGATTGCTATGCCCTGCAAACATTTGCTGTGTTGTACACTTGAGATAGAGAGGGGGTATTCACTCATGAATTATTTCTGTGGGAAGAGTCTTCAGGCTGCACCAGTCATTTTGGATACACTGCAATTTATTCTTTGTCAGAAATAGCATTTGAGAGACTACAGCTGCTCAGACCTGGTACCAAACAAAAAGTAGATCTTCCCACAGGAGGCACCAAGGGCACTACTGAACCAACATCACTATTTAACAAATACATTCATAAAACACAATCATGTAAGATTGTGTGATTAAACACTGTACATTCTGTTCTTTAAAGCTCAGTCAGACAGAAAAAATATAACCCCTGACATCACCTTTAATTTCTTGGACTATTTAGCTATTCCTCAGATTGTTCCTATTCACTCTTAGCCATGATGATCTGCTACTTCTCTTTAAAAAGAAAATAAAAATTGAAATCCCTTTTTTCATTATATCAAGTAAGAGACAATCAAAGCCAGATATGTCTGGAAGCTCACCAAGGCATGTTCTTTAGAGAATCGAAAAAGTCTTTTTGGTTGAATTTTTCCTATTTCCTGTTTCAGCTGCTATGATCCAGGAACCATACAGCTGGTTCCCCTTTCAGTTAAAGTATGTGACTGCAAATGTATTGTTCTAGAAGTTGAGCACACCACATCCATGCATGTAAAATCCTGGATGGACTTAGAGGGAGTTCTTTCAGCAAATGGTCAGAATAAGCCGAGATAAATCAGGGAAATTCAGGTTCATACAGACAAAGGTCCTCCAGTTTCTGTCAACTGATAATCTTGTGGTAAATTCTAGGCAGGTAGTAGAAAGGTGAGTGTGTAACCATGGAGCCATTGATAACATCCAATGTTACTCAAAGCAAATAAAGGAGAAGTTTTTCTCAGAAGCAGAGAAAATATTAGCTGCGTAGGAATTCTTTCTGTCCACCAAAGGCGAGGACATGCGGGTCAATGGGTTGAACAGAATTGCTTTTCACATTTCAGTTTGGGAGAGGAAGATGGTTCTGAAGTGCATTCAGCATATAGAGAATAAAACATGATGAGATCCCCCTGAGCTATTCTGCTACATTGTGGGCAAGCAAAGGAATTCCCCAAATCTCTTGTTTATCACAAAACTCATCTGAGGGACAGAGCTTTGTGTAAACATGTTATTTGCATAAGTAGGACAAGGATTGAAAAATTAAACATGTGATTATGCCACTGTAAATAGAGATCCAAGAGGAGACCAAGCAAGCAGCTGAAGAGACAAAACCATCACAGTCCAAGTAGCAGCAAAATAAATTCCCATCCATGGAAGCTCACAGTACTCTTCCACACTGTGGTTAGAGATGTCCACACAGCTATTCAGTAGTTACTTCTGAAGTCGATTTAGAAACCTTTCAGAGCAGGGTGTAAGGAACAGATTAGCTAATAATCTCTTACACTGCTCCTACAAGACTTAACAGGGCTCATCTCCCAGGGCCTGAAAATTTTGGCACACAGAAAACGTACCAAAGCTTTTCTGTCAGTAATAAGGGAGACTCTTTCCAAACAGAGCAATGCAAGACCAGCAGTTCTAGACCTCATCCTACCAAGATATTCTGGAACTGAAAAGAGCCACCAGACTGGGCAATTTCATTGCAAGGATCCTGTTGGTCTGAGTATCTGCAAAACAAACACCTGATATTCCCACTGGCTCCACGAGCAGCTGCATTTGCTCAGCCTCAAGAAGCCAGGGAACAAAGGACTCCCAGTACACAAAGGGTCCATGATAAAGCTGCTATAGGCCCATCTGCTCAGAAGTGATTTCTATGATTGAGAAAATAAGAAAGAGGGAGAGGAAGAGAGAAAAGCCCTTAAAGGAGAGGAAGAGAAAAAAAGCCCTTAAAGTGTGAGCCTTTATGGGTTTTAACATGAATCCTTTACAGTTAGTGATTGGGGTTGCCATAGCAATCCTGAGCCTGAATAAAGGCAGATCTGAAGCAACATACAAGGGGGCAGTGTTTGTGCCCTCTCTGGTGTCCGCACAGATCCAGAGCCACCCTCCTGTAGCTGTAGCATTGCTGCCAAGACAAAAAACACATGCTGAACTTCCTCTCTGGCCTTTGGCTAGTTACTAAATCTTTGACCCATCACAAGTGATGACAGGCCTTGTGGCGGGTGAAATCCACAGCCCTTGTTCAGGCTTTGGTACTGAATTTGTGTAAGAGCAACAGGATCTACTTCTGGGATATGTGTGTTAAAGAGGCAAATTATGATTGCTGTGAAAACTCTCAGTGCAACTGGGACTGATTTTATCTCTTTGTTGCTTCTCAAGTACTTGAGAAGTAACACTCAGTAAAAATGCAAGAACTTTTCACGATGCTTGGAAGGGGAAAAAGTTTACCTCCATTAGCCAAAAACTTCACGGTAACCTTGCTTGAGAAGTCAGCACAGTGTGGGTACCTTCAGAAGAAGCTGCAAGAGAGCAAGGCTGAGTACTGGAACTTCTCCTAACACTTGAGACAATGCCGATCCTTTATGTGGATTACAGAAAATGTTTTCTTCTACAGCCTCACATGCATTTTTATTCTATTACCATAGAGTTTACCCACTTTTAGCTCAAAAGCCAAATAGCCTGTGTTGCTAAACCTCCAGCTACAACAAGAACAGCTTTTTTTAACTGAGCTCTCGTTTAATGTTAACTCTGGGATAGTGGCTTTTTAATAACCCCCTGGATTTAGTATGCTTTGTGTTCCTGCTTAGTCTGGAAGGGCAGTTTTTGTGCACATTATAGAGGGTACTGCATTAAACATATGCTGTGTGAAATCAGCAAACTCTCCAGCTGAGCAAATTGCTGGGTGTTGTTGGGACTGTGCTTGGTGCCGTGGTCATTTACTTGACTAAAAAAAAAAATAATCCACCTCTCATGCAAGCCTTAACAAGGGACTCCAGTGCGTGCCAGCTGTCAGGATGGGAAAAGCACTGTAATTGGAGTGATTAAAAGCTCACAATGGCAACAGACATGCTTCTCCATTTAAGGTGGAGTGAAACTGTCTTATAATAGTGACATGGCTGCTCTTGTAAAGCCTGCAAAATTCTATCAGTCATCTTTGCCCCAGTATTTTTAATTCTGCAAAGCTCACCCCCCACAAGTTAGCACCTAGATAAACGCTTCCAATATTGGGGAACTGAAGCATAAAGGGATCTGTTAACCTTCAAGCTGTACTATGGATCTGCGCTTTAAGAAGATCCTACACTTTGACATATTATTACAATAGTGGCAATCTGGGTACCTAACCAGTGAGCTGAACACAGGAGGGCTCTGGTTTATTATTACAAACAGTGCAGGAGCAGTGGTCTAGGAAGGAGAAATTTCTACATGTATTTGATAATATCTCAGATATAAGGACCCAGAACCTCAGTAGAAATTAGCATCATCCAACGCAAACGAAGTTACAGTTGATTTGAATTAACTACACCAGTGGGCTTTTGCAAATGAATCTGCTGCTTTGTCCCTCAAAGAGCTGACCAAACAGTGTGAGTGTGCAGGATATCTGAATATTACCAAGGTTTTCTGGAAAATAATTTCACCTCTCCCAAGCATAAAGGAGACCTTGAGAAAAAACAAACAGTGCTGTCCTCTATCTCTGAATGCCTTCTCTCCATGCATATTTCGTGCTGGATAAAAATAACTTTAAACCCTAGGTTAAGTAAGCTTCTTATATTCACAAAACCCGTTTCAAGTGGACAAAGGCGGAACGACTGAGGAGCCATAAAAAGGCCTTTGGTTTCAAGAAACCAAATGAAATTCCATCCCGGTATCACTTTATATGTCCAAGAGGCAGCTAACATTGAGACGCTGATCACAAAGAGCAGAGTAAGCATGAATACGGAGATGTGTGGAAACAGGGTGGGGCTGATCTACTTCTCCTTTCTACGTTTCTCTCTCAAGATCAGACTAAGTTCCTTTTCAAGACTAACTGGAAGCCATGCAAAAAATTATTCACAGGGAAAAGACAAAAATCTGTTCTGCATATCTCAGCAGTACATCAGAAAGAGAGTAAACTTACAAGTTGGTCAAGATCTTGACTACAGAAGAATCATTTGCAATCAGGCCATTTCCATAGCTCATAGTTTTGAAACTCTCTCACAAATAAAATATTTCTAGAGACACACACTTTTTCTGTGCTTATTTCTGCTGTAATTATTTCTGAGTTATAGCTCAAAGGAAAGTTGATGAAATTCAGAGCACAGGATATGAGATTGCATGGTACATTTTTAAACTGTAGCATATGAAGCACTAGAAGTCTGTAGATTACTCTGAAGGGACTGAAAAGGGAACTGAGAAAAGCAAGCCCATTGTCTTGCTACATTTATTAATCAAGGGTCCACAAACAAAAAAGGGACGGAAAAAAAATGATCAAATAAAATGTCAGAAGGCTAATCACCTCTTGCGGTTATCCACATTAAGATCACCTTGGAGAATTACAGCCCCTATCCTGAAAGTTGATCTTTGCAGGACTAGAAACTAAAGCATTCTTATTAGTTATTATTCCCCCAAGAACCCTTTTGACCCAAACCAGAGTTTCTGTGGGAATTGCTGAAGTAGAAGTGGGACAGGGAGCCAGCTGATGGAGGGGACTCATAACCGTCCTAGAACAAGCCATACTCACATCTGAATGAGCCCCTTCTGGGAGTAGGTCCAGCTTAAAAACTGAGAGGTCGGTTGGATCCCTCCACACACACACTTAATTCTAGGTTCTACTGCTTGAGGCAGCCACACACCACTACTGGCCGTGAACAAGGTCTAAAAAGGGGAAGAGAAGTAGGAAATAGTAGCCAGAATTACATCTACATTTTTCCAGTTTCTCATGTATGGAACAAGCAAAAGTATTTCACATTAACAGGGAAGATCTTAAAAATACAGGTGTGCAGGAAACACAGAGCAGAGACTGTACAGAGACATAAGAATGAGACAGAGGAATTCTTACTGGACAAAGAAAGAACTTAATGCAGAAGCTGGTCTCAAAGAACTGCATAAGGGGATCACAGCCCCAGACCCAGGGATTTATGAGACGGGTTTATGACTTTTCAAGATACTGGTTCCTTTAAGGGAGCAAGTCTGTGTTAGCAGTACCAAAGAAATTCCAAGTCACATCCATAACCATTGAGTCCAAGACTCCATGAGTATCCCAGTGCAACAGTCCCAACTGATACTCCCTTACCAAACTTAAAGCAAAAGTTAACCCACAATAAATTCACACAACCCATTTCTGTGAAGAGAGGCTCCCAGACCCCACTCCCAGTACCACAAGCATTTGGCCTTGTTACAAATAGGGTCACAGCCTAAAAGAGCAGGAAGCTAGATGAAAATAAGGCGCGTGGACACATTTTTACACATACTCTCTTCACAAAACAGACATTGCTCCTCTAGATACAGCTGCACCTTCCTCCCAAACCACCCTTCTTAGACTGATCTCAGGGTTGTGCTTCCTTTTTGTGAGCAATTAGCCTCTTGCTCAGATTGCTTTCAGGAGAGGTGCAGTATTTTTTCCCAGTTCCATACATAGCGCCCAGCCAACATCATGAACATGTCCCTCAGACTGGATTTATGTGGCTAAAGACTTCACATCATGTCACCAGCTCATGGTAATACCACCCTTTCTTCTCTGTAGATGCCCAAGAGGCCACAATGTGAACCTGTCAGGAGACTGATCTGGCTTTAAAATCAGGTGATTTTTAAGCTGGATCAGTTCCCTGATCCACTTTGCTGTATAACAAATTCCTTTGACAAAACCGAGGGCAGGACAAAAGCAGGAACAAGTGAAAAGGGAAGAAGAAACCAGAAGGGCAAGAACACAGTAATCCGGCATTACCGATGAATAAAGTCATTCAAGTCACAAAATCATTACAAAAAAATCACATTACTGTGCCTTAGGCAGAATTAGGTATTAATACTGCTGATAGGTAGTTGTGGAAAGCTTTTTGTGCCCTGAACCTCAGAAGGTTTCAGCTTGAGAAACCCCTACTTAAGAGCACTACTGAATGCTTTGAACCAAAATGAGCACATACAGCCATTCTTTCTCAACATGATAATGGTCACAACATCTTTACATATACACCTATACACTAAGCCCCTTTTACATCCCAGCCTGATGCACAGGATGTGTGTTAGCTCTGAGAACTGTCAGGTAGGGCCTTCAGAGAGAGTTCCACCTTTTTTTAATTCCGTGTCTTTCTCCTAATGAGTTTAATGAGGAAATATCTTAGAAATCCTGGAAAAGGATAGGTCTCTTATGCCTATTCAGTAATGAGTCACAGGCCAAGTCTGCTAGTTTGTTAGCACGCAGTACTGCACGCTCCTGGCATGCCATCTGAGAGTAGATAATACGGAATCATGGCTAATTTAATAACATACCTGAATAAGCCAGAAGGAACGCAAAACTGTCAAAACTGTAGATCTTCCTTGAATTTTCTGTAGAACTTTCCATGGGAGATTTTGCCAGCATGGAATAATCCTTTGAAGAAAAGGAACAAATGTGTGAGTCACTTAAAAGTCTCTCCTTTTAAACAAAGAACTGCATTACTCACCCATGCTAGTGGGGACAGGTATTAGTCTGAAAACCATAACTCTACTACTTCAGTATGTTAGTGTCTCAGAAGACAACTTACTCTTAGTGTCCAGACAGGCTGGAAGTTGCTAAAGAGCAGGGAAGCTGCCCATGCAGTGCTCTACAGGACCTAAAACTGCAAGCAAGGAAAGTACAGTATTGCTAAAGAGGGAGAACTGAAGGGCAAGAACCCCACTTCCAGTCTTCATTTATTTCAAAACAGACATACGTTCAGCAGCGTTATGACCCAGGATGAGGACAGCTTTATGAAATAGATGGGACATGCCTCTTCCTTACAAAAATCAGCAATGATACTGAACAAGTGAAGCCAGCTGAAGATCGTTAAAGTATTCAGCACATCATCACATAGCCTGGGACAAGCTGTACCTTCACTTGAGACAGAAGCTTCTCAGGGTGCTTTTAGGGATGCCATCCTGCCTAGAGCTGATGGAGTCATGTCATAGCTAAGAATATGCCAGGTGTTAGCTAGTTCTAGAAGCTATCAAATCAAGAAACCTAGTACTGTGGTATTTGAGAAACTGCCACACTATCAGTTTATACATCCATTTTTCCCAATAAGCACAGCCTACCAGCAACCTGGAAGCTATTTATTCCAGGAATTTATGAATAATTTCTAACAACAAATCCATCTGAGAATTTTGCAATTTGTCAGCAAAGGAAGTAGCAGAAATTCTCAGATAAATGAGTTTTAATGAATTATTCACCAAAGCTTCCTGTATAATGAAGTAAAGAACAATTCTACGTTGACAAACAGAACTAGGATAACAATATAACAGATATTTTTCATCTTTTGTTTCTAAAAAATGACAAAGACCAGAAACATTCACATTTATATCCTTCATCGCTACCTTTAGTACCACTATGACCCAAAGTAAATTTAACACACAGCATATAATATTTACTGATATTGCATCACAGATTTTCACTTTTTTTTTCCTAATAAAACAAAAGAGGGTTTCTTACAAATTTAAAGACAAATTACGACAAAACATCTCTAAAATGTCTGAAAGACATTATCACAGACTAGCTTGCCAGCCGAGCATTGCTCCTAGCAGTCTTACCCCAAGGCCTATTCAAAGCCAATCCATCACTCCCTACCCTCATCCTCATCATTTCCTTTGAAGCAATAGCTGGAAATAGCCCCATCTGGTTTAAAAATCAAAGAGCAGCAGCTGGCGATCAGTCTTCTTTATAGAAGTCTGTGAGACTTAAGGATATTGTCCTGAGCAACTCAGTCAAAATTAATTATAACCTAGATGGAATTAATTAGAGGCTATCTTCATTTCATCTCCATTGTTGTGCAGACAATTGTTTAGCTACTCCTCACATGACTCGGTAATTACAGTAAGATGAAACCACTTAAAATGAAATGTCCTGAATGGGCTTTGATTTAGATTTACAAGAGTGTGTTTGTGGAGGCGGGGGAGAAAGAATGCTGTTTGTTAAATATATATAGTAGATACACACACACAAAAATTTGTCAGTTTTTGTTATCAGTCAGTGGTGGTAACAAAACAGAAAAGTTACTTCAGAACAACACATTTCAGCAAATGTAGATGAGAAACACAAACGGCTACAGAACACAGGCTCATAACTATATGGGTGGTATAAACAACTGGGACTTCAATACTACTCAAATAATTCATATGGCTGAGGACTTGGTCTATCTGCTCTGAAATTAATCCATCAACACATCAAAGAAAAAGGAAGGATATATCTATCCAATGTATAAATATACACAGCTATAATGGCATGCACATGTGTGCTTATAATGTGTATTTATTTAACAGATGCATTCACATACATTTGCTAACTGGATAGCATGCCTTTTTTTTCCTTTTCTGCTAATAGGCATTCATTTGTCATTTATTAGGTGTTCTTCTAACAATGATGATCAGATGTTAAAATACTTTGCACCTGGACATAAGAAAGGTGCTAGTAATTTGCCATACTTAGTGAGATGTCTTAAAGCTCAAGGAAAATCCATTCTTATCTTCAAAAGTAGCTTTTTTGTTAATAATAACACAAAAAAAAGACTAGCTAGGAGAAAGTTCTCTCTGTCACAGAGAAACTTAGATGGAAATCTGTTGTAAGAGTCAGATTTTAGATTCAGGAAACCTGCCCCTTGTATTTTAAGGTATAAGAAATGTTCACATGTGAGGAACCAATAGTTTTATCTTGCACTATGAGAGGGAGTTCCTCAAGGTGCCTTAATACCAATCCAGACCAAATGGCTCTAATCAGCATTTCCACAACCTACTATCAAGGCAGGCATGTGCCTACAAGCGATGCAGACTCTTCCCAGACTGGTGGATTTCAGGGGCAGCTGGAAGGAAAGAGTCTCACCAGGACCGAAAAGAGACAGTGGCAGTTTTCAATTTGGTTAGTAACCACTGCTCTCTTTATAAACATCTTTGACTGGGTTACAGGAATCAGATTCTCTAGTTTGGCAGCATAAAAAAAACCTTTGACTACAGAAAAAAAAAAAAGCATTTAAGTGAGGGGAAATCCCACCCATCTAGTTGTTATCTATTGAATTGACTTTTTCCTATAAACATAGAAAAGCTAAATTGTTCTGAAATAATAATGTATCTTACACATGGGCTTGTGGGAGGCTAAATGCAAGATGACTCTCCCAATGGACACAAGTATTCCAAGGGTAATAAATAAAGCATCCCTTGTTGTAACCAGCAAATGCATGCTTGACGCTCCTGGGAATTAAGCTAAGCTGGGTCTATAGCACAAAAGTGAAGGTGGAGCTGAATGCTTAATTTATGTGGTGCTTGCTACTGGGGAGACCTAGAAGCCCTAGGTCATGAAGACACTATTTTTAGAGAGCGAAATCCTATGAAATTATCATGAGTTTCAGATGTATAATACATGAGGAGGCAGGGAGGTCCAGGCTCAATCTGGCTTTTCTTACACGTAGTGGCTCATGACAGAATTTTTTGCCTCATCAGTCATGTGGCAACCTCAAGAGAAGGAGGGAAACGGCAAAGAAAACTGGTTCTTCCTGATAGCGGCAAACTAAGTGGTCAGCTTTCTCCTTGCTAAAAAACTTCTCACGCACAGGAGTAACATGTTAGGAAAGTAAAAAACCAGGTAGTTTTAAGACAGGTTATAGCTGCAGGCGAAGGCATTTCAGTGGGAGCCCTCCAAGGCATTCTAAATTAATCCAAAATTTTTCTGAGAGCAATTCAAGTTAAAATGAACTTTCTTCACCAGTGCAGCCGTCTCAGGTACTACAGTACTGATTTTCACATGGATGTACAGAGTTATACCTAGCATTATGACTTCATGTACTAAAATGTTGTTGGTTATACAAGACAAACACAAAATGTTCAGAAAATTTTCAACTGAAAATATTACACTGCTATCGTGGTTGTCACAGGTATGCAGAAACAGTTAACTGTGGCAATAAATGAAAATAAAATACAAAGAAGCATTTTGTTCCCCTGACTCTAACAATCCTGTAACAAGATGACTTGATTTCAAAACATACAGATTTTCCCCTTTTATATCCTCTGGACAACAACTACTGTTACTGAGTTGCCTCCCAGAAACACTGCAGTAAAATATTAAAACTACTGTAAGCAGGAAAAGGTCATCAATGACATTATGTTCAGTAGAGCACAGAAAAACCTGATTAATTGAAATAAAATGAAATATATGTGTTTATAAAAATGACACCTTCCCATTAGGTAACTGGTTTAATGAATAGGAAATTTAGTTTAAATCCTAACTGACCACAAAAATTTCTCCATATAGTAGCAAAAAATATGTGATTTATTTATGTATGTAAAATCCTGAATATTTCACACAACATTCTTTAAAGATATCTTTCTGTAATACAAGTCTCATTTTAATCTTAAGAGCATAAGACAGAGTATTTACAGTTTCTCCTGCTTTAGGAGAGGATTTAAAAACCTTGTGTCCCAAACAGCCACACTATATTTTCCCACATTTAATTAGAAAATAGATGAGATCATTTTATTTAAACTGGTACTCGAAGTAAGCAATTAAGTGCTTCACTAAATAGGGCTATGTGCTGTAAATCTGGCCTTTCATTACATGTACAGTTCCTGGCACAATAGGTTTCTAGTACCAGACAGAAGCTCATAGGCATTCCTTTAATAAAAATATGCTATTTAAGAATATTGTGATGTATTTCCACTGCCTCTGGGGGACTTACACTAATACAGTCTATTATCTGTCCTCATTACATAGAACTAAGTGTGCAATTAATTGGCAATC
The DNA here is from genome assembly GCA_033628505.1 of Tringa tobata. NCBI lineage: Eukaryota > Metazoa > Chordata > Aves > Charadriiformes > Scolopacidae > Tringa > Tringa tobata. The sequence continues at coordinate 912,798 of JAHREE010000429.1, forward strand.
TGTAGTGGATTACGGAAACGTTCCAGATGGACAGGGATTTATCACAGTATTTTTCAGCAGCAGCTACTGTAATTTCCTAAGTTTGGGACACTGAATTTACAAGAATGTATTTCTTTGTCAGATAGGTCTTCTGAGCAAGAATTTCCATTTCCTTTTACATCAGAGGCAACAGCTCAAGATGTAGCACAAAGCATCTGTGAGATAACACAATATTGCTACAGCAGACACGTCTTTGTGATCAGACACACAATAGGATGTGTGGGCTGAACGCTCCCTCAAGAAATGAAAATGCAATCAATTCACTTAGTTAATATTTTGCTCTGTGGGAAAAACTTCATCAGGCAGCCTGGAGTTTCATTAATCCGTGGCATTGCATAAGCTGCAGCAGCCTAAGCAAAAGCAAGCTGGTGCGTGTTTTATTCTCCCCTATCCCTCCTTACCAATTTGGGGGTGGGGGGAGCTGTTAGCCTTTCTAGCCTTGCCTTCCAGTGCCACTGTAGTCAGGTAACACAGAATAAAAGTGGGCTGACACATCTGAGGCTGTGTCACAGATGGCTCTGGTGTCACTGGGGCCTCTGGCCGTCAGGAGGGAAAGCTATCCTTGAAGCTGAATCCAGTCAACATCTAGAGGAGGCCAGCAGAGCTTGGCAATACACCACAGACCGGGGTAGGGGTTTTGAACACACCACTCTCTCAGGAGCTGTTCTTTAGGATATTCAAATAAGATGTTATTGTTGTGCACAAAGCTTGTCAATGCAGTCTTTTTCTTTAGGGAGACAGAAAAAAAAAAAAAAATCATGGAGAGCTCCTTCTGCTCTTGATTTTTTCAGTCATTTTGAAACTACCAGAACACGAGCTCCTGTTACAATGCACAGAGTCTATGCAGCAAACAGAGGGAGAGACCACAGGACTAACTCCTCCCATTGTATTACCCTTTGGGGCAAATTCATACAGTTTCATTGTTCATTAGGCTGGTGGAGACAAAAAGTCACCTTCAAACAGCACTCATGTTATATAGCAGCTCTTATTCCATGGTCTCAAGGCTTCTGTTTTCTGCCCTCGGCATAAATAGACAAGAAAACTAAAAATGCATGGATGAGATTTATATTCTTGTTTCTCTAGGTATACAGTTCCCTAAAAGAATATCTTACTGCTTTTTCTATACACTCAGCAAGTATCAAAATTCTTCTAAAGGCTTGTAAAATGCATATTTGCACAGACCACAGTTCAGCCAAGTAACCTAATACTCATGTGAACTACATGCCCTGCTTTAGGAATTTTCACTTTATGCATCTGACTGTAAAATAAAATATTTTTTTTTATTCTTCCAGCCGTTCCTAAGCCTTCTGCTGATTCCCCCTCCTCTTTGGCACTTGCCACTCTCATTTATTTTCAGATTGATAATTGCCCCCTTTACATTTTCTTCAACAGACCCACACACATCCAGTGAATCTCAAATTGCTTTTGCCATGTGTTAGCAGTAATAATTAATGAAACCAGCTGATTGTTCCAAGTGACCCATTATCATGTCAGGGTAGAGATGAACCAGAGAGAAGATAGGATTCATTTCTGCATCTCCAATTTCAGTCTCAAAGTTCAAAATCAAAACACCATCAGCAACATAAATCTATTTCTCTCAAGAGATCTATTTTTGCTGAGGGGTGGTCAGAACAGCCCCACAGCCCAAAAAGCAGATATTACCACGCTCAGGGCTTTTTAAACATAAACTATTGTGCTTTCCTCCACTATGTGACATTTCTCAGGGCTTTTCTGACATTTAAGTATCATCCAGGCATTTAATAATAATCAAGAAGAGAAAAAGAATGGGAAAGGGAAACATACATTAGCATGAAAGATTAAGAGAAATGAATATGTATAGGACACTAAAAAGAATAAAATGCTGGTATACAATGGGATGCTACAGAGCAGAGCGGGAGGGCTTCTGTTCATTAAGTGTTGATATAATGGATTTAAATAAAATTGAATAAAATCCAATTTAAATGCTAGAATAAAAAGACTTGAATGACCAGCTAGGGAACAGAATGGGTTTCTACCTCTCAGAGGTCACATCAATTGTTGACCGACAACAGCTGCAGATGGTCTGACAGCAGAGGCCTGCAAAAATAAAAAATTACAGGGTTAGATCAAGTCTGCTGGTTCGTTTGAACCCCACTCTTCGCTGTTCTTTTAACACAGGAGTTACCCTCTAGCACACAAAAAAGTACCTATGACAGATGCCTTAACAGAGCTGGTATCTTATTAATTTTTATCATGTCTCAAATTATGTTAGCTTCTATGTGCATGATCCTAAGACAGTACTATACAATTTTACAAGAATAATTGATACTTCAGCAACCAGACAGTAAATTCTCCAGCAGAAAAAAAGGCAAGTAAATAAATGATAGCTCATATATTTATTCCAAGTCATGAGAAAAGCCATACTGGAGATAGCAGTGCAGAGCTTATTATCAGCCTGCTGCTAATGTAGGGCTCCCTGCTTTAAGATTGTTTAAGGATGACTAACTCATGTTACATTTATTTCCTCTAAACTTGCCCTGGGCTACATGAAAAGCAGGAATCAGTTAACTGTTTGGAGGAACTTTCAGACAGTGCCACAAACAACATCCAGAAATTCAACACAATACTTCTGTGGGGTGCAACAGCGCATGAGGCTTTGCCACAAGAAATTAAGACAAACCCAAACATGTAAAAATCATGTCTTTTTCAATGCCCTGGGTTATAAAACCACAAAAGCGTTCTGATAGAAGAGAGGAGGAAAAGTTGATATCTGAAAAGTTAAAAGTGCCATATGCAAAGGCGTAGGTTTCACTGTTTTCACTTTTGTCTACTTTCTATGTCCTTGCTTCAGTCAAAGCAAAAATTTATCACTCGCCCCTCTTACAATTAGCCTTTACAAGATGCAAGAGCTTTCTTAAGAGTCATCCTACTGCCACAGGATTAGTACGGTTTCCAGCAAATGACTCACTTTTTAAATCCCCTACATGTAACAGTAGGGCACAGAAAACAAGCACATTTATATTGTTTCTAGCTGGCTGTGCAGCTAGAAATGGCACTGCTATGACTTCATTCTCACCAAGGGACTTGCTGTTACAGCAGGCTGTTCATCATGTTTTAGTCACGACAAAAGGGAAAACCTGTGCATGGTTATTTAAGGCAATCACTAAATCACTTTTGTGTTCACTAAATCACTTTTGTGTTGTGTCTGATATTGATTCACTCTTAAGTGTGCTTGGCTTTCAGTGACGCTTATGTACGATTGGCAATCTCATCCTACTGTGAGATGCATTAGTTAGTGCATCAAAGATTAGCCTCTAATGCAAATTACAGATATGATCTCTCTTTGCACAGGTTACAATAGTTTCGATAAAACATGCCTAAATGAGATATTCCTGCATTCTGTCTTAATGGAGAATACCTAAACTACACTTGGATCTTCTGCTCCAAAAGATAGGCTGGAAACTCCAGCATTCGGATTAAACACTTGAAGAAACCCTGTTCTAGTTTAAGGAACAGCTAGATGATTTATTGTGCTGCTCCCAGCTCAAATGCAAATGAGATTATAACACCATAATACAATGAAACCTTAGACTTTATGGTTCCCTAACTTCTTTTATTCACATAAATTAAGACGAATTCTGTGGTGAGAAAAAGACGAGCATTTCATCTGCAACTTTAGCAGACTGCACATTTGAAGGTCTTTATTACACACAAAGATGTAGGTATATCGCGATTCTTCTCTGCAGGAAAAGGGAACCGAGACCCTTTTGTGAGGAGTTTGCAAAACCCACCTCTTTATCATTTTAAAACAACAAAACCACTCATACCACAGAGTACCAGCAGCTGTCTACCTTTATTTTTCCTGGAAATGTTAAAAGTGCAAAAAAACACTAGAGAGATCCTTGCAAAGCAGCTGTAGATTATTTATGATTCCTTTTCTACCCACAGGCTCAAATGCACTGCTTCACACTGAAGGAACACAGCTGACCCGTGAATGATCTATGAAAGAGACAGTCCAAGCAGCCCATAACTGAAAATGGGATCTACTGAAGGAAAAAATATAGCTGATGAGAGTCTATTTCAAACAATAAAGTGCATTCAGTACAAATTAATCTATAAAGTTACCATATGAACAGACTGGCTAGATTCTCTTTGTTTGATTACTGTCCTGTGTGCCAACACAGTGTTATTCAAGGCTATGGGATCAGTTTGTTAAGCACATAACCAGGTGGTACCTGACTGCATTTCCTGGGCTTACACATGCACTTGACTTTCTGTGTACAAAAAATCTGACTCAAGCCCGTGCTAGGTTGGCAGTGCCATTCTTCTCATGCATTTCTCACTCGTGTTTCAAAAAACCGCATGAAGTTTCTGGTTTCCTTCAAGGCAATAATTTTGCTTGCCCATCACACCGTTACTGGGAAGGGACAGCAACTCTTTCCCACCCAAGATGAAGGGAAGAAATAGCCTCAAAAAACAGACCTGTTGTCATGGAAACCAGAACAAGGATTTTCAAGGCCAAACTGGATGCATTTATAAATCAGAGATGAGGAAAATCCTACCCATTTATAACAATTCATGAAGTGGAAAATGTCTTTATTATAGGAGGTCAGATATTTACTAGCTCAAGAAATGCTGCAGCATAAAGCAGTACGTAATTCTTTTCTATAATACAACATGATCTCCTCAGAACCAAAAGTATCCATGTTTGAGAGAAAGGCAGTAGTAGCCATAGAAACAGCTGGTTGGTCCTGAGTGGCATAAGGTATAGTGTAACACACAGTTTTGGTGCTGGCCTCATGCTCCTGCCAGCTGTGTGGCTGCTTTTGTGTGTGAGGGGGTTTTGGGTGCACCTCAAGCCACTGGAACCAGCATGTTTTATTCTGTACAACTCGGCAGGTTCGCTGGCTCTGAAGGGAGGGGGCTTTCCTCTGCAGGATGAGAATTAAAGGTGGTTCTAGGGATGCTTGTAACATCAGTGCTATTTTTTCCCTGTGTTCTTAGAAAGTCTATCGCTACAGCACTTGAGCGAAGCCAGGGCCATTATGCTCTCCACTCTTTCAATACTTGTATGGACAATCTCTGCCACAGCATGCTTGCAACATAGCTCCATGAGCTAGAGATGTACAAGAGAACAACTAACCTGCCTGAGGCCATAGAGCAAGACAAGGACAGGCCTTGAAAACAAAACAAAAAAGATTTTTAATTTTTCACTCAGAGTTTTCCTGCCTCTTAATTCAGGAGCTTATTTTTCTTCCCCAGTGGCTCCCAACCATTTGCACAGAGCGTTTTACCGCTTCACCTTCTTTCCCTCCTCCACCTTGAATCTCCTCTTCCCCACATCAGCTGCCAGCAGAGAGCCCAACCTAAAGGCCTGGCTGAACTTGTTGGTTTGGACTCTGATCTGTGACATACCTCCTGTTTAACGTTGGAAAATCGCCGCTTTAAACTGCAACTTGAGCACTGTCTGGGGACTCACATGCTCTGAGTCACCTCTACATGGCAGCCCTTCAAAGCTATCACAGCTCTCTGTTGTGATCTTGATCTCACTGGTACCTTACTCAGTATAAAAACACATTTTATCCTCTTCTTGTGTAATGCATAGGAGGGCTCAAGCTGTATAAAGCTAGTCTGACCTTCAAGAAAGCTCATTGTACTCTGGAGAATAGTTGGATTTACAGTTTAAGACCATTTGTTGTTAACGATGGTTTCACTCTCATGTAATAAAGTACAACTTGAAAACAGAAAATAGAGAGAAAGCTGGTATGTTCTGCTCTGGAGAGCACCTGTGAGAGATGGATGTGCCACGTTTGTTTTGTCAAGGTACTGGACTACCCACGCATGGGATAAACACAGAGGCGGAAGCAATTTGCTGCCCTACCTTGCTTCCAGAGTTTATAGCTCCAATTGGCAGGACAGCTGCACCGCACAGGAAGCTGCTCCAGAATCAGGCTTTTATAGCCCAAAGTTTTGAAGAATACCTGTAACTGATTGGAGTAATCTGGCGATGCTGAAATGTACAGGGACGTGGCTTCATGAAGGCTTCAACCTCTGGGAAAGGCATGTGGCAGGAACTGCTTCATCTCTCACACTTTAATCTGGTGTCTCACCTTTTACCAGATACTCTTGGAGCAGAGATCCCAGCACTGAACAGTCAGCAACAACTAGGTGCTCCCGTAATCTGCCCTGGTTTGGCAAGGATTGCTTTGGGCAATAACCATCCTATCACTTGGGCACTTGTTTATTCAGCAAAAGGTAAGCCAAGGACTTTGGACTCTGATAGACACGCTCTACTTAACCTGGACAGAAATATGGGAAGCAGTCAAAAAGATGAACTACAGTGAAAAAAAAAGCCAAACCAAACTGTACTGCACAAAAAGAAAATTAATACATAAATTAATACATTAAATCCAGCCCAGGTGGTATGGAAGAATTTAGTGATACAGGAAAACAAGCTGCAGGTAACAATTAAAGCAGAGCAATGCTAGTTGCTCAAACACCCTGAAATTGCAAGAAATTTATTAGTTTACTTAATGGCTCTTAAAATCACACAAGCCCTGATCATGTTTCCATCACTTCTTTTCAAAACGTAAGAGTTCTCCATACAACAGATGACAAAACACTGGTTTCTTGTTACATGGTGGGTGTAAATACTGTATACTGCCAAGAAACACAGCTGTCCTGCTGAAAAAGACTTCCTTCACTAGTAACTACAAATCTAAGATGTTTGTAAGGGGGTTTCTCCCACTGTTTGGATAAAGAGACAGAATTTGTATGCATTAAGGAGGTGAACAAAGGTGAAAATGAGTTCAGGAATGTTACTGAGATTATCCCATCTCCTCCTCAAACACTTTTTTTTTTTATTTGCAAGACACAATGCTCAAAAATTGTGTGATTTTTTTTCACTGGATTTCCACCTTATTGTCTTTGCTGCTGTTAACACTTCCAAGGTTTTGGATCAGTAGACCAAACAGTCTGACCAGAAGAACAGAACTGCGATAGCGCACCGGGAGACTATCTGTGTTCATATCCAACTCAAAAAATCTGGGCCACAGTGCTACTATGCGTAGTGTTGCCCACGTTACAATTGAAACAGATGAAATGCAGTCTGTGCTCTGAGGAAACGAGACCTTCTGTTTCCGTCTGGACCAAAAGGATCCCCTGCTTTTCATCCTGAAGTACTATATATGGAAACAGCTACAGTTCCAAATTGTCAGACTCTGTGGAAAATGTTCTTATTAGAATAAATACTCTGCACAAATTCAAAAATTCCTTCATGGAAAACAGCCTTTTTAAAAAACAAACCAAAACATAAATGACCGAAAAAGAAACAAAACCAAGAACTGTTGATATTCAGTGAGAGACAGAATTCAGTTTTTACTAAACACAGATTACAAACCTTCACAAACAATACAAAAGAGTTAGGTAATGCAGTAAGTAATCTGGTGTATTTAATTCAAACTACACCCGTGCTAAACAGAAATTAAACAGAAATGGTTGGGTACAGTTTCTAAGCATCACAGATTGCATATTTCATGGAGAAGTTTCTCTTGTTAAGAATTATTTGCCTTGTTAAATTTAATCTGGTTTATTCAAAGATTATAGCAGATGGTTTCTTAAAGTAAAAGATTTCATCCTCCAAGCTGGGCCATAGGCCTTGTTGTGAAATACATTAGAAGTGCTGTTGTCCTGGTTTGAGGACCAAAACACCTATATATCAAACTATATTAAAAACATATTAAAATAGCCAAGATAAGCATCCCAAAACTGGGAAATGCCAGAGTTCAGGACAGCTTATCAACTAGGCTTATCACTGAATGAACCATGAACTCTCCCAGTTCCAAGAGGTCCCATTTCCCTGGGGACCCATGTACCCTGACTAAATTCTCTCTGCAAAGTGAATCCCCCTTCACTATGAAGTAGATGGATATTCTTCCAGTTTGATGCACAATCCTATTTCTCAGTTGCATGAGCAATCACAACTGTATGCACAGCAGGAGCAGCTATATAAACAACTATACTGCTTGCATGTATATCTTGTGAACATCTGACCCAAACTATATTCTCTCACATTTCAGCTGCTCTGCACTTCCTACATTCAATAAGCTGAAAGCAAGCTGACTTGTAAAAGACATTCGAATCAGCTTTATGTAAATCTAAGAACAACAAAGTAAGCCCTACTTCAACATTTTTAATTGTTAAACTATATGTGTTTAGGCTAACTGATACTTCATAGGTTTTTTAATAAAGAAAATGTGGATAACAAAGGAGTAATGCCTTTCTTCAAATTCTCTCAAAGTGGAAGCAACAAAAGTATCTCTTCTCCTTACTCCAGAGAGCCTGGTTTTCATTATTTTAGTTCTGTGGAGTGCAAAAGTCAGCATGGTCAACACCTCATATCTTCTTTAGTGCTCCACACATAAGCCCTAGAATGTTTTTTCACATAACTTATCCCACCTTTTGACTATTTGATCTAGCCATGTAGTAATTCCACCTGGCTCTTCCCATGAAACAGCTCTGACTTGTAGCATAATACAGGATGGAAAGGATCTCTGGATCCAACCCCCACTCAAAACACATGCTACAGTATGTCAAGGAAGACAAGGCTGGGGCAGCCTAGGAGAACTTCAGATTCATATTCTCCCCTCACTGTGGGTCATGCATTTGTTCCAGTCACCAGGATCTAGTCCACAGCTCAGAGTAATCTTTATGATCTATACACGTGCAAGACATACTACAATTTAATTTGGTAAAGTCAGGCTTTGCAGTTTTGCTGTAGATATAGAGGCTGCATCTTGGTAACGTTTCCTCTCAGTTAATAGGTTACGACAGGAGGCTTTTATCCCACCTCTAAGTAAATTTTCTAAGATATACCACATATATCAACATCTTTAGCCACAATCAGATTCATCTCTTCACTGCACCCTTTCTTTCTCCTTTTATAGAAGGCAGTTGGTTACTAGCAGAGAGAGGGGTTTGTAAAGGGAAGTGCAAAGACTTGCAAAACCCAGAACTTCCTTTGTGACTACCTAAGGACAACGTTGTGATCACAGTCAGACTCTTTCTTTTACCCATATATGGCAATCCCAGAAAAAAACAGAAGACAAATCAGGTAAGAAAGTGCAAGCTCACAGCTCTCAACAGCAACCAATTAAATGCAGAGCTGAATAATATATATATATAAAAGGGCATCAGTGTGTAGGTTGGGACTATACCTTTTAAAGTCAAAGGAATTTTGTGCTGAGGTCACACTATAAGACGATTGGCAGGCTGAGCCTAAAACTAGTTTCATCAAATACTAACGTTTTTTTGCAGAATATCACTTACTGTGACTCTAGTTGGCTTCGAAAAATTCAAGTCTACATCAAAACAGGAAACACAGAGCCTAACATGCCTACCTTAAAAAGAGGTGTTCACTAGACCCTAAAACATGAACGAGAGTCTTTTATAATTTAACTCCACTGTTTTCCAGAAGTCAAGTTTGACCTCTTTTGCAAGGGCCACAGTTCTGCAATATAGTGTAACTAAAATGCTGAGTAATAACCAGGAAGTTAAAAGTATCAAATGTGTTTCCTCCACATGAATTCAAATACTGCTTATTTAGGCTAAGAGAGTTTTGAAGCCCAATGGCTTCTTTAGAAGTATAGTGCAATCTCCTCTTCCTAAAAGGGGAATAAGCCCCCAAAATACCCTGCTGAAAAGTGCCACTGATATGATATGACCATTCTTTGGAATTCACAAAATTCCCCGACATCCTTGGCCTGAGAGGGCTGATTTTGTGCTCAATGCATGTGTGAATCCAGCTAATTATAAGCTCTTTGGAACAGAAATCATCTGTATCTCTCTGTCTGCATAGTCTTTGGCTCAGTGGGGTCCCATTCTCAGCTGTCCTTTAACAAGAACATGGTGTAAGGTTTGTCTCCTATTAATGGTGGACACAAACCTAGGTTCTCCTTAGGCAGGAGAACCATTCTCTGCATCACTGCCACCAGAGGGTAACAATCTCAACATATGTATACAAGACTGATGAGCAGCAAAAATTCACTCTATTCTAACACAAAACAAGAAAAAAATAATTTTGAAGAAATTAAAGATAATCTAGATAAAACAGGTGTGCTTGATACAAACACACAGCTGCTTGGTTCATCATTTAGATTCTAGGTTGTTACCACGCAATAATTTCCTTTAACTGAAAGACAGTATTATTAGAATTACCTGCAACTAAGGCCTTTTAGATTTTCTATGGTCTTGGCAAACAAATAAAACCAAACCTTCTCCATTTTATGCAAGTCAAAAGTATACAGTGTTTTAAATAAAATAGTTTGGGGTTTTGTGGGTTTGTTTTTTCACTCTGCGAACAAACACACATCTATCACTAGTTCACAAAATTAGCCACAATTGTTTCCAGAACTCTCTTGTGTCTGCTTCCTCTTTTTTACAGACCAGTATATTCTTGAATGCCCTTAAAAGGCTTCTTAGTGTATTCTCTCTTTCCTACTGGCAGAAACAAAGTGACTTGAGACACCTAACGAGCTCAGCTAGAGCATCTAAAAATACATGTGAGGAAGTGACTAAAAAGAGTCTTGTGTTTAAAGAGTGTTGCAAACTATTACCATTATGGACCAGGTTTCTAGCTTGACTTTACACACTCTTGGTGCAAAAAGGTGATGAAAGGGTATTAGCCTGTGACCTGGAAATTCCCCCACAGTATGAGCATAATCTATGTGATTTAGTGTTAGCATCTTCTGGGTTTAAGAGTATGTCTACCCTGCAGTTTATAGCCTAGTGTCACAGGCAAGTGACAAAATGCCATCCAGTAGCAGCAGGAAGCTCCATTTAGAGTGACAAGCAGGGCAAATAAACCCACAGTTTGTAGAGTCATCTCCGTTACAAATGGGCAAGACTTGAACAAAAGAGGGCAAAAGCAGCACACATCTCTTTTGCAAAAGCAGCTCCTTGGAGCTAAGAAAGGCCAGGCAGCCTTCAGCAGATTTTGACTGGTTCTGAGCTCAATAGGTAGAGAAGAGAGGTCATGAAGTCACCATATGTTTGAGAAGATGATAGTCTTAGCTGGCTGCCAGTCTGCATTACTATGAGGTCAGTTAGCCTAGAATCTCTAGTCTTGTATTTCCAGACTGAAAACACATTCTAGAGACAGAGCTACAATATGAAACAGCCTTTAAAAGAAAAAAAATCATCCCATTGCATGTGAAACAGTACATTAACAGAAACATGAGCCTTTAAAAATAAAGAAAAAACCCATAATTTGAATTCAAACGCTTGTTTTTCATATTCTGTGTGTTTCATTTTTCTCCTTAAGCATCAACTGGAAATTCATTAATACTGATATAAATNCTACAACCGGGCGGGGAGGGATGGGCTAAGCAATACCGGGAAATAAAATGGCAAACCGTGAAGCTTTTTGCCCGGCGCGTTACCGATCCCGCCGTGGCGCCGGTGCGGGGAGAGCGGGGTGTCCGCACCGGGCCTCGGCCCCGTCAGGGCGGGATCCCCCTCCTCTCCCGGCTTGTGCTTCCCCGGGCTTCCCCGGGCTTCCCTTCAGGGAAGGGTCAAGGGCACCCTGCCAACAGCGGGTTCGCTGCTGAAATTAACGTCTTCGCGGTTTGTCTTCCAGGTTAGAGTCGTTTCTGTTAACCCTGTGGTGTTTAACTCACGATCGACATCTTCCTCACGGGCGGAGGAGGCTTTTGGGCCTGTGCTGTTCAGTGAAGGTAAAGCAGCCCCAACCGTCCTCTGGCGTGCAGCTGCTTATCAAAGTTGACATCTGTTGACGACAGAAAGGTTGGATTCGGCAAAACACACCGCCCTTCAGCGGGCTCAGAGCAGGCAGGCTTGTCTGCAGAAAGAGATTTCCAGGGGACTGGGATCCCCAACCAAAAGTGAGGTGCCAGAAAGGAATTAGTGGAAAAAAAACCCCATGAAATGATACTCCGCTTCTCATCTTTTTTTATGTTGTCACCTCAGGAGCCTGTCTACCCCAGACAGATGGGAAAGCCGCCTAAAGTGGTGGCTGTCACTGCGGTTGTGGTGGAATTTGGCTCTTTTGTGGCACTGTTGGGGCCGTGCTGTGCTGCACTAAGGAAAAAGCCAGAGCACACAGCCCAGACAGCACAGAAAAATAAGTCTCCGTAATGCAGGTGAACCTGGTACAGTGAGAGAAATCATAGTTGTACCATTAAATGTGTAAAACAAACCACCCCCAAACTAATCCCTCCTTCCAACCTTAATTCTGTGGGTGCCAGCTCCCAACAATTTATGGACTTCACGTGAAGCTCTGTGGTTTTGGTGGCTCGTGAGTCATCTTCCTAAATGTTTTTGTTACTGTGTTTCTTGGCAGCTTTTTGAATTATTTTTGTATTATGCCCTTGGAAAAGACATTATCATGTTTTACGGTGATGGTGTTCTGTGTTTTAGTGCCACATTATTGGCAGATTTCACTTCGGTCCATTAATGCATCAGGAAGATGTAGCATAATCTGTCATAAATAATCCATAATCAGGCTATTCCCTTCATGTTACTGATGTATTCCAGCTGACAGACTCATGGTCACTTTGTGCAAGCCAATTTAATCATTAAATCATATTGGTTTTTCCATTTGATAAGACTTGAATGAGGTTGGAATTGCTAGACGGGGTGGTCTTAGCAAAGAGCTGACAGATTGTCATTTTTTAAAGCACGGTTACTGTTCATGGATGTTCTTCAAGTTCATTAAGTCTCAGAACTACAGAGACTAAACAGTCGTTTTAATAATAGTTTCCCGGGAGGCTATTAGTTTGGTCCTCTTGAAAACTTGCACAGGTATGTTAGTCTGTTTGATATGCCTTTCGTGACTATTGTGGTACATTTCTGTGTTTACTGGATTGTGGTTTTTTATTCCTTTTCCTTTGCTTCAGGTTGAAAAGATGGGAAATGCAGAAAGCAATGCCTATCGGAACCGCCTTTCCAGATTTTTTCCCGAGGAGCAATTTGACATTGAAGAAGCATTTGATATCTTAGCGGGATCGAGTGGCTCAGCTGGAGCAAAAAATGACAAAGCTACAAAGAAAACTGTGACTCTGGCAGCACTGCAGGCAAGACAATCTCTTATTCCTGATATATCTGAGATGTAGTGCATTGAACATAATTCCAGGAAGAAACTAAAGATGTGGCAGTAGTTTGCTTGTCTCAATTTAATACATAATGTTTTGGGGCAGGATGGGTATTTAACTTTTTCTTATAGTTTAACATGAGTGGGGAATTTCAAGTTTGTATTTATCTCTTAAATTGCACTGTTGGGTGCAATTTACCTACTGAAGTAAGTTGGGACATAGGAAAATATTTTTACAGAAACCTGAAAAATGGGAAGATTATTATTCCTCCTGGAGTCACTAGCGTGTGATTATTTACAGATTTTCCTGAGAAGCTGTCACAAAGTCAGTTTGTATTTGGTTATCTTTCTCCCTCAATTGCATCACCATCTCTAATCTTTTCACTTGAATTAAAAGGAGAGAATTCAATTTTGCTTGATTAAGCTGTGGCTCCCTGTTTTAGCTAATCAACGTACATTATGCTTTCTGATTAACTTTGCATTCATCTTCTAATCAAGAAAAAAGAGGAAAATTATTTGTTGCAATACTTGATAACTTCAGTTAGGCAGGAACCAAGTGGCCAAATGAACGTAGTATTAAAAATGCATTTTTATATATGCTACACAGCTAATGGAATCAAATTAAAACTCCGGGAAAGAAGCAGGGTATTTTGAGGTATTTAGCAAGGCATCTGCATAGAGACCAGCCTTTCCTCCAGCCTGGCTGTCTATGACACTGAACTGTCACCCGTTTGGAAGCAGCGTTGCTGCTCCCCGGCCTTTCAACCCTAAGACCGCCTGTGGGTGCCTAATTCCTTAATTGCAGGGACAATTGCATGGGCTATGGCTGCCTCGTAGGTGTCTGTGCTCATGCCTGAGCTTGACTGATACGTGGCAGATTTGATCCAGTGACAGTCTGGTGACACTGAGGGGGCCCCAAGCATAACCTCGTGTATTCTGCTTCAGCTCGGGGCTTTACTGCAAGGAAACTACGTGGCTTCTGGACCGGAGCAGGTTGCACTGTGTGGCTTGGAAAGCAGGTAGAGCCGGTATCCCTAGATAACTTTCCTGAAGCCATTTAAGACAAGCTTTCTAAACTGTTGGAGGTGTGAGTGTGTTAGATGTTTATTAAAGATTTCCTTTTTACAGTCCTCATTTTTTGCACCCCAGGTCTACTCATTGGAATAGCTATAAGCGTAACAAAACAGTGCAACAAAGTTAGTGGTGGGTGGGAAGGAGTAGGTAGGTAGTGCTGCACTGTGAAGTAAAAAGCCCTTGAGGGTAGTGGTTTTAATTATGTTCCCTGCTGCTTGTCTCACTTCAGGCTCATGTAGCACTTTCAGAAAGCCTTTTAAAAGACAGCTGTACCCCCTGTGACCATCCCTCCCTCAATATGCAGCACTCTAATGTGCAAGACTGTGGCTGCTTGCTAATTCTGCTGAAATCAATGGGAGCTTTACCACTGATGTCAACAGAAACCGGGTAGAGCTTGACATATTGGCTATCACCCGATATGCACAGCAACAGCCATTAACATCAAATAGGAACAGCCCTGGTGGCTTCAATAGGAGTGGTATTGAGCCAGCAATGGATTGGTAACAGCAGCTCCACTGAATGGAGCCGGAGTGCTTTCACACAGGTGGAGCTCCATTGATTTCAGCATAGTCCCCACTGTGCTACACCCCCGTAGAGAGGAGTCAAGTCAGGTGTTCAGCGTGTAATGCACAGTACTTCCCATAGAGAAGACGCTGTGTAATCATGTCCTAGTGTATGGATGTATTTTAGGTGATTTATTTTTAAACCGTGTAATTATCTTGAACACTCTGAAAGTTTCTCGAATCCAGAGTCAGATGTTTCCCACAGTGTTGTGAGGTGTGATGCTGTACACCAGTTACATTTCAATTCAAAGGCCAGCCAGGTGAGTTTGAGGAAAAAGTTTTGATTTCAACTGCCTTAACATCAGGGATGCCTTATAAAAATCAGGTGATCTCAATTTTGTCCCATGCTTGAGTTAGACGTGGCTGTGCAGAGGGAAACGTCTCAGAATTGTTTCCACGTGTGCATGTAGGGTTAAACATGCTGCTTGCATTGTCTTGAGGCTGAAACTGAAACTGAAACACGGAAAAAACTTAACTATCTCTTTGTTTTTAAGTATCTATGAGCTCCACTACGAAAAGCGGGGTTAAAACACAATTTTAAATGTTGTACTAGCAGAGTTGTTTGGGTTTTTTTAAGTCCATGGCATTTGTAGAAAAACTTAAATTCCTAAATTGTATTGGGAAGGAGATACTATAAAAATAAAGATTTATTGTTTTTCTCTTGGAAAACCATTCCTTTGACAAAAGTTTGTTGCCAATAGTAGATACTTAGTATTAAAATCCTTCATTCATAGCAGTATATCTCAGATTAGCTGGAATATATTAGTTATTTTTCATTTTTAAAATGTGTTCTTTGCTATTTTTCTTGTCGTAGGCATACACGCAGGAGCTGTTACCAGAGCAAATGGCTGTTC
Source organism: Tringa tobata (assembly GCA_033628505.1). NCBI lineage: Eukaryota > Metazoa > Chordata > Aves > Charadriiformes > Scolopacidae > Tringa > Tringa tobata. Next base: position 928,415 of record JAHREE010000429.1, read on the forward strand.
GGTTATACAACGGCATGAAAAGCATTGACCTGGCTGGGAAATCGCCTGAGCTGGATGAACAGATTGCTAAGGAGCAGTTTGTAATTTTTATGTCAGACCTCTTAAAAGGGAATGCAGATGAGAAGGTTACCATCATAATGAGAATGATCTCCAAGACAGAAGGGCCTGTGAAGGGCAAACAAATCCAAGAGGTAAACAGGCAGTTAAATGTGTGTTGGGGGGACAGTAAGAGAACAGGGATGATTTGGTAATTTGAAGGTAATCTTTAGAGCACAAGATTCAGAACAGATTTCTGACTTCTGTATTTTTTTAATCTCTCTTTTACTTGCTGATCTGGGGCAACCAGTGTAGGCAAAGCAGGTTAGAGGTGATCACTGTTTCAGCCGTGGGCTTTTCCGCGCTGACCTTGCCTACTTTGAGAACCAGGATATGGATTTTGCGGAGCCCTTTGACTTCTGTCTGATGGTTCATGGGCTCACTGTGAAGGGTGCAGAGACTGGCTGTATTTAAGAGCCAGCAAGGCTTGTGGTGTGGCTGCTGCTTCTGGGAACTGAGCAAACTACTTTCTTAGATCTTTAGTTGCAGGATGTCTGAATCAAACACATAACTTGTAAGATGGAAGAGTGGGATCTCACAGAACAGTAACTCATTTGCAGCTCCTACCACTGCAGAATTTGGACCTCCCCTCCCTCTATCGATATCGTATTTTATGGAGATGCTTTGTGAAGTAACAGTAACAAAATGTCTTGAAAAAGGACATTTTTCATGACTTACAACACTGAAATCACACTTCTTTCTGACTTTCGTGTCTGCTATTGGGATTACAGCTTCAGTATTACTGACTTTGTTTTCAGAAAGTCCTTTGAAGCTCTTGGCAATTTTATTTAAGAAATGCCAAAGTGGTGATGTTCTAACCTTTCCAGTTCACAGAGGACCTGATCACGTCTGTGGTCCATGTACTGAACTGCAGGAAGGAAATGAGTGGTTGGAATTTGGAGAACACTAGGGATTCTGCAAGTGGAGTAAAGACTCTGGCTTCTCAGCTGCTATCAGAATTGAAGCTGGCAGGTAAGCAGCACTGATGTAGTATATCCCCAAATGGCACAGAGTGCATGTAATCACTCATCTCACAAGAATTTTTCTCTTCCGGTCACATCTTTTATTTTCAAAGGTGGGATCAATATTTCAAGCCTAGTTTTTTGTAAATAACTTGGGAATTTTATTTATTTTACCTTAGCGTTTTTCTCCCCTAAATTCAAGAGAGCTTCAGTTTGAAGTCCCAGTTTAAGTAGACATGCAAAACTATTTGTCATGGAACATGTCTGTTTTGCAAATACCTGACTTGCAGGTAACGGGCATTTAGATGCACGTGCATATATTTATGACTGTATGCCCTTTTACAAAGCACTGTTGGAATAATAGATTTTGCTGTCTTGCAAAGAACATCCCATAAGTTGTAAGTAGGAGTCCATGTTTCTTTATCGTGACAGCCCAAGCAGCGGATGTCCCAGGCAAATGTTTCTTAGTTCAGTGGCTGCATCCGCTTAATGTAGTTGACACTTTACTGTGGTTTCACGTCCATTAAAATAATGGAATATTGCGTTTACACTTAAAAATTAACTGATTATTTTCCATACTAGAAAACTTACTACTGTTCTGTGTGACATTGTTTAGATGGGACAAAACCTGTGGGTCCTCAGCTGATGGAGACAAATTTTGATCAAAGCGTCATTGAAGACTGGGTGTACCGAGTTCCACTGATCTCAGTTTTCCTCAGTGTTGTTATCAGGGAAGGCTTCCATGTTCTGCATTTTTTCCCAGACCAAACCAATGACATACTCAACCTGGTTCCAGGCTGCAAAGGCATCAAAGGAAAAGGACTTGTCAGTCTCTTTGACATCCCATCCATCATATACATCAACTCCCACCTGCCTGCAGAGCTACGGCACAAGTGGCGGCTTTTATTTTCTTCTAGGCTTCATGGAGAAAGCTTTTCACAGTTATGTGGGCACATAGTGAACAAAGGTCCTTGCATAGTGATCTTAAAGGACTTAGACGGTTATCTCTTTGGTGGGTTTGCGTCTCACTCCTGGGAAGTGAAGCCACAGTTTCAAGGTAAAACTCAACTTTCCTTTTTCCGGTATCTCATGGCTCTGGAAAACATTGACTATGCTGTACAGGTACAAGAATCATGCCCACTTAATGGATGCTGTCATTTTACTTTCATGACACACAGCATTTCTTATACTTCCAAGTGTATTTTCCTGCAGCAAAAATAAGACTCATTTTTGAAAAATATAAAATACGTGCTAAGTTATTCCTGCTTTGTGCCCAGTCAAGCATGTTACTGATTAATGTTTATAGTTTGCCTGTTATTTGATAAGACTTTTAAAATTGCAGGACTTACTGATCGTGGAACAAGTTTTCTTTGCAGTGGAATCTGTCAGCCCCTGTAGCTGCCTAGGTTGAAAATGAAGGAAATCCAGCATAGACGATGAATTAGAGTTTAAATAATGTGTCCAGCAGATGGCAATCTTCCATCTCAGAACAGATGAGCCAAACACCAGGTTAAGCCTCCTGTTGCCATTTGTGCACTGTCTCTGTTTCCCTTTTAAAATCCAGCAGCAAAACGTTCCTTTGGACAAGGTAAACCTTCTGTTCCCTTGAAACCTCTGGGGAGAAGACAGGGGGCTTTTTTTTTTTGTAACTTTTTGGAAAACACTTTTGTGATGGTTTTCCAAAAATATATTATGGATTCTGGGTAATCTGTCCTGCTGAGAATCTTCACTTTTGCTACATTAAAACCTCAGTTCCTATACTTAATTATTATTTGATAATTGCCACTTCAGTCAGTTCATGTAATGGTATGTAACATTGATTATACAATGCTTTCCTTGTATTTTTTCCTGATAGACTAACACAAGTAGCGTGCTGGACAATCACACCACAGGTCCTGCTGAATACCTAACTGGGCATAACAAAAATTGTACTCTAAATCATTGGTCCTAAACTGATCTATGTATCCATATAGTCAGAAGTAAGGGTGTCTGCACCCATACCAGTTTGTACGGGTCCAGCAGTTGGCAGGTTTTAGATGATACGATGCAAGCTGTGATAGGTGTACCCTTACATGGTAACGTGATGTACTAGTCATGCCTCTGACTCTGCCCTTGGTCACAGCCATAAAATGACATTGATTTCTGTGACCCTGCACAGAGTTAACAGAATAAACAATAGGTCTAGATCATGATGAGAGATAGGTATTGGCTTTCTGAGATTACAGCTGCTTTGATTTATTCCGTTGCACTTCTTCAATATTTTTTTTCATATCTTGTTTGTACACAAGTTATTGCTTGGCCAGTTGTCTGACCTCAGATGCTCTTCTGTTTACAGGTGACAACAGATGCTTTCTGTTTTCTGTTTTCCCCTCTCTTGCTGTGTACACGTACACAGGGTATAATAACCACTACATGTATTTGAACCATGGCCAACAAACAATGCCAAATGGACTTGTAAGTATTAAGAAATGACAATTTGGAAATTGGATTTGTGACCAGTATTCGGAAGTGTTTTGTGATTTTGCTTCTGTTACTGTGAGGAGATTTATTTCACTTGTCATTCTCCAAGGAAGTTTTCATCTCTTCTCTCTGCTATTTGTGCCACACTTTTAGTAGGAGAATTATTTTTTTTGTGTGTTAAAACATCAGTGTAAAGTGTGAACTATGGATAACGATGGAGAACCACTTACAGTACTGATAGAATCTATACTTTTCTTTACCGTTGATATGTGTATTGAAATACTGAGTCAACTAAGATGGAATTTATTTGTGTCTGATCCAAGTAGGACGGCTTTATGTAGGTTAAATTTATGGAGGTTCTGGGAAGAAATCTTTATGCCAGGTTTGGTTATCACGCAGGCCCTTCTAGCACCACTCCCTGTTGTCTGGCAGAACTGACAGCCTGTATCCACATCGCTGCAGCAGCACAAGGCAGCTGAGCTGAGTAATTGAGGATCCCTCCACTGGCTGTTCTCACTGACACACCAACTGCGTTTTAAATTTTGGAAGGCTGAGAAAGCCCAACAGAATCAGAGTTCAGGAGCTGCGTGCGAGCTGCTGCTGGTGTGGGATTACAGTGGTAGGAGCCCCTTTTACTCAAGTTCATGAATGAGCTCTCCAGATGCAGAGGAGTTTCTGCAGAGCTACAACACACCACCTGTTCTGAAAAGGTTTTGTAGCATGATGTGCTCATAACTTTGGGAATTGCAGCAGTCTGTAATAAATTTGCTCTAAAGAAACCAAACATCATCAAATTATGTTCTTTGTTTCTGTAGATACTTTTCTAAATGGAAAAGAGGCTGCAAAACTGAACACTTTCACCCTTTTTAAAAGGAACTGATAATCCATAAACAAAAGCCAGTGAGCTAAATTTCTGATACAAGACACAGCTGAAGTGCTTGCAGATACTGGTGTTCCATAAAGTGTAGAGGGAGGGCAGTATCACTCTGGTAAATTCTTGTTTGTCTTCAGGAATACTGGATTTTGGTACAGAAGCCCAGGTTCACTCACAATACCCTTTTTCACTACCCCCAGAATCGTGGCATAAATACTGAAAGTAGCAATTTATACTGTAGGTCTGGTAACTTGCTGGGTCTGTTTTACACGTGCAGCAAGCCCTCCCTGTGCTGCTTGGGTTTGCAGGGCATGGGGGGACAGCACGGCTACTTCGGGCTCTGGATAGACAGCGACTACGGGAAGGGACACAGTAAAGCCAAACCTCGATGTACCACCTACAACAGTCCCCAGCTGTCGGCGAAGGAGGATTTTCTACTGGATGCCATGGAAGTTTGGGCAGTGGGAGACCACCTGGAAAGTACAGGGGTAGGTGAACAAAATTGAAAACCTGTAAAAGCGTGTCCCGATTGGAACAGGAGATGCAAATGCAAAACTTGCAGTTTTCTGGTTAAACACTGTCTGTTAATTGTAATGAATAATGTTTTATTTAACAGGCCATATATTTTGTAGCAAGTAAATGGCAAAACAGTAGTGGAATTATTGAGGGTGACTACAAGAAATAACATCAGCAGCTGTCAAATGGTAGAGTCAGAAAAGCCATTTTTAACTCTGAATTTCAAAAGGCCTTTCTGAGATTGAGGAACGGTCTCTGGGAGAAACGTCTTTGGAGGGGTTCAGTAAAACAGAAAGCAAGCACTGGAAGCTCACAAGTAAAGCCTAATCTATAATTCAGGAAGAGAACCCAAAAGATTTCTTTGTCAGATACTTTAAATTTACCAAAGTTTTACAGTAAATTTATGTCAATAGATTTATGCTACTCTTTCTGCACCTGGTTTGTTTCTGGGAATGAGCAGGAGACCTCTTTCCAATCTCCACTGTCCCTATAATCTATTCCCTTATTGAACTGTCTGGTCTGCACATTTTGGTGTTTTTTTTTTTAAATTATTTCTTTTCATACTAAATTGATGTGCTCTGCCTGTTCAGAGGACACTATTCTATTCAGTTTCTAAATAGAAACAGAACAAATTGTTTACCAAAAATGTTGAATTGTACTTGGATCTCTTCATTATTAAAAAAGTTCACTTCTGCACTTCAAACTGAGGTCAAGTTAACCAGGGTGTTCTGGCTGGCTGGTAACCTGAATTGCCCTGAAATAGTTCACTGCCATCTTAGGAGAAGTTTATGACTATTTTGTGCAGCTGCAGCAGTAAAAATCATTTGATGCATCCCAGTGAATCTTAAATGCCTTACTTGGAAAGTGTATCTGCTTCACTGTGACAAGCTGGCAAACCAGATTACTTGTGGGCTTTTGAGTATGTCTCTTTCTTGTAGCCTGATACTGATTTGTTCATAATGACATTTTAAATTTGACTATATTTTATTTTGTTTTAAAGAGAAAAGGTAAGAAGAGTATCCTGGATGTAGACCCTGAGGTTCAGGCCTTATTAGAAATGGCTGGAAAAAGTCGTCAGAGTGAAGGTCTACGAGAACCCATTGAAGAGGACGAAGATGACGACTACTAAAAGAATCACAGTAACATGAAAACAACTTATTTTTTCTCCTGTGTGTTAATGTTCCTTGGACAGAATATATTTTCCTCATTTTTTCCCTTATATTTACTTATCTGGGACAAAGCTTAAGCCTTGTACTTATGTAATATTTAGGTTCAATACAATATCCTGCCTGAAGGGTTTTGATGGGGGGAGGACAGAAAAATTAACTAGTTACTTAATTATTAGACATCTCTAAGTTCTAGCTGAATATGAATTTGCTGGCATTCCTGATAGATCCTGTCTGCATACAGAATTATAAGCAAAAGACAAAGTTATTGACAGTACGGCTTACTGATTTGGGAAATTAATATGTATTTATATAAAGACTGTTCAAGACACTGATTAAGGCTCTTATACCTCAGCTGCAGATATTTATTTGCATGCAATGGAATTAGTCAGTGAAGCTTGCAAATTGTAACGATGTCCTACATTGGTAAACAGAATAGTCCTGGTGATTTCATATGAATGATGCTATTAATTTGCATTGCTCCAGTTAAAGCATTAAATTTCCCATTTTCTAAGTCAGAGCTTCAGCAAGTGACTGTGTACGGGCTGTAAGATGTACAGAATGCTAAGTACACAATATCCAGTTTTATAATACTATACTACACCTTAGTGCATTTCACTTAAGAGGTTTCTGCAGAAATTTGCCTACTGCTTTTTAAACTTACAGAACAGAGCCATTGGGAGTCATTCAGCCATATTTATCCTAAGAAGGGGCCGTACCTCCAGCAGAAATTCTCTAGGGAAGGTACCTTCTTTAGTAGCCTCACTTAAGACGGGAGTAAAGGATCAGGCTGTAAAAAGGATAAAGTACGAAGCATCCACAGTGAACTGGGAACAGTATCTGCAAATATCTTCTAAAAAAAACAACAAAAGAAATCAGGGTTATATCTGTAACATGTTTAAAGAAGAATGCTGTACACTTTATTCCCATACAATTAATCGTTACTGTATTATGGAAAAAACTGCCCACAATGTGAAATGTAATTAGTGGGTTGAAGTTTTTGCTCTGTTTTGTTGGCTGTTCAGTCAACGCTGATTTTGTCAGGTCTCTTATACTCAGGGCGTTTTCTACTCAAACCCGTGCATGTCTAGGACTAATTATTAGTTTGACCTTGCTAATTCTATGTATGTAATTATCTTGTCAAAAATAACCCTAATTTCTACCAGGGACTGTCATTTCTAACTTGGCGAATTTTGTTTGGTTTTTAGTATGTTCAACGGTCAGTCTTTCTCCTCCTAAGGAGAAGGACTGTCTCCCATCCCCTTTGTGCTTCCAGGAGTTCATCTTCCGTGCAGTTTAGAGCAAGAATGTGCTGTAACAGTCTATAAAATTACTGCACGTGGCCTTCCTTCAGCTTCTTTCCCTTAGCATTTTCTTGTATGTAATCTTTTTTTTTCCACCCGATGTTTTTCATGGGGAGCCAGATTTGAATATTCTGAATTGTCTGCACTTGTGCCTTAATGTAAATACCCTTTTAAAAAAATTTATTAAACAATATGGATTTAGCCTTGAAAGGAACAGCATGAAGAAATCACTCCAGCCAGACACCCTAGAAGTCAGCTGTGCATTTTGTGTGCTGCCTGAACTAATGATTGGGGCGTATATGCCATTTGTTCCAGTACAGAGAATGCTGTGAAAGGCCTGAGCTCATGTCCTTTTATCTTGTATTTGCTTAAATAAACCAGATAGTCTCCCTAGTTTGTAACATAGAAAAAAATGTAAGCATTAAAACAATGACATTGATACTTCTGTATAATTTTCTTCTCTGTATATTTCAATAAGAATTTTAAAGAGTCCAAAGTAGGGAGTGCTATATAGACAGCAAGTACGTGTTCTAAGTGCGGTGATGCTGGCTTTTGTTTTAACATTCTCAAACTCCCACCATAATTCTCAGAGGTTTTCTTCACTTAGGCACTGACTAAGTATGCTAAATACTTGAAGTGAGTGGCATACAGGAGACAGTTGAATTTCTGCAGTTACTCACAACTAGACTTTCTTTTCCTTCCATTACAAGGCAGAGACTTGGGTTTTTTGGGGGGACTGAAACCATTTCCAAGGATTTTTTTAAAAATCCTGTGCACACACCGTTGCAGACTATATCTGGGGAGGGTGAATTGCACAAAAGTACTCTTCACCGAAAACCATTTCAGCAGCCAGATTATCTTTGATTTAAAGTAAGTATCAGTACTTTCTAGGGTATGAATCTGAAATGTAATCCTGTTTTAAGATGTTACGGGGTTTTTTTGGTAACCTAATGATTAAGCAATCCGTGCTTCATTCTTACACATCTAAAAATGTTGGGAAGGTGTTTGTCAGCAGTGGGCTTAGCTATGACCTAAACATCTCTCCATCACTTTTATGCGGCTGTTGATCCAACTGCAGAGCTTAACATCCCTGCTACGTCCCTGGATCATCATTAGTCTCATGCGCTTGTGGAAGTGAGTCCTTTTCCCCATTAAATCCTTCCACATCGGATCACATCGGATCTGCCCGCGTTGCTCCTGTTCGTCATACAGGTGCAACAGAAATCACTGCAGTGTTTGGCAGAAGCCGACAGCTTGGCACTTCTGCTCGCTGCTTTTGGTTTGACATCTCCCCACAGTTTCCCTGGGAGTCTTGCTGAATCAAGGCCAGGCATCTGGGAATGCCAAAACACGTGCTGGTGAATGCAGGTCTTTTCCATTCGTTTAATTTAATATAAAAGGACGGGTCTAAATCAACAGTCTCATTTAGATACTTATCTGTAACGTTTTAAAATGTAGATTTTATTAATAAAAATCATTTTGATTTAAATAAATAAAATTTCAGTTTATGCACAATAGATTTTTTTTCTGTCCAGGCGTGAAACTGTGTTATTTTGCCTGGGACTATCGCAGGGTTCTCGACATATAGCTTAACATTAGAAAAATATACCTTGGTTTAAAACAGGAGCCGCTTCCGGAGGTTTCTGTGGGCAGCTCAGACGGGTTGGGTGGAGCGTGTAGAAGGAACAGACTCTGGAGAAGGAAGGACCGGTGGGACAGATTCACTGCAGTATCCTCAGAAAGTGGTGCATTTGGATTATCCAGCATCACAGCTCTGTTCCAAGAGCATCCGTAGAGGAAGTTCCCATCAGTTATGGCCTCCCTTTGTGTGCTTTGGTTGGCAGCAGCGTTTTTCACAGAATTTGACAAACTCGGACACAACGAAAACGGAGGAAGCCAGTCCGGTGAGGAAGAGCAGGTCTGCAGAGAGGAAACAGAACGGAGATGAACACAGCAGAGAGCTGGGCTTTGGGCTGGGCAGGAGGCCCCAGTTAAGGGCCTTCCTGCAGAAGATACTTGTGCTGGTGTAACTGCACAGATGTACGACCCAGCAGGACTTCTGCTAGCTGCGGAATTAGAGGTAGGAGAGCGATAGGCAAGGAATAGCCACACAGTCAGTTGGTATAGTCCACCTGATGGGTGGTGACCTCTACGGTAATCATTTGGGATGACTGAACCCTGCCTCCAACAGCACACCTCGCGTAGATGTGACACAGCGCGGTAGGGTAGAGCTTGCTGAGACTGATTCAGATGGTAAAATATGCATTGCCTTTCAGCTAGGAAACATTTACCCCCCTTTTTCAAAATGCAGTGAGTGCATAATGATCCCAGGTAGATTTATGTAAAGAAATACCATCATACAGAGCTCGTGGAAAAATCTCAGCATGTCTCCATTTACATGCATTTATGTGCAGTAAATCAAAATTCAAAACGTAGGCTGGAATAACATCATTAAATACTACGACTATTTGTGTATAGCTATGTGTATGTATATAGGTATAGGAGCAGTTGATTGATTTCCCCCACCAGCAATCTGTTAGGAGCTATCGTGCAACAATTTGGCAACCTCGTTTGCTTTTTAAAGCCGCTTTAAAGAAAAAAAAACAACAAAAAACAACCATTATTTATTTTGCAGCTTACCCAGCACTCCTAAGTTCTCTGTCTGGAAGATCTTTTGTAATGGAGGGACGTATATAACAGCCAGCTGACCCAAAAATGACCCAAGCACAGAATATAAGAACATGCGGTTTCGAAAAAAGCCTATTTCACATATCAGCTTTGTCTAGAGAAGGGAAAAGAAAAAAAAACAAAAGAGAAACTTAACATTTCCCAGTGTCCTGTTGGTACTTGAACGTCTCACTGTTTCCTTGCACGTAAACTCCATTACTTCTTGAAGTTACACGACTGCTAACTTAAGCAGAACTACATAGTTGAAAGTGTAGTTGCAGTTGAACTATGATGGATAACTTCATAAATAACGATGATAAAAAAGCTGCTTGAAGTGACATTTTTTAAAAAAAAATCCTTTCCTAGGCAAAATACCAGTATTCTAATGTTTATGTTAGTGTTTTGCTGACAGAGCAATCTCACCTGAGAGCGGCACGTCAGGGCGTTGAAGAGGTCAAAAAACACAAAACAGGTAAAAGTCATTGTTGTGGTTCGAGGAGTTATGCCACTTCTGGGATTCTGAAACCACATGTGAAAATTCAGGAGTTAGTTAAGCCTTGAAAAATATGTCAATTCAACAGATGAGTTAAATACTCCCTTTAATGACCCCAGATGATTCGAAGGGTAGTAAAACAAAGGAATAAATCTAGTTCTAACCATTACAGATAGCATTAATTTCTCTCTGCTAATTTTTGAGTTTATGATCTGATCAACCATATTTTAAATTCTTAAACCGATGTGGAATTTGAGTAAAGAATATTCAAAATCAAATCACTTAAACTGTTATAGTAACCGTCGCTATCTACTAACAGCAATCCATAGTATTTACGTACTTGGTATTTTCTACTTACATGGAAAGCTAGAGGTGAAAAGCACCTTAACCCATTGATATCGTATCAAGTAATAGTTTTTCCATTCTAGATAGGAAGCTCCAAATTAGAAGCAAGAGAGGAAGGCAGGAGCAGAGCTAGAACTGACCCTGGTTTCTTAACCCTCTGCTCACACTGATCCCTCCCCACCCGATGCGTTTCAGAAAGTCCTTTGCAAGTATTTCAGAAACTGCCCTTCACTTTGTTCTCCACCCTGATGAAAACAAGACACGATTGCAGATTTCCTCACCTCCTTCCAGAAGACAAAGAGGGTTCCGCTGATGATAATTAGAGCTGACATGAAGATTTTCAGGATCAATGATTTGCTGAGTATAGTATCCGTGATGCATCGGGGCGGCTGTTTGATAGTGTCCCTGTCAACAGGCTCAACTCCCAAACTGCCCCAGAGAGAAGCAGAGGGACGTTAATGTGGATCATCCCAAAATTACTGATAAACCAGGATGGATCTGGTGGACGAAATTCTTGGGAATACAGCATGAGAGAGAGTATTCTGGCAGGGTTACGTGAAGCCCCCAATTTGTCTGAGGCACCTACGACAAAGGTCTTTATTGCATAATGAGCAGCTAAAATGATATATTAGACAACCATTGTGCATCATTCCGGTATCGCACACCAGAGGGAGAGCTCGCTCTGAGCTGGTGGCCAACATCTCTTCCGTGTTGTGGAAGCAGTAATTGTAGTGAGCTGTAGCTGTAAGCAGCAGGTGGATGGGGTTCCTAAGTCTTGTGATTTTGGGGCATACACCCCCTTATGTACCCAGTATTCCCTTGCCTGGCAGATCAGCAGGGCTACCAGCAGGTGCTGCACTCTGCACAGCAGACAGTGCATAGTGAAAAAGTGGAATGGGAACGTGTAAAACCTCGAGTAAACCTGAAGTAAATGCTTTTGGAGGGACCAGGAGGGGCCAAAAGCACAACCTGTCTTATCTAACCACCACATGGTCTAAAGTTGCGGCAGGGGAGGTTTAGATTAGATATTAGGAAGACTAGATATTAGGAATAGCTATTGAGAAGAATTACTTTACCGAGAGAGAGTGGTCAGGCACTGGAACAGCCTGCCCAGGGAGGTGGTGGAGTCGCCATCCCTGGAGGTATTTAAGAAACGTGTAGACATGGCACTTCAGGGCATGCTCTAGTGCCTGAAATTGTTGGTTTGTGCCTCTTTGTTGTTTGTGGGTTTGGGTTTTTTTGGTTTGGTTTATTTTGTGGGGGTTTGTTTGTTTGTTTTGGTTGGTTTGGTTTTTTTGGTTTTTTTTTTTTTGGTTTTTTGGGTTGTTTTTTTTTTGTGGTTGGACTCGATCTCAAAGGTCCCTTCCAACCATGAAGATTCTGTGATTCTGTGAAATAATTGGCATGTTGATAAGAAATCATAATGGCTTGTGTTCCTAAACCAAATTCAGACATATTAAACCCAAGAATAATTTGCGCATTTGACTCTTCCATACCTCTGGGCTGGTGGCCCATCCATGATGATGTTGATCCATAAGATCTGCATAGCATTGAGGGGGTTCGGTAGGTTGAGCACTGTTGACAGAGTAATTAGGCTCAAAGCTGAAATGCTCCTGCAAAGCACAGAAGAGCATTATTCTGCGTGGCCTCACCCAAAAGGTGCTCTCACTGGAATCAAAGCAAACAGGAACTTACGTGCTCAACTGGAACCGCACAAAATTTTTGATGTTGTAAAATATTCCTTTTCCCTCTTCTATTGCGTTCCTGGAAGGAATAGGGGAGTTTATTAAAGAACTAGTACTCACACTATTGTACACTGAGCTCCCTGTAACATGTAAAAGACAAGTTGTCTTCTCTAGCATTTATTTCAGTTGAAATTCAGACGCCAGCTTAGGAGGAGGACATCAATGCAGCTTCTCAGTTAAAGTGATGTTATCAGGAGGAGGATGTTATCAGGTCTGAAAAGCCTGATTTACTCGGACAGGTCTTGGTTCCTTAAGCAGGCACATGGCCTATTTATATCCACACTGCTCAGCTCATTGTTAGGAACCAACAGAGCATGGCAAATGATGTCTTTCCTCTGCGCCTCCTGAACAAGGCAGATAGCACCAGTTATGATCCACCCAGACTTCTGGGCGCTTTCAAATCCCTGGTTAACTACAGCTATGAGGAACCAGGGTTTGTGGATGAAAGGTAGCTTTGTCACCACACTTGAAACAAAAAAGTCATTGCTGTGCACACAACTGAAAAGGAGCCAGAGCCATCACTAGGTATCTCCACATGCTGCCTGTTGACTTACATGTCCTGAGCCTTGTGTTATTTCTAGGCCCAGTCACTCGACAGACTTGTGCAATGGGTAGCCAGAAAGTACCCGAAGTAAAAAAGTGTCTGATAGTAAGAAAACTGTTAAACCTACATTACTGTCGAGAAGTCATCGTCCACGAGAATCATGTTGGCAGCCTCTTTGCTGACGTCGGTACCAGCTTGTCCCATTGCAATCCCGATATCAGCAGATTTAAGGGCCACAGCATCGTTAACACCATCTCCTGTCATTGACACAACGGCACCGGCCCTCTGCAAAGCCTGTGAGGGTGGAGAGATGAGAGACTCTGAAGCCAGGAGAAGATAAGTAAGTCCTGTTGGCAGTCACAGGATTTGCATGTAACACTGCGAGAGCAGAAGTGGTACCCAACTTTGGGGGTAAAGTAGACTCAGCAGCCAACTGAGGACAACACTCAGACTGAGAATTAAGAGACTGGATTTTCAGGAGGGTAGAGAATCTCACAACTCCAGCAGGAGTTAGAGAGGGGAGTAAAGTCCTCAGAAATCATTCTCTTGATATTATCTTGACTAATAGCTCACTGGTGGCTATCAAATGACCCAGGTCAGGTCTAGAAGAGAAATGCTAATGTCTTCAGTGTAAATAGTGCAAATGAGGTTGGGTTTTACGGTCCTTTAATTTGAGCTGAGCCTGTCTTGGAAGACCAGGTGGTCTAGAGAACTGAGGAGCACCCCCCACACCTTGTTTCTGTGAGGCAAATAATGGATTCTTAAGAGGCTCTTACTACCTTTATGATTTTTAGTTTGTGCTTTGGACTTGTTCTGAAGAAAATGGAAACCTGAAAAACAAAAAATACAATCTTTTATTAGATGGTTGCTATTGGAAACGGAACCAGGCCTTGTTTTTGTAATCAAAACCATTACATTTTTGACAGTGGACGACAGCTCTGCCTCTGCCAATTGGTCCAACTCTTCCCCAGACATGGCCTTCAGCTTCCCATTGCAGAGACCAATATTCTGTCCTGCAAAGAAAAGCCCAAAATGAGATCTGCCCGACAGCTCTGGAAATAGCCAACTATTTCCTGACTCAAAGAATAGAGGCAGCAATTAAAGAACTTACTGAGAAATATTTCTGATCCTGGGGCATCTGACAGCACACCCAGCTCTGGCTCTGAGCTGGGCCGGTCACCCTGTCAACTCACTGGAGGGTCATACTCAACTGGAGTTATGGAAGCAATACAACACCCAGAGCTGGAGCTGACACTAAATCCATTGCTCTCTTCTCTGCCACTTGCTCTGTGGATTTCTAATGGCAAAATGCAAAAGTGGGAACTACAGAGATACTCACACTCCGAGCACTAGTGGAATCTGTAACCCCATCAATGACATCTGTCTCATTTAAGGGTCTTACACTAAGATTTTGCTATTTCTGGTGCTAAAATAGTGAAATAAAGTCACTTGATTTTGGTCCCTAGTTCATAGCTGCTCTATTACTGCGTTTAATGATTTGTTGCAATGGTAAAGCAAGAACTCAGTGGCATTTAAAACCTCTATCGCGCAGACAAAAAGAATGACAAAGTTGATTATTAAGTGATGTAACATTTTACTGATCTGACAGACATAATATAGACCCACAGGAAAGAAGCTAAGTTTGCTACCTATGGCCACAGCGGTTTCCAGGGCATCTCCAGTTATCATCTTCACTGACACACCAGACTCAAAAAGGACTTGAACAGCTTCTCTCACTCCAGCCCTCGGGGGATCAATTATTCCAACCAGACCTAAAAATGTTAGTTTGCCAAGTTCTGGACCTGAAGCCAAAGCAAGTACTAGAAACAGGAGAAAAAAAGAAGACAAGACTAAATTATTAATAACCTATTTCCATACATTAAAATGAACATTTAGAGGAGATATGAAATTACATGTTTTCCAGCAGAAAACATCATTAAAACCAGATCTTTAGTAATTATATTCAGATCTTGTACAGACACAAAAATTTCGTCCACTCAAATAATACCAGTTTATGTGATATGGGAGCATTTCTGTTTCAAGTGTTTCTCTTAGAATTTACTTCTTTCTCACTTAAACTTTTCTTTTTTTTCTAATCTAAAACCATGAAATTTAAATTCAGTTAAACCCGTGAAACTTCCATCATGTAAACATGAGGGCTCCGAACATTTTGTTTCTGTTCTTGGCGCCTTAACTGTATCATCTAATCGTTCTTAAATCACTCGAGGATATTTTGCCAGGGGTTCATGTCAGTGTTGCTTTGATGATTGAATCACAAGCAGCTGCCTGAGCTAATCACTTTTCTTCAGAGAGGTAATTTGCCATTCACAGCAGCAGATGATTCAGATATTGTAAAGCAAGTGCCGTACACGAGTTACTAACCGCAAGACACAGGGCTGGAGAATACCTACATTAACTATACCATCCTCCAGACCTGGCTGCCAAGGCTTGTTCTCATCTACTTACAACCTGGGAGCACGCGCAGGAGACGGTATCTTTGTTACTGTGTGAAAGCCTAAGATGTTTCTGAAAGGATGTTTCCAGTGTTGAAGGAAACGACACGTGTATGAAAACTTCAGGGGGCTGAGCACTGACATGCAGCCAGGATCAAAAGGAGATCGTTAGATTTGGTCCTAATAAAGAATTAAACCAAACTTCAAACAGAAATCTCAGTGCCCAAATCCGTGTTTTGAACTCCTTTCAAAGTTGCTCTTGAAACAACTCCTCTAAAAGCAAAACTTGGGAGAGCAGTGCTTAGTCTGGGTTCAGTGCAAAGCTCTTCAACGCAACACTCACACCGTATCCCAGGCAATCGCAACGCTCCGTGGAGGAAAACCATCCACTGTTTCCTGTGCTTATTTTCAGCTCCTTTCAATCTTGCTAATTTAAACCCAGAAAAACACCCAAACCGATTAGTGGAAAGCAAGAAGCCAGCAGACCTAAGGCAGGGCCCCCCCAGCTCTGGTGGGTGTTATGAAGAGAACATGCAAGCGATGCCGAGGATTGAGACCTCTGTCCATCCCGACCAAAACAGAGCAGGAAAGTGTTAGGGCACAGTAACCTCTAAGCTTAAGGGACACAGACAGTAATGACTGACCTCGTAGACCCGAGGAGCCCATTCTTTTTTCTTCCTGCTGGTAGAAGGCTTTCTGCTGGGGTGTAAGTGATATCGAGATGCCACTGCTGTTATAGAGAGTGCAATATCGAATGACTTCTTCAAATGCTCCTTTCATAAAGTAAATATCTTCCTGATCCTTTAAAGTAAGGAGATAATATACTTTATAAAAAAAAAATGAAGAGGACATTTAAAAATACTGATAATGCATAAGCCTTTACATCTTTGATAAAGAAAAAGAACTTTTGTTTGCTCTTTTACTAGTTTTGTAAAATGCCCAGGTTTGTGTATTATTTATAAGATGTGATATTTTTGCTCGAGCCATTTTTCATGTTCAGAACAGTAATGAAAACGGTGAGTTTTTAAACCACAGCACAATATCAGCCAGACCAAACTGCTTAACCCAGGCAGGGAAAAATGAGCAACATTTTCTTCCAAACATGGTATCTTTCTTCTCCTGTCAGTTATGTCTGAAAAGCTTTTGTTTCCCTGCTCAAATCACTATATGAAAAGCATTATCTTCCCCCATTAGCTTTACAAGCTAAAATTACACCCAAGTCGGGAATTTTTGAGGTTTGTTCAGTTTTTCTCCTGACATAGTTGCTCTGGGCAATCCTGCTTCAGCAGGGGATTTGGACTAGATGACCTCTATGGTCCCTTCCAACTCTAAAAAGTCAGTGAAATTCAGTGAAATAGTTAACTTCTGAAAACATTATTTGCTAAAGAGATACCATTTCATGGCCATTGTTGAAGGGCACAATTAGAAACACGAAACCAGCCAACACCACTGTTTGCTTTACCTGAGTTTTCAGCGAGCACTTCACAGCCATCCACTTTTGTTCAGAGCTAAACGGAATTTCCTTCTTTCTTACATAAATATCTTTTATGTCAGCTAATTCCATCTAAAGTAAGGTAAAACAAAAAAAAGCAGTGAACAATGCCAAAGCTTGTATATATTTTCCAAATCACAAGCACTGACTGTTGACCATGCACTTTCCAGGCCGTCGTGTACCACAGAGCTCAAGAGTGAGCATGGGGAGAACAAAACTTGTTTTTCAAACCCATCTTTTCCTTTTGGTGCCTGATATGGGATAAATCAAACTGGAGATTGAAGCTTGCTCCCCGTTGACTTTTGCAAGGACCAGGGAGCTGCACTGGTGTCGTGGTGGGGCTTTGGGTCAAGTCCTTTCCCTACACCTGCAGCAAAGTAACGGGCAGAGCAGGTTTCTTCCAGCCCAAGCTCAGGCTCCCCCACTCCGGTTATTTCCCAGCCACCCTACTTGGAAGAAACAGGAAAACTGCAAATAACTGAATGGTCAATCCTGGATGTGGTTTCAAATTATTTCCTGATGAGTTAAACTCAAAAAGCAATTCACCACAAGAAGACCCTTCAGCTATGAACTACGACAGTTCAAATCAATACATGTCTGCTTTAGCAGCACGCACGGGGCTCTGGGCAAAGTGATCAGAAGTAGCTTCCAGTCTCTTTCTCCCTCAGCTCCCACCAAACTAAAAAAATTTTTAAAAAGTAGAAGAGACACCCCTCGCCTCATATTCTGCTATCGCTTGGCTGCTGAATGGCAGAACAGAAGGTATATTTTAATTTAGCATTTAGGGAAATAAAATGTCATTGTTTTACCCCCCCAAAAATCCTGGTTTTACTGGTAGAGTTTCAAACTTTAAAAACAGGAGGTAAGCACAGATGTTTGTAGGCACCTTCAGGCACCTTCCGCGCTTTACAGTCCACCTGAGGTCTGTGGATCACAGGCTGCATGATGCTGATGAGATGACACCTTGAGGTATTTTACGGCCTCTGCCTATGAGCACGAATGCAATATTCATCAACAATTCTTGGTTTACATAGGTGTGACTAGAAAATAGTGAAGGCCTAGCAGATGACCCAAATCGATGATGACCCTCTGCCATGCTTTCTCATATGGCCTGGTCTTGCTCATTTATCACTCTCTTTGTCTTCCTCCTGAACTCTTAATTGGCATGTGCAGAAAATATAAAAAAAAGGCAGTCTGGTCTGACCCCCAGAAAAATCCATTAAGCAGCAGAATTGTAGAGGGTAAGTGCACAAACCCATTATTGCTGTTTGCACAGAAGCTGAGGGAAGGTGTCCATGACGAGAGGTTTACGTGGGAGAGCTGTACATCTATGGCCTTGGGGAGAAGAGACAAGGAAAGACTAAAACCAGTCTGGGGACTTTAAAGAAGTCTGGTCACTGCTGTCAGACCTAACAATTCCAGTTCCCCCTTTTTTTTTTTTTTAATTTCTGGAAAATTTTAGATCTTAACAATCTTACCTTCATTGCAAGGGCAATGAGAGCTCCTTCTGTGGGCTGTCCCATCACACTGTTTTTCCTGATAATGGCATTATTGACTACACAGCCAGCCTAGAGAAAGGGACATATTTACATGGTTTATTTTTTCATAGCTTTTTCATCTCTTTAAATGAAATAATGAGAGATTGCAGAACAAACGCAGCTACATCTCCAATGATGTGCTATTCCCTATAGCAGCATCTCTTTGAGATCAGTTCTTGTGCTTTCTAAACCCACTTAATCCACAGGATACACCAACATCTGGGTAAAATGTAACATTTTGGACAAACTAACATCAAGCAAAACATGATCGATATCTAACCAGATGAAAACTTAGTCTCCCCTACTATTGCAGTGTGGATGCAATAAGACCTAACCTCCATTTGAGATTCCAACTCAGATCATTCACTCTGCTTTAGCCGACAGTTGAACGTGCAAGATTTTATTTAATCTAACATGAAACCCAGAGACCATCACGGTACATTTACAAACTGACTGTGTAGCTAAAGTCTAGAATCTGTGCACATTAAAAACCCAAACATGGTAACATTAATTGGTCTCTCCTCTACCAGAATTGTATTTTTATCCAAAATGTCATTGATGCTTTAAACTGATGACTCTGGTCTCTCCCTACATATCATACAACTGCTACCTTTCAGCCATAAGGTATTACATAAGGTATATAAGCTTCAGGTATTGTATCACCATCACTCAGAGCCTTTCCATGAAAATGCTCTAGCAGGGCCATTCATTTTAGAGGTACGAAAGTGGCTTTTTTTTCCACACTCGTTACCCAAAGTGATCTGAGCAAATGAAAACTGAATGTGAATAGGACAAGCTGGTTCACAATTTATACTTACCTCCACTAATTTCCCAACTGAGACGTTGGAAAATTCTTTAAGGATTTCCTTTGATGGCAGAAGATAAACGTTTCCTTCTCCATTGTAGCCCACCCCACTGACCTGAGGAAAGGAGAGACAGAAAAAACAAGTTTCCCAGCGCCGGGCAGAACTATGCTACATCTGCATACAATGGGGTATCAAAATTTCTGATTTTAAAGGGATACTAGTATTACTCTTTCTAGCCCAAAGCAATGCTTATAGGAAAGGCTACAGAAAATGAAAGTATAATATTACAATAGCTGTATAGCAACAACAAAGAATCAGCTTGTCTTACGCAGGACTCGTTCGCCATGAATCCAGAAGTCTCTTGCAGCTCAGTCAAGAGATCCAGCCCTTTGGCAGCAGTGGGTTCACTGGTTTGACCCTGCTGATGACTGGTCTGTGCCTCCACTGCCTCACAGTTTGCACACCTACATTTTTTACCCACTTTACACACAGGGTGAACCAAGCAGAAGGATCAAGTCACTCGTATAATAAATATTCCTACAGGAGATAGACCCACAAGGGTCAGTGGCAGGTTTAAATATTTACAATAAGTGCAGAGAACAGCAGATTATGCCAGCAAACATCATTTTTTGTTCATGGTACCTGAGCAGCTTTTGTACACTCAGCCCCACCTCTGCCTGTCTGCAGTGCTGCAGAAGTCCCTTCTCTTTAATGGAACCGGTGATGTGCAAGAAACTGCTTGTTTGGGGACCGACTCAGCATCCCTCCTTCGAACTAAAAGCAAATCAGCCCCGTGCAGGGGAGTCCGTGTTACCCCCCCGTCCATACCTCTGCCTGGAACCCATCCGAGGTCACGAGCTGAGTCACTGTCATCTCGTTGGCTGTCAGAGTCCCTGTCTTATCCGAGCAGATGACATTGCAGCAACCTGATGCAGGAAAGTTTTTCATCAGAACTAATAAATAATGCAACTGAACAATGGGATTCAGGGCTCCAGAAGAGGGAGAATGTGCTTCCCTAACGTTACTCAAACTGCACCACTTGAGAAAAAGGAGAAAATACCAGGAAATGGATGAGTTTCTTAACAGGGTGTTTAAAGGAGAGAATCTGAGTCCATGTCAGGGAATTGTACATATAATTTGAATGTAAGATATGATGGGAGACATCAGAAGAGGGCCACATCATTTTGAGCATCGTATGGTGGGTGGTCAGAGAAGGCACTGATCTCCAGGGAGTTAATCAATGTTTCCCAGCTGCAATATCAGACAACAGAACAGCTGTTATACACTGGAAAGATGTATCGAATTCCTGCTCTGCCACATGCTTCCTCAGATGGGCCATTTAACCCTTGCTTCTCTAAATCAGGCACAACAGCCCTTGCCTGTTCCCTTCCCTTCAGCAAGGGATCGCGAGGTAAGGTGTCTTAATGATTGCTACAAGAAATACTTGAAAATCACATCTAAGAGCAGAACTTGCCCCACTCACACTCTGCTTTGTGACAAAACTGCTTCAGTAAAGCACATTTCTTCTGGGGCACATTTACACTATGATACAGCAAAGGAGTCAACTAGCAGCATCACCACTTTCAACCTAGCTTCCACTCCCAAGAAGGGGAAAAATGACTTTAATGCAAAGAAGAATCAGATCCCATCTGCCTTCTAAATCTGAATATCCTCCCTGGCTCTGGAGATGACCACACAGCTTGGGCACAGACCCCTGTGAACATGACGAGCACCGTGTAAGAGCCTGGAGAGAATAAAGCAGATGGGGCTGCGATCAAATTAATTGCAGTTTTGCAGGATTAGCACAGAGCAAAGCTATCACCTGCGGGATTCCATTTTTAGTTATTAAAGAATCAGATAAAGGAGGAGGATTATTTTTTGCCTTTTCAGAAGTTTAACTGACGTGGCACAATTAACGTGTGGGAGAGCAGTTTTTGCTGTGCTCAGACTGCCTTGCAGAGAACCCGGGCACCTGGCAGTTACGCCTATTTGGGCACAGCCCTACCAGAAGGAAATTCTTCATGAGATAAGGCCGTTTCAGATGTCCTGGGTCAGGGCAGATACAATTAAATAAGGGCGATAAGATTCCTTAACTGCAGAACAAACAAGGGGAGTTCAAACAAGAGCAGCATTTCTAAGGGAGACAGATTTTAGCTGAAGGAGCCGGCTGCGCAGCAGATATTTGGGACTGCACGGTTCAGGCTTGGCAATTAGCGTGCTTTTTAATGAGCGGCACTAAATGCACGGCAGGTCTTCTCCTTCCTATAACTGCCATACTGACCAGTGTCAGAGAAGCAAAGCTTGGAACAGAGAATCCCCAGGGATGGGGGGAGGTGGAAGAACAAATTCATTACAGTTCATTCCGCCCTGCAGTCGTGAGGATGGGCTGGCCTTCTCTAGGTCCTCTCTGTCCCTGTGTGCCCTGAGTGTCCCATGGCACTCTGGATATTCAGGAGATGGCCACACAGGCTGCGGGAGGACAAATGATTTTGTTTGTGCCACCAGGCTCCACTTAAGGGGGTGCAAGATTTTTTTAGCCAGACACTGAAAAAGCAGACAGGATGGACCTGAAGGATGATCCCACAGAACAGGGAGAAAGGAGAAACCAAGGCCTTCAACCCAATCAGGGCATGCACCTTTGCAGAGGGGCTCTGCTCCCCACGGAGCAGTGCCATGGGCTGGGTTGCACTGTTCCTAGCATCTTAATATCGCTAAAATAAGGGAAAAGGGTGAGAAACACGGGGCAGAAAATTTAAACTCTGAGTGTGTTGCTCCAGCCCAGTAAGTATATTCTAAATTTGTTTGTTTTTTTAATCAGGTCAAGGCTCACTTGGCCACCCCGCTGCTATTCTGTTCAGATTTTGAAGCCTGACAGGCAGGTGGCCAAGCTGTGTGGCCCCTTTGCAGCCTTACCTAAGGTTTCTACTATGGGCAGCTTCTTCACAATCACCCTCTTCTTGGCCATCCGGAGAACGCCCAGCACCAGTGTGACGGTGACCACGATGGGAAGGCCCTCTGGGATGGCAGCCACAGCCAGGCTGGGGACAGCAGAGACACAACAGCTTCAACACAGGAATCAAACTACAAGTACCGACCAAAACATGTCAAAGGGACATTTCCCCAAGGGAAGTTGTCCTGCTTATACGTGCGTGTCTGAATGGGAGGGTGCAGTACTGACCCCTGAGACTCCTGGCACACCATAAATACAAAGCAGGATATTTATCCAACCCTTCAGCCTTTTTCTGGAAGATTTTGACAGAGCAATTACTTTTCTTCTTTACATTGCCAAAGAGCATTAATTTCTGGCTAAGTAGGGATTTAGGGGTTGGATTTCATTTCGTGTATTTAGTTTTCTGAGGATGGAAGTTGAATATTCCTTGGCATCACAGCTCACACGTTGGCTACTGGCTCCTGGCCACATGCAGCCCCTCATCTCTCTTACACGTGGGCCCAAGCTACGGAGGGACAGAATCAGCTCCCCAGATGTCCCCATGTTACACACGCTGAATCGCAGCGGCATGAAAACCTGAAACACCTGACATACTAGAAAAATCCTTACGCAGTCTGTGCCCGTCCCTTAGTTACTCTTTGGGTAACTCCAAACACTTCTAGGTATATGCAAAAAGCGATCAAGGAGGACTTTGAAAACCATAGGCTGCTTTCCAAAACTCAGGCCGCTGAACCAAAGAACCACTCTTCTTTGCCACCACA
The DNA here is from genome assembly GCA_033628505.1 of Tringa tobata. Lineage (NCBI taxonomy): Eukaryota > Metazoa > Chordata > Aves > Charadriiformes > Scolopacidae > Tringa > Tringa tobata. The sequence continues at coordinate 951,587 of JAHREE010000429.1, forward strand.
TCCCTCCAGGAGACAGGAAGGTGGGCACCAAGCCAGTTTGGCTTCTCTGCTGCCTCCTCATCTTTCGTTTTATTTTTGTTTCCATAGAAAACTTCTTTCTTTCATTCTTTCTTTCTCCTCCCCGCCCGGATTGATTATAGAGCTGTGACAAAGGTTTTATGGGTACTACTGAAAACACATGGTTTATTATGTTTGATTAAGAGGTTGTGCATGCTTTTATGCCCCATGAAATGCACGTTCCTGTCTTTAGATGTAAACCCAGTAAGAACAGCAAAGATTACTATTTGCTGTTGCTACACTCCCACTAAATTTGCAGTACAGATGGGAAAGGACATTCACAGCAGGATGAGGTGGAAAAGCCAGTGAAGATTTTCAAAGCACTGATTTCCAGAATTAAATAAACCCTTGGGTGGGGTTTTTTTTGTGCTTTCTTTTTTTTCCCCTACTAAACCCTGTTGTAAAGCTCACATTAATTTCACCAGTGCAAGATCAGCATGTATCTAGGAAGGGCTTTACTCAAGTTCTTTTCTGGTGAAACGTCCATTGTGTTGAACAGGGGATTCCCTGGGACATGGTTCATTAGAAATCATAGAGAAAGGTGCTCTCCAGTCCTCACCTAACTCCAATTGTGAACATGCTGAGGAGATGCTTCCCTTGTAACCAGCCAATAAGCATTATCAAACCTGGTGGGGAGAAAACCAATTGATTAAAAAACTTCAAGAAATTCATAAATCTCTAACCTGCTCATTGGGGAACTGTGTATGCAATGAGGCCCCCATCTCTCTCCTCCTGAGGTGTCTCTGCTTGAACCTCTAAAGTCCAGAGAACCCAGATCAACAAGTACTTTTGGAAAAAAGTGACCCTGGAGCACAGAGGGCTTTCACAGCAAGTACACGCATTGTGTCCAACTCACCAATTATGCCAAAGGAAAAAAGAGTGAGTTGCTTCCCCAGTCTGTCCATGCTTTTCTGGAGAGGTGTTTTGGGAGTCTGGAAACATTAGAGAACAGCTGTTTTTCTTTGCTTGTTACACAAGATAAGAAGATGACACTCAGCCCAGAATGACTGGCCCACACAGTCCTGGTTATTGTTACTGTGGTCCCCACAGCTGCCTAATAAACCCTCACCCACCCCAAATCCCCAGGGGGGTCTGCTGGGCACAGAGTGCCCCGCAGGGAGAGACCCTCTGCCTCAATGCACTCAAGACAGGCAAAAGTGGGAGAAAAAAGAGAATTATATTCAATTATAGCTGGGGTGTCAAGGTAGAGACAGACTAAGGGCCAAATTGGAAAAGGACCTTAGCAATTGAGTCTGGGACTGGATAATGTCTGTGCAAAGCCTCTGAGACAGAGATGAAACATCTGGACCATCATCCCTGTCCCATAGGCTTTGCACACACATTAACCAGAAAAGTCTACGTCTGCTTTGCTGTGATTTCATGCATTAATGGATCAAGAGTTTCTAGACCTCCATCTGTTTTAGTTCAGAGCTCAGGCCCGTGAAATTTTGGCATATACAGAAGTAAAATTTTATATATGTATTGGAAAGGCAGGGAGAGGGGGCAAAAACCATGATGTCTGGGTGACTACCAAGTTAGACACAAGCTGAGCATCAGAAGTCTGAATTTAGAAGCCTAAATCTTGTTTATAACTCTCTTTTTTGGATACATAACTTTCATGTCCCTCAGTCACACAAGCATTTTGTAGCAGAAACAGAAATGAACCCAGTGGATTAACTCTTGGAATTGCTTCTCCTCACAAGCTTTCATCCTGAACATCCACCATTTCCAGAGACACACAGACACTTCTTTACCTCTTCAGCTTGCATCATTTTGAACACCTCTCCAAACTGTGAATTTTCACCTGTCCCAATAACCACGCCCTGAAAAGAAGGCAAAAAGAGAGGAGGAGATGAAAAAAATCTAGAGATTCCATAACTAATGTTGAGGAAAAGATCAAGACCGATAGGACTCACTTTTCCCTTCCCGTATCGCACCAGGGTTCCCATGAAAACAACATTGCTCAGCGTGGTTATATCTCCAGCTGCCAGTAAAACACCATCAGTCTTGTTACAAGGCTCAGCTTCTCCGGTAAAACTGGATTCATCCACCAGCAGATCTGTAACCTAATTAAAAAGGCACATTTCTGGCACTCTTAAGAGAAAAAAATTGTACAGGCTCTTGAAACAGCCTCGAAACAGGCTCTTGTATGTTTAGTTGTATTTACCTCTATGAGCCTGAGGTCTGCAGGAACCCGGTCGCCGACAGACAGATATATGATATCTCCAGGCACAAGCTCTCGCGCTAGAAGATGCTGCAGTTTCCCTTCCCTTAGGCTACGTTAGGCAGATGGAAAAAGAAGAAAGGAAACAAGGGTTTTATTCCTTCTGCAGGCTTGGGAATGAGACTGGCAATAAAGCAAGCACCCTGCCCCAATGAGCTTCCAATATAAATAAGAACATAACATTTCCATAACGATGAGGATAGATGATTATGTTCAGCTTGGACTCAGTTTTAATTTACAACCAGATGGGCAGGCTACAGAAGACTTGCATTTCAGCAATAAATGACTTAAACAGTACTTATACAGTAGATAGGAGTGACAAGATGGTGTACTTTCCTGTGGCTCATGCTTTAAATAATGAAATGCTGATTCTTTAACCTGAAAAGAAGCTTTTTAAAGCTAGGATTACCACTGGCATTTCACTATTGTATTAAAAGTGCAGCCTTTCAAGCAGCTAGATGCTTATGGTGTCATATCATACATAAATAAAGAATGAATGGTGGCATTTGTGAGAGTCAAACCTGGGTGAACTTTGGACCAGAAGAAAACCCCATGCTGCTTTTGCAGCACGAGGTTTCTTCTGAGCCTTACAACTTATTTATGGTGGCCGTGACAAAACTGATTTGCAAGGACATAAATAGGAAAAGCATTTCCTGTAATCTAAAGCATGGATACTGAACATCAAAGCAGTGAGGGAAGTGGTGTCTGATACACCCTACAACTGCTCCCTGGGCAGTGGTGTGACTCCGCTCGTGTGGCCAATCTGCACCAAAACGCCGGTGCGCCTGTGCCCGGCACAAACGTACAGTGAGGAAACCCTCCCCGTGGACACCTCCGCTCATTTTGTGCCTATTGACCAGGGGCAAAACTACCCTAAAGCCAAAAAAAGCCCTGCAGGTGAGGTTTTTCTTACATGGGGAGTCAGTGACACACCAGAGGGTGCAGGGGCCCTCATGCAGGGTGTGGAGCAGGACGTTTCTGGGACCCTCCTGTCTCTCAGCATTTTTTCAGTTCAACTGGGTGTTTACTTTAAAAATTCTGCCCTCACAAGCCAAGCCCTGCTAAAACCCACCAGCCCAGGCACGCCTCACCAGTTGCACTCGGGGGGCACCAGCTTGTTTAGTTCTTCCAGAGATTTTTCCGAGCGATACTCCTTGTAAACGAGAAAGGAGAAAAAAAAAGCCAAGTTACGCGAGTGGGCTCGCTCACGCCAGCCCTGGCCACGGAGCTGAGCTCCACCTGACGTACCTGGATGAAGGCCACGGTGACCACGATGAGCACTGCCTGCGAACAAAGAGGCATTACAGGCACGGGCACAGCAGCTTCAGCGAGCGAGGGGTTGGGTTGCAGGAGAGGTGCCACCTACCATGGCGATGCTCGCGGCGTCCTCGTATTCTTTGGTGATGACGCTTACCAAAGCGGAAGCCAGCAGCAAGAGAATGAGGGGATTTTTAAACTGAAAAAAAACCAAAAACAAACCAATTGGTAATATAGCATTAAATAGGAAGTTGCTGAAGTTGAGCTGCCCCCAGAGCTCATCAGAAAGGATTAGACGTGGCGTTTTGCTGCAGGGACCCTCCTTGCTCATGAGAGCAGGATCGCTCTGGCTGGTGGGATGGGGGGCAACACCTCTGGGTGATGCTGGATCCTGCCCCCCATACAGGAGATGGGCAGCATCAGTGACCAGCAGGACAAGGCTCACATCAAAAGACATGAATTTCCTCCCTTGTCCCCTGCTTGCACAGGCAAGGCTCGCCTTTGCAGACGCACAGCGCAGGACTGACTCTAAAACCTCCTTGGAGGCACGACAGGTACAAACAAAAACTTTATTGTCTTTTTAGAATTTGAAACCAGAAATCCTCTTTCTTTTTTTTCCCCCTTTAATTAATCTGCTAAACTCTGTGCTGGTCTTGCAGGGCTGCAGGAATCAAACCTTCCCTTTTTCACTTTTAAGCACAGATTTTAAGGACCATTCTCCTACCTGAGAAAGTTACAGCACCGTTTAGCTAATGATGTAAGCTAATTGGTGTAAGGGAATTAAATCAGGCAAAGACAAAGGTGCCTGTTTTGGGTAACAGATGTGTGGCAACGTGTAGCAGGAAAGCCAAGTTTTAAATTTATTCCTTGCTGAAGCCAAAGATGAAAGTCACTTCATTTCTCTTTAGAAAGATTGAGCCAAAGGGGATGTTTTACAAAAATATCAGGTGGAAGAAGCCACTTCAAGCATCTGCTGAGGGATCATGCTCAAGTGTGGAGGTGTGAATGGTGTGGGACTGCAAGCAGCTCTTCCAGAGAGACCGGCAGGTTGTAGAAGGATCAGAGATGCACTAAAGAGTTCATTTGGTGCCCCCACAGGAGAAACAACTTGTTAAGATAGAGCAGAAAAAAACACCATCTCACTTTTTATTTAGAATAAGAGAATCCTTGAAGAGATTTAGTGATGATTACAAAGAATATTGATCACAGAGGAAAAAAAAAGGGATAAGCCATGAAATAAAAATAAAGTCTTTCAAAGCAACTACAATCTTTGTGATCCCGCTAAGCAAGAGGAAAAAATAATAATAATAATAAAAAAAATCAGTCAGATGGCTGGTTGAAAATAAACAACAAAACAATACCCTTCTTGTTCAGTTAAAAGCTCTAAAAGAGAGATGCAGGATGCATTAAATACTGATGAGAACCAGTTAATAAAAGCAAAATTCAAGCATAAGTCAGCTCGGGAAAAGCAAGACAGCAAATACCACCTTCTGCCTGGCTTTTTTTGGGCAGCTGGTTTAAAATTATGGATCTTCACAGCACACAACACCACGTATGAATGTGTCCATTACTGACGTATTGCTAATAGAGACACTGACATTCATCTGAGCCCCACAACAGCCTCTGGAGATTTAGGGCTTTCCTTCACTAGGGTAAATGAAATCAGTGGCTTTCAGCTATTACTGGTTTTCCTCAAACCTTTCTTGATTTTATCACTCACCTTAAAGGGAATAAATACGCTCCACAAATCAGGTCATTGATCTATTGTTTTTGATTTGTGGGCAGCATGGAGACAAAAAGGTTGTTTGTTTTTTTATTTCAAGATGTTATCTTCACATTAAATGACCCCCCATCTGAATCTCACAATGGCTTTCCTGGTGGAACAGACAGTTTCTGTATCTGGGCACAGCCTGTTCCAAGACTGAATCCGTGGAAGCAGAAAGCTTGAGTATTTCAATGTAGAGACACGCTCAGGCCAACCCAGCCAGGGGTTTTTGCCAGGAAATGAGAATCTGTGCAGAAAAGCTTTACCTGGTCTAGATATTTCTTCCATATCGGCTCTGTATTCTCTACTGAAAATTCATTCCAGCCATGCTTTAACCTGCGCTGTAGCACGGAAAACTCGGAGAGTCCAGTTTGTAAATCAACCTAGAGGGAAATTAAAAAAAAAAACAACAAACAACCAAAACCAAACCAACAAACATTACGTACTGTAGAAGAGTTATCCCTAGTATAGTATTATCCCTGCCGGGGCTGATCTCCTTGCCCCACGTAGGCAAAAGAGTCTCAGCACTGGAGCTGAACAGGGAGATGGCTACAGCTTTGGTGTTTGCTTGGGGTGGGGATGGTGAGGTGAACTTCTATCTAACAATTCAGGCTGCGAGCAAGCCTTTGAGAAGTCGTCTAGGACAAAAATGTGATGAGTTTTGCCTGTGATATGGCAATGAAAAGCTGCTCACTTAGTGAAATTCTTCCCTGGGACAAAGCAAAGTGCAAATGCCCAACGCTGAGCCTCAAACGCAGCCAATGTGAGAATTCATCCCACGTAAAGGCAGAGGCATCGGGTGCTCCAGGAGTTTGCATGTGAAACCAAAGACCTCAATCTCTTCCCAGAGCCAGGTGACACAGACCACTCTGCTATGTTCGTAAATTCACAAACACCTGTAAAAACCCTTACATGTAAAGCTTTTGCCAAGTCCTCTTTATGGCATTTACACGCATCTTTCGGGGGCAGAACGGTCACCTCCTTCTCCTGCTCGATTATTTTCAGCTCGCACTCTTCATGGGTCTGAGTAAACGAGATAAAGCAATCATTAGGCAAGAGCACAGTTCATAAAATCATTTCAGCAGCTCCTTGCTTCTTCCCGTAATCCCATTCCCTTCCCTCACCTTGCCAGCCGTGTGACTTTAGTCAGCTAAAACACTCCCTGAATCACAGCGCTTTATAACATTCCCTAATTAATCCTTTTTAGGGCCTCAAAGCCAGGTGCACATTCTTGTAGCAGAAAGGAAGGCCGTTAGGAGCTGGATTACCAAAAAGACAAACCCATGCCACCGCCACGGTCAGAAAAGCATGCCGGGCTCTGCTGGTTGCAGGTACCCTGCCTGAGCTGAGGATTTTTCCACGCCAGTGTCTCACAGCCTGCAGCACACTTAATGCTGAGAGCACAGAAAAAAACCCCTACTTTCCCTTGTTAAAGACATAATAAACGAACAGCAAACGTGAGACAGAAGAACCTCTGAGCCAGGAGGAGAAAGCAAAAGTCTCTCCCATCTCTATGGCTGTTTTCCTCCACTGCTGGCTCTGCAAACACCTTTGAGCGGGACAAATCCTTCCCTGTGCTGAGCTCCCAGCACCCCGACCTCTCTTCCCTTTTGGGATCCCCCGACTCCTTTCCAAAATGCTCCTTCCAGAGCAGCAGCATTCCCTGAAACCTCAGCCAGGCACACGACAGCAGCAGCGTAACCGCTACTGCAGGGTAAGGACAGAGAGGGAGAAACCTCACCCTTCCCAAGGGACAGGAGAATTTATTCCCATTTCCCTTCATTCACAAAGCAGGAGAGCACACGTTCATTAAGGGAAGGATCCCGAGTGCTCAGCCCCCGGCAGAGCTCAGCCCAGGGCCAGCTCTTGCTCAGCAGGGTGGGAGGAATTTGGCACCAGCTCCCAGCACCCTGGGGTGTTTGCTGGGGGAAACGTTCTGGTCAGCTCATAGCAGCAAACCCTGAGTAAGGGTTTGGGAGGACTTCAGAGGTGCCTGAAGTGGTATTTGGAGAATTAGCCCTTCTGTGAATATTCAGGAGGTTTCTAGGAACATCCAGTGTTTTGCAACGTAAAGCCTGAGGTAAATGCAGGCAATTCTTTTGGCTGTTCCATCCTGCTGATATGCAGAATTGGCTTCTGCCTTGTGGCTTCCAGAGAGCTCATAGCAGACGAGCTAAGAGCATCGCTAAGCCCTGGTCCTTAAAGAGGCTTTTGCCACTGCCACGTGTTGCAGCTCCCTTTTTATCACTGTTTACTGACCTGCAGCACAGCTACTGGCACCAAGCTGCTGCCAGCAGAAATGCATAAGAGTTTCTGGGATCCCTTGGTCTGTGTAAGTGCTGCTCATTTAGAAGACATTTTGCCCCGAGAACAACCTGCCTTTCTGAAACCCCAGCCATTTGTCCTAGATTTCCAAGGACTTTCCCTGCTTCCATGTGCCCCTCACACTTGTGATGGTGTTTTGCCAAAGAAGCTGCAGTATTTCTCCACTGTTTTGATGTGCACTGGCACTGGGCATCACCCTTATTTCAACATTTCTTAGACATCCCTGGAAGTGACAAAAAAAAGAACTTTCATGTTTAAAACTAACAACTTATTCCTACTTGGGCAAATTCATCACTTCCATGTAACTTTGTTGACACCCAGATGCTGCAGGACCAAAAGCCACCCATGCATCTGAGGAGATGGAAGGACTTGATGGAAAGAAAATAAAGGGCTGCCACGTAGAGGAACATACCTCACATTCATTACTGCACAGATTTGATTAAGGTGGTTTCTATCGCTGGTGACACATGCGGGTATCAAGGTACAGCCTTGCCTCGGAGGAGTTTAAATTTTAAATAAAAGAGCAGGAGGGCAGGGAAGGGACCCAGGCAGGAGGGTAACATGCCTCCAGAGCCAGCAGGGAAAGCCAGGCCCCAGCTCTATCGCTAATATTTACCTTTGAAAAGGTGTGGAGGAAATGAATGGCAAAAGCGTATGGATGTGCCCGAGCTGTATGCAGCCAGCGCTGGCTGGCATTCAATAGAAACGTGGCCAGCTCCGTGCTCCTGACAGCCAGGGGCTGTTGTGAAACAAACAGTTATCTCAGGATGAGTTAATTTGCATTGATTAGCTTACACCTGTAAGTGATTTCCCCTGGACCAACGTGGCACCACTTTTCCTACCAACTCCAGTGATGCACAAGTTGGAAATGCATCAGTGGAGCCCCATCTACCCTCTCTTCCACAAAGCGCTGCCGGTGCGGAGCCCCTTCATCCTACATGGAAAACACAGAATCAGAATCACAGAATGATACGGGGTTGGAAGGGACCTCTGGAGATCATCTAGTCCAACCCCCCTGCCAAAGCAGATCCACCCAGAGCAGGTTGCACAGGAACGTGTCCAGGCGGGGTTTGAACGTCTCCAGAGAAGGAGACTTCACCACCTCTCTGGGCAGCCTATTCCAGTGCTCTGCCACCCTCAAATAAACAAGTTCCTCCTGGAACTGTCCTGGTGGACAGTAAGATGACACATCGCACCCCATGTCCGCTAGGCACCAGGCAGTGTCCTCAGCAAACCCCTTCATAAACTAACCTCTCTTTGTGCATTACTTTCTTTTCTATTTACGCTGTAAACCAGATGTTGGCTACCATTATCCATCTGCCTTCTTAACCTTTGTCCTTCAGGCAGAACTCAAACACAAGAGCGCACAACTCCATCCAGCAGGGCAGGGAGAAGTGGGGAAGAAATTAAACAAAAGAAGAAAAACGAACAGTTTCTCTACTGCTTTGCAAGATCAGGAGATGTTGGAGGCTGTAAAGAGCAGGTGGTGGTGGTGGGGAGCCCTGCAGCAGCCCACCCCAGCACACCCCGCAGCATGCCCAGCGCTGCCAGTCCCTGCGCCGCTGCCTCCGCATCCCTCGCCCCGAAACAATCCATCAATTGTCCCGCCGGGCGGGAAGGAAGAAAGCGTGGGGCTTTCTGCCGAGTACACAGCCCTTTCTGTGTACTCTGGCAAACAGCCCAATAGATCAGTTCTCAGGATTTCCCCTCCAACCTTTACCTTCGCTGAGGTTTTGCATATTATTTCTTTTTCCCCTTCTCTTAGATTATTTTGGACCAGGCGATATATCGCAATCTGGTCAGAGGTGGGCTGGGTTATTTAGTCTAACAAGAGAAGCCCTTTAAAACATTAAGCAGAAACCCTCTTCTCCTAGATTCTCCAACCTTACTAAAAGAAATAAATCGAACCATACCCTCAAAAGCCCTTTGAATTGCATTTCTGGGTACCTGTGTTTCAGGCAGCACACAGACACCAACCCAGAACAAACCACAGCCCTGAGAACAAGGGGCTGCCTCCCTGGGGTTCCTTATCCGAGCCCCCAGCCCCTTCCCATCCATCACTGCCATTTTCAGCTCCTTTCACACCGAGTTTCTCGCTCCCCCAGCACACATCTATCACTGAATTGCAGCCTTTTTATGTGAAATGAAGCCTCTGGTCTCCCTGCTTGCAGATAGAAGCCTCAAAATAGACCCTTTGATTGTTCAAAAAGTCAAGTTTTTTTCCACAAAAGCAGCTTTAAAACCATTACCTGGATTTTACGTTGCTCTCAGGGATGTGTGAGGGCCAATTCAGGCTGGGTGGGCAGTGCCCACATCATGGGCTTATAGCCCCCAGCTGCACATCCCACTCCCCTCACCCTCACTGGTCTCTTGCATTTGCTCAAACCTGGCTTTTCTTTTTTTTTTTTTTTCAATTTAAAAAAAAAAGAGAGAGATTTTCCAGCTCTCTTTAATCTAAAGCAAAGTCCCTTGAGCTGAAAGATGCCCTTGCCATCCCTGCAGGAACACCCAGCCAATGCACTTCCACAGCTGGAAGTGATCCCAGTTGAGGAGCTTTCTTGCCCACTCAAACCAGTCCCACCCAAGCCAAAAAAAAAGCCCAAGACTCAAGTTTAAGGCAATTTGGTATATAAAGTCTCCTGGAAGGGTGGTGCTGCAATTCTCAGCCTGAAAAACCTGTGGGTGCTGGAGGGAGTTAACTATTTGCTTGCTGGAAGCTTTTCAGATGCAACAAATGTGGCTTTACAGCTCTAAGGGGCTGAGAACGCACATGTGTGTGAGGGAAAACTCTGTCACTGCTGTGCAGAGGCAATCCCATGGTCTCCCTTTTTTTTCCTGGAAGGAAAGCTGTACTATTTAGTTTATTTTGAGGACATATAAAAAAATAGATACCTGCATGATAAGAAAACTATTCTGATAAGGATGCTCTGTGTATCCAGGAGGATACAGAGCCTGTGAAAGGCTCCAAGATATAAATGTTCACTGGTGTGAAACCTGAAATGGAAAAAAGCCTCAACCCAAACTGGAATAGTAATTTATTCCTGTATGTAGGACAGGGCTGGCAAAAACCCCTACTCTGACCAATCTGTCATGCAGGAGAAAAAAATGGGGTTTGAGCAATGGCAGTCACTGTGCTGAGCAAATATGATAATAAAATAATCCCAGACCTGAAGGTTTTGCAGTAAAAAAACAAGGAGAACAGCAAATGTGTCACCTAAACCACCACTGGCCACTCCTTGGTCCATCTGCACCAAGGAGAGGTAGTGAAAGCAGGGAGGGGGAGATCAGTGTTCAGACACCAGCATTTTTCAAGAAAATAAAGAATTATTTCCAAGTGGACTCTGCAGGTCTCAGCTAAAGCTCTTCTCAGCCGTTCGTTACCTGTGATGACTGCAGCAATGGCACAGAGGACAGCCCGAGGGGTCACAGCTCATCCACCAGTGACCAGCACTGGTGGCAAGGGGTACCCCTGGGGACAGAGATTGCCTTGATCGTCATTCACCCTTCTGCTGAGACAGCGTTCACATTTTGGCCAAGGACTCCAGAAAGCCTCAGGCAGCACCCATGGACTGCACCACAGTTGCTCTGCTCCAAGTTTTGTTCATTTTGAACCTCCTCAGTGCAGAGAACAATGTTCCCGGCCAGGACTTCGGCCTGAGCTACGCGTCCTGGGAGTATGGCATGGAAACGGGTATCCCCATCTCACCCCGCTGCCTGGTAAACATCATTAATCTCATCCCTTGCTGTACAGAGAACGACTCGGCGCAGAGAGAGGAGAGCACAGCGGCAGCAATATCGAGTTACCGGTGGGACAAAGAAAACAAATTAGACAAAATTAACCCCAATTATACAAACTATTTCAGCAGGTCCAGGCAAGAGGCACGGGCAATCCTCACCTCCTCTTCCGCCTCGCTGCTTCCCAGGGGCTGATATTTCTGCGCGAAGCGGAAAAACCACCTTTTCTGGAAGAGTTTGGCGAAACCTCCTTCCACCATCTTCGCTGCGCTGCGGTGGGAAGCGCCCCCGATGGGATGGGGCCACCAGGATGGGGCCACCGATGGATGGGGCCACCGGGATGGGGCCACCCGGCTGCTGCCGGCAGCGCTGGCTCGAATTCCCCTGCAAGCACAGGGCTATGGTTACAGGCAGGGAGAGGCAGCGTTTACCTGCCGCCAAGTCACGCCTTCGGCCGCAGGTGCCGCAGGGAGGGAGGCTGCGCGCCCTTCCAGCAGCCACGCAGGGCGCTTCGCCCAGAAAACCCTGCCAGGGGAAGCCCGTCTGGGTTTAAGACCGTGGCTGATGAAGAGGAGCGAGGTGGCCCTACGTGCGGCCGGGCACCCGAAGAGCAGGTTGAGGTCCCACAGCTCTGTCTTCTTCCTCCGCCCTGTGAAAAATCGCTGCAGGAGGAGCGCCGGCGGGTGCCGCGTGTCGGGCGGGCAGATGGGGAGGTTGTTTTGCCGAGGCCGCTGCGTGCGGAGGCAAGACGGGTTACACACTCTGCAGAGCCTGTTTGTAAACTTCCCGGCTGGAGAAATCCTCCTTGAGAAATGCTCCAGTCAGCACAACGCCGGTACTCATAAGGATTTACATCAGGGAGAGGGCATAAAGGCATGATAGGTGAATTTGTGATGCTCATTTACTAAAGAAAAAGTCTTTCATCCAGTAGAAGGGAGCACTTTCATGGTGGATCTCAACATATGGCTAAAGTTAACCAGTTTCATCCTTTTTGAAGATTTATAGCCACCTGTCAGGGAGCATCGTGCTCTGTTTTGCACCAGGACACCTACATCCTCCCCCAGGCACCATGACTACAGGATTCACTTAGGCTTAAATTGTCTCTAAGACGCAAACTATGAGATTAAGATCCTCCTTTGACAGTAAAAACTGCATTGAGGGAATAAATGTCATTCCCAGTCAGAGAAAAACAAATGTGCAATTTTCTGCAGGAGAATAGTTTTCTCCCAGGACATCCAAGTGCCGCCTTCCTACCTTTGGGGTAGTTGAGGTGGTGAAACCCGGACCATGATGGGACCAAGACCCCAGACTCTCACCTGTGTGACAGCCCATGGTTCCCAAAACCTGGCCAACTTCCATCAAACCGGTGTTTTCCCATGGAGCATTTCAACATTGCCTGTTTGCATCTCCCAGGCCCCACCAGCTCTAGCAAAAGCTGTGGAGCCCTGTGGGACACCCCACCAGCGTGGTGTAGCTACCTGCTAGAGGTGACACACCGTGTCCCGCTGAAGCGCTCTGGAGGGAGAGCTTCCTTCCTTTTTGAGAGTGAGGAGAAAGCAAAGTGATTGGGAAACACCCTGCAAATATCCGGACTCTTGTAAAACACAGCTGGGGCTTCCTAACTCCTGATTGGGAAATGCTTTCTTAATGATCCAAACTGGATGTGTCAGGCAGATGAAGGAAGTTCCTGCAGCGCTGGAACAGCCCTCCTTCCCATGGGAAAATATCCAGGGATAGTGCTGGGCACTGATTGCCAGGCAGCTCACACCCAGGTCCTATCCAGGGTTCAGGCAAAGTGTTCAGCCAGGGCTCGAAGGCAGCCCCGGGCTCCCTGAGGCAGATAGAGCTTTAGACCTCACTGAAGTGTGTGGAAATGGGGTGGCAAAACATCTCCGAGCTCACATATGCTTTCAAACTGGTCCCCTCCTTCTGCAGCTTTCGTAAGGATCTGGAGCATGGCCAGCTGGCCCTGCCCTGGTCCTGACATGGCAAAGCAGGCACTTCCTCGCAAGGAAACACGTTGTTCTGTTCACCTGAATGTGCTGGTAGCAGCTGTAGCCTTGGGATCACACTGACTCGTTCCTCGTGTCTCTGATAGAAAAGTGGTGAAAAACATCTTCCTCCTCCCTAGACAGGTGGTTTGTTCTTGCTTTTCTCATGCTGAAACCTCACCCATTGTCCATGAAGCTGGCATAGGGCAAGGGGAGCTGTTGTCTGTGTCCTTCTGGGGCTCTGCTGTACCCAAGGAGTATGTGGACTGTGCAGTCCCCAGCATGGCTCTCATTAGCCACATGCTGCTGACATTATGGCTAATGGAGCAACAGGCTCTCGCTGATGGTTTCCTTATTTAATTTCCTCCTCTTGGCAAAAAGTTGCTGCTTGTGGAAACACATGGAGCTCAGTGCTGTGTACACAACCCGGAGAAGAACAACATCCAGAATCTACGCAACGTGGAGACGGGTCAAGACGTCACATCCCGGGCTGGCGTGGTGGCACTCCCTACCAGCCCGGGTTAGGGAGGGGGAATGCTACAGTCAGGGCCATGATGAAAATACCAAGACAAACAGAATGTAGAAAAGGAGAAATATGAGTTGATGAGCACAATAATGCACCATAATAATTGGTGTGTTGTGGTTTATTATCCAGCAGAGCTGCAGCTCTGGAGGAACAGTATTGCTGGGGCTCGGGACCATGGTCCTGTCTGTCCTCTTTGTGTTCAGTTCTGTAACATGAAATTACATTTTAGCACCAAGGAAATTGAACAAATGACTATTTACCACACATTCTGCAAAATTGCTGAGCGGACTGACGTTTCATTTTCTTGCTTTTTTTGACTTCTGCCTGTAAGGAAATATAATGGAAAATTCATGTATTTTGCTATCTCGTGGCTCAGAAAATGCTGGAGATAAACTGAATCAAGGCTATCAGGTAAAGAAAACAACACTAGTACAAGTTGTATTTCGTCATTCTGGCAAGAGACATAATTTTCACACTATAAAAACATAACACATAGCCCAATTACAGTACCTTTATAGTGCTTCCTATTTAATTGGATAATAAAAGCTCAGGGTCAGACTCTGGGTGTAAGCAGGTTATTTGGGAAATCTTTTTTTTTTTTTCTAAATGGAAAACATCTGTTATGAAGACACATGCAGCAAAGCAGCTGTGATTGGAGGTTACGTGAGCCCAGACGTTTGCTGCTGTGAGGGCAGGGTCCCGCTTTCAGTTCAAACCTCACAGCTCCTTCACCTGCTTCCCTCACCATCACCAGGGCTCATCACACTTTTGTTCCTCTTGTGCCACCTTGAGGGAAACAAACTCTGGTGCATGGGTAGAATTCACTGAGTTTGCTGCTACCCAAAACCCCAAATACTCTGCTTTCAGGTGGGGTTTTTCCCTGGCCCCTGGACAGAGCATCCACTGCTCCTGGTTATAAAAGCAAAGAACAAACTTTTGGGCCATGGTTCCTTTCTGTCTTGACAATGCTACTCATAAAGGTTAGGTAAAATCTGTAGGTCTGTCCCTAGGAAGGAAGGGGGAATTTAATTAAATCTCTGTTAAATTTTGGTTTGCAGAGCCCAGCTGCTGAAACTGGGAGAGTCATCTGGTGGGATGGCTCAGGTGGGTGAAATGATTCCCCCCATCCACATCTCTGTCTTGGAAACTGTCAAAAGGTCTTTTTGGGTTTGCACAGGTTCTCCCGTGGTTCTTGCTACTTTGTCTACACAGAAAGGTAATAAGGAGAAAATAATAGGACGAAATAGGACTTACCTCTGTGGACTCACCGGAAACAGATGCCTTTTCTATTTATCTTTAAAGGATGCTAAATGATGCTGTAAACCCTTTTGCCATAGACAGACAATAGATGCTCACCTGGCACCACCTCCAGAGAAGAATCTAGCCTGTGTAGACAGTGTGCGGTGGGAGAAGTAAACACCCAGCTGTATGAATAAATCCCTGCTATGTAGCATGCAAAGAGAAGCTCTCAGACTCCAAAGACTCTTCTGGGGATTGCCTCAACCTTGTAGCCTTCTTCACTGCTCATGAAACTATGGAACAGCTTCCTGAAGGTACCTGAAACATTTCTGCACATAAAGCTGAATGGAGTTCTGAACTAGGCATGTCAAAATTACAGCATTTTTTTTTTTTTTAATTCTTGTATTTAAAACTTCTGCAGATTGCCAACCTAGAGATGCATGCTGTGGTTTTAATGCAGACCTCTGAATTCTTGAAGATCTCTTATTATAACGTTTGTCCTGTTGATTCCAGCTGCTGAGTTCACGCATGCACCAATAGCACTTCAGTGTCATCTGCAGATGATGCCTCAGATAACACAATGTTCTTCCACAAAGGCCAGTAGCAACACCAACAGAAACTATAGTTGCCTGCATTAACATGGAAACAAGTGGAAATCAAAATATAATTTGTGATATTCACCAAATAGATCCTTCTTTTGAAAGCCAAGGTACTTCGTCCACCTTATGCTTCACATCAGGAGGCAAAGGTTGTGCACAGACATCTTGTAACCTCCCCATCCAAACAGGCCAGATGACCATTGCCATGAGAAGTTGTAGTGACCCCAAGGATGACTTTAATGCCAGGCTGAAGAGCTACCCTGACACCTAGTGCTAGCTGGTGTCTTCTTGAAAACCACAGGAAAACGTTTTCAGAGGAATGAAACCCACTGCTCTTCCCTCCTGGGTTAAATTACAGGCAGTTTCTCACTCTGACTTCTCTGTTGTGGTTTCAGGGCAGAAGGGAAGCAATGCAGAAGAACTCCTGCCTTCTCTGGCCGAGCAGGTAGAGCAAGATGGGTGTGGGTGGAGCTGGTGGGATGGTGAAGTTTTGCTTGCTCCTGGAAACGCAGTGCTCAGCTGTCCAGCCTCTCAGTGCCAGGCTCCTCTTTCAGCTCTGGTATCCTGCAGTGGGCACCAGCCCAGCACTGGCCTCTGACTTGGTTTTCTTTTCCACCCTTGGAGCTGGCCTTGGCCTCCTGCAAAGCTGCCTGAGCAGCTGCCTGTGCAGGCAAACGGCCTGAGCTGGCAGCTTGAACCCATCCAGCACCGATCAACAGCTCTCAATCCACATGGAAAATGCCTGGTCAAATAAAAAGGTTACCTTCTACTTGGGCCACCATCACTATCCTCTTTAGAATACTGTCCATCAGCTCCTGTTTGAGCAATAGAAATGAAAGCGCCAAGAACTGAGTGAGCTTCTGGCACACAAAGATGGCACTTCTGGAAGGGGATAGATGTGTTTTGGGGGTCTGTCACCTCCCTTTCGGTGGACAAATGTCTCCCTGTGCCTATGTTTTCTGAGCTCTTCCAAAAACTAAGATTTAAAAGAACTGTTCTTTTTTTTCATAATTCATACGCCAAGAACACACAAGTGAAACAGGGTGGAGTTGAAAAATATACTGGTCGCTTTTTTTATTGAGCACCGACGTGGCAGAACGTGTACATGTCTGAGCACCGGGGGCACAAACCGGGAAGGGTCTGCCTGGGGCTGCCCCAGATCCTCGGCTGCTGCGGGACAGAGCAGCTCCATTGGCAGCACTCAAGGATCTGGCAGGCCATGAGCATTGCTAGCACACAGTGACACACGTAAAGCCTCTCATAGCACCAAACATGCTTTAAAGTGTACATGGGAACGTTAAAAACAACCTACACCAATGATGTCCTACTGTGCTTCAAAAGACACTCATGAAGCGGTTTGTCTCTGGGGAGAAGATAAGCAGAGGACAACCCATTTGGTCTGTGTTTTCTTTTCAATGTGTGATGGATGTCAGTGTTGAAAACACAGCGTTTACACAAGTCTTTTCTGTGGCTTTCGTTTCCGAGTTTGACAATTAATAACTTGAAAAGGATTCACTTGAAAAAAAAAAGCACCCCAAGCATTATAGCACCACAAGGAAGGGTGATGTCTTTGATAACACCCAGTAAACAGAAAATCATCAACTAATTATTAATTTGTCAATTTTCTTTTTTAAAAATTCCTTTTGCATCCCATACAGCAAGGTGATCAGGTACGTGCTTTTGTAGCTACAAAAAAGTAGCCCCTGAAGTGAATCTTCAAATTAACGATCAAATTAAGCATATTTCTGGATGCTTTGCAAGATTAGGTTGAGATCTGAAGTTTTAATCTAGATATGCTCAAGACTGTTCTTCAACTGGATCCTCTGATGTTTTTAGGCACGGAATTTTTATTTTAAAACAGAACAATTTGGCATTTACTCTTTGGGACTTCACAGTAACCACTGAAGTGCTTTGCTCATTTAATCAGAATTTGATTTTTCTGCAAAAGGTAATGCTGGAAAAAGGCCACCCATTTCAGTGAGCAGCACCAAGGAGCAAGGCTGCATTAAGACTTTCATTATGAGCTGTGTTGCTTTAAGTTGTCAAGTAGCGTCAGTGGCAAAGCAGCACGTTTCTGGCCTAAACTGAGATTGGAACTATAAAGTATGGATGGATTCCTGTCTCTCAGCAGGAGTTAAGATATCTTTGTATGAAGCTGTATATGATAAAAGTCTAGAAACATATCTGTCCAAATCCATCCCAGAACTTGGAACGAAGGCACAAAGAAGTGAATGGAGTTCAAGAAATGAAGATATTTCGGAAAATGTGGAGCTCTTCATCTGTTCCTTTGCTCTGTAAAGCATCAAGGACCGTGCCTGTTTGTGATAGGAAACAGAAGAGCAGTTTGGCATCTTTCCTCTCTCCAGCTGCAAATGTCATATGCAAAGTATCAAGAGTTTTATAGGTATCTCAGCTTTGGCTTAAAACATTTGGTGAGTGGAAAAAAAATCCTATAGTTTGGGGGTGGAAGCAGGCACTTGTATTTGTGAATTGGGTATTTATATAGACTGCTACTACTCTGCATATTAAAATGCTAATTTTATGCATGCAGATGGGGACACAAACTAAACAAGGGAGGATACAAGGCTTCTTTTGCCTAGCAATTCTGGCAGACTTGTCAAAATGAAATGCAACTGTCCCTTTAGGACTGCCACAGAAAAGGAAAACATTCATAGAAAACGTGTTTTCCATTTTATAATGCTAAACAGCCGAAAGAAGCTGTAAGGGCCAGATACAAGTAATTTGACCTTAAGGATTTATGAAAGTCAACATAAAGGTATGGGACTTTCAAAAAGCAGTAGCCCATCTGTCAGACAATCCTTTTAATCACACAAATTTATCCTGCTTTTTCTTTTCTAATAAGTGCAACAAATAATCCAGACTCGAGCCCTCTTGCTGACGTTTTGCAGGTACAAATACGCAGATGTACATTTTGTGAGTATTAACTGCTCTGGCTAAAAGTAACAACTTAAAAAGACTGGCAAATGTGTGTGCACTTAGATATTGTAGAAAGAAATCTTTTTCATCTCTAGCTCCTGATCTGCAGCTCACCAGACTGAGAAGCTAAAGGAAATGAACTTTAAAAAAATATTTATAAAACCTGTTTTGCTCCTACCTCAGAGTTCCTCAAATTCTTAAGATTTCAGGTGTAGCCTTGTAAATTGGGTGTCAAACCTGGTGAACCGTAAGTATCAACAGGAAAAGAATAAACGTGCAGGTTCCTTCAAACTTTAAGTTTAAGAAAAGGCTTACTTAAAGTAGTTGTTCTGGATAGGCAGGCACTGGATTTGATCCAGAGAGCCCCTTTAGCCTCACATTCTTGCCTATTGTAATGCAACTTAGATATGATATGGAGGTACAATCCTGACGTCACTTCATTTTTATAATACTGTTATGTTCATGGTCATGAAATCTGAATCAGTCACATAATACACACACAAAGGGCAGGCTCTGTTCCAGCAGCCTGATAATGGTGCTGCGGCTTATAGGGATCTGCTCAGAGGTATTTACATTTCATGAGTAGAAGGGCAGCTGATAAATGGTGTGGTTTCTTTCAGGGGATCACATTTCTCCCCCTGCTGATAGGCTTAAAATCTAGACTCAAACTATTCCTTGAATAGCAAAGTCTTTTTGTCACTGGTGGGCAGGGATCAGGGTAACGCTGGAGATGTGCTCATGGAGATTTGGGAGCAGAATTCTTCCAAAACAGAAAACTGTTGGGTAAAGCATTCCTTGACAGCTGCTTAACAGAATGGTCCAGCTGGGTGAAAATCAAACACAAAAAAAAAAAAAAAAAGGAATTAAAATATTTATCCTTCCTGGGATGTTTGCACAGAACTTGTCCTTATGTAGTTGTGTAATCTTAGCAGTCAGCCTGACGTAGGTACATAAAAGACACACTGAACTGCTCTGTTTTCTTAACTGCCAGTTAAGCTCCAGTTGGTTTTAAAGTGAAGCTGAAAGTGTTGAGAAAACTATCTTGGGACTGAACTGTTGGTATAATAAATATTTTCATTCTTGCCTAATTCAAAGCATGATAAAATGATTGGAGCTTTTTCCACTACCTTTGCTCTGCCCAGATACAAGTACGTTTACTCACGAGTGGGCGACGCTGTTCAGTGCAACTGTTCACACACATAAAGTTACCCCACAAAATCACCCACGTGCCTAAGGATTTGCAGGACTGACCCTTACTGAAATCAGTCCAGAATAAAGAGCTGTTTAATTTGTCTTGCAGGAGCAGCTCTACCTGCATTAGAAGAAGCCCCTAAACAGAAAGTTTAAGGCTCATGAAATTTTGCAGCATTTATTTTTCATCCTGAAAATCACTCCATCCTCTGAACACCCACAAGGCAAATGTTCTTCAAAGAAATCAGGTGCATCTTGCAAAATTAGAATAAAAAGCGGGAGGGAGAGTAAGAGTTGGGAAAGATTAACTTCTCCATTGAGAGTTTGCAGAGGTCAAACACCAGTGCCACAGGTTCTCCAGATATTTTTACAGCACCACCTGTTTGTTGGCATAGGTGTTTTAGCTCAGCTCATGGAGCCTGAGGTGTGCACCTGTATGCAGTTTTAAGGTGCTGTAATTATGTTTGTATATGAGAGGTGATTTCATCCTCAAACACCCATTTTTAAATATAGTTGCATACTAAGCACCAGCTATTTTCACCCAGCTTTCCCTTTATTCACAGGGCACTTACCCAGGCACGCTTCTGATTAGCCTAAATGCTTCTGTTGGTTTTTCACATAGCCAACCACATTGTTGGAATTGCTTCCTGTAAAACAAGTATCAGCAAAGTTAGATTTTCATTTAGTCTGTGGCATATGTTTTTCCAAGGTTCTCTAAGCAGTACAGTTTCACTGGTCTCATCATTTATCAGTTCTCTGGGAGAGCTGTGGTAGCCTGCTGGACAGAGGAAAGGAAATCCTTTCATAGTTTTATCAGCTAAACTGGCCAAATTTGGCTGTTTGTTAACCTTGTCATATCAAAGACGTTGCCTAGTTATATCTGAATATCACTTCCAACCTGATCTGACTGTCCCCTCTAGATCCAAGGGTTAGCAGAAACCAATACCTTTGAATCTTTGAGAGAGATCTTCTGGAAGATTCTCCTGCTTTCTTTGAGACCCATATCAACGAAATTGTGCAAGGGAGCTGACACTTGTTGTGATTGTAGATAACACGGGACTGTTTCACTGGGCTCCCGCCATCTCTTATCAGATCTGACAATACAAACTCTTGGCAAAAGACCCTGTTTTTTGACAGAGTTCTGTGTTCATCTGCAAGGAGTCCTGGGCCATAAGTAAAGCTCAAAAAATATAGGTAAAAATAACAAAAGGCTATTGGATTGGCTGTTTCTCAAGACCTGGCAGAAGGCTGCACCATTGAACACATTGTGTCACAGCCGGAGATAATGATTCTCAAGAGTCCACAGTCGGAGCATTGTAGATCTTAAAATAAGATCTTTTGACCAAGTCATAGAGAGTTGAGGCTAAAGTACCTCTTTTTGCTATGTACAAACCTTCATTGCATAAGCAGCACATTCCTTGTAAGCAATGCAGCAACTATAAGGCTTAAAAATAGCAAACAGTTCATGCCAGTGGCTTACCAAAATATTCCTTGTAGTACTTATGCCTCAGGTTGCGTCCATCTGAAAAAGAAGGTACGTAATGAGAACATACCCAGGTCATCCTTGTGTTAAACTCCAGCCCTCTGTGCAGCACAGAGAAATTACAGACCTGGAAATAATAACCTCACAAACAGGAAAATAAAAGATCTCTATAGCTGAAGCAGTGTAGGCTGGTAAAACCTTTTCTAGAATTGTTTGGATTATTCAACTATGCAGACACAACTCATTTTCCCTGAGTTGTTAACTGCTGGCCAGTAGCATGTAAGGTTCTTTTCAGTAGCTCTGAGTCAAGGAATCACAGACTTTCTCCAATTTGGGAAAAATTTCAGAAAATTTGGGTAAAATTTCAGACCATCTACTAGTGTTTTACATAATTCAAGTTCCAGGTCAGTTTTTCTGTTTACCATTTATATTGTTATTTAAGCTCTTAGGCATACCTAGTGTCCAAGCCATACAGCTATACATTACATTAGTTACTACAGATGTTATTAAAGAAAAAGTTGTCAAAGAATAAAAGAGATGATCAAAAAGCCCTGGAAAAAATCTTAGTCCTTTATGGAAGCAGTTCAGAGATCTGGTTTGATGCTTCCCCTGGCTTTTACAGTGACCAAATGGCAAAACTGTTGTCTCATGTCTCTACCCTGAGATGATTTGTAGCCCAGTACAGACATATACACCTTGCAATTCAATGAAGTTACACATGTCAAGACATGTTATGAGCTTTCCTGGAAAATATCTTGGCCTATGTAAGTTCCTTCATTGGGCAAATGTGTCAGCAGAATAAAGAGAACAATGTTTTGGATGCAGAAAGCAAAGTCAGAAGTCAAAACTGCAATTTGAAACTCCTATTTCTCAGTTAAGTGTGGAGTAATATATAAATATTTCTATTTTTTGTGCTGCGTAATAATGACACAGGCAGGTTACCACCTGCTCTGCTTACACAACCCCAGAGGACACTGGCATCTGGAGCAAACTAGAAATGTGTTCCCTGCATTGGGTATTTCACATAGCTCAGCCAACATCAAGGGCATTAGAGACCTGAGATTGCTGCAGCGTGGGGGACTGCCTCCCAGCCCAGCTGTCCCACATTGCCATGGGGCTTTGGGCTGCCCAGAAAACCCAGGAAGCCCACGAGAGCAGATGTACCACCACATCTCCTTCAATGCCAGTGAGAGCACACCGTCCCTTGCTGGTGTCTGAATGACAGAACAAGAAAGGAAGGGAGATTCCCAGTTAAGTGACCTGGATTTCCACGCAGCTTGATGCACTGGCCCCTGTTAGGGATCCCTTCAGCCGTGTTACCCGGGTTGATGATGTGACATTCATAGCCTGTGGGGCAATGCAGAGGCTCATCTCCATCCTCAGTGGTACTGCAGGCCTCAGCTGCAAAAGAAGCCTGCAGGTCATAAATCACGGCTTTAACACCCACAGGTAACCAAAATATGACAACAGGGTCACCTGCTGTATCTCCTCCTCTCTCAGACTACTTCCCATGCAAAGATACCAAGAAGCTAACACTCCAAAGAAGCCGGGCAGAGCAGGTGACCCAGTTCACAACTCACATAAAAAACTGATGTGTCTTGCCCGATATGGAGAGTGCAGGTCAGTCCGACCACCTGCAAGGACACCCTCCCCACGGCCTGTTGGGCAGGGTCTGAGCAAGGGCTGGAGAGCGGTGAAAACAGACCACCGTTGCCCACCACGCTCGCGCTGATGGTGGTCCCTCCATGTGGCTATTCCCTCCAAGCAGCAATAAGTCTGTTCCAGCCAGTGTTTCAGGCTGGGTGAGGAATCAGGGAAATGTGACCAGGAAGTTGGCAGTTTGCTGCTTTGTTCTTTGCTCCACACCCAGTAACCTAGTGATGAATTTAAACCTCAACTGTGACTCACTCTGGAGTAAGGCAGTACCACCCCCTGTCACAAATGGAGGCTTTAACCACCTTGACCCTAGATATCCAGCAAGTGCAAAGCAGAATAAGAAAGCAAAGCCGGACTCACAGGCAGTGCTTGTGTCCACTAAATGTGTACAGACTGTGCAGGGACACTCCACCCTTTCATTTCCCAGGTTTTTAATTTCAAAGACCTCTGCTGTAATTCTCATGCCATGACTGATGGTTCTTACTTCACTAATTACTCCCTCAAGCTGAGATGAAGGTGTTAAGATAAGAACAAATAATATGAATATGACAAGGATGCACGAGGAGGAAACTATTTTATCTTATTTCTAGCAGCTCAACGCCAATGAGCTGGAGGCAGAATTTTCTCTTGAAGAACTAGGAGTCTCCATAATAGATGAGAGTCAAGGTTCAGCGAGTCTGATACCATCTGTGTAAGACCAAAGAGGGTAATTTATTGGCACTACCTGCGTCTGATCAAAAGCTGGAAGAGCCTTTCCATGAAGAAATTAAGAACTTCAGGCATACATACATCTGTGAATGTCACGTAGAAGAAAGCTCTTCCCACCTTCCCACTCCCTCCTTGTTTCAATTTGAGGTGTTGGAAAAATTTAATTAAAAGACCCTTCCCCCTATAGAATTAGTCTGAAAAGCCCAAACTCATTACCAGTTCCCAAGTTTAGATGCTTCCAGCTCCATGTCAGCTTGACACAACTCTGCAGAAGTTTGCCAGGGCTCTTGTTCAGAGCAGCCGTCAGACCCAAGAGCCACAGCCCCAGCCCAAGGCATCTGTGCAATGAGGCTGCTCTGGAGTAAAAGAACTCCTAATCCAAGTCCGCCCACAGTCTATCAGGAAGCTGGCAGAAAATATGTATATGCTGACAAAGACTTTTTCTCAGAAAGAAAAAAAATAATCTACTTATTTCAAGTTCCCTTTCCATGGAGTATTCCTATTGCTCTGACAGGTAAGCCATATCAGTAAAAAGCCACGGATTTACTGCACCAGAAACTAGCCCCCAGCACCACACAGTGTTACTCCTACGGAAACTCCAGACAAATACCAGCATCCCCAGCATCCCAACATCCCTGGAAAACCCTGTGTATGATGATTATATTATTTTGTATAATTGCTGATATTGCAGAGAAGACAGTGAAATGTACTGTACCTTGTAAGACTTCCTCTGGGCCATCCAAAAGCCACCCATTTCCTCCCAGCCAGCGGGGTTTGGGCTGAACCAACCAGTCTAGAACTGTAAAAGACAGAAACAAGAAAGCACAGAGTCAAGGTGGAGTAGCCATAGGGCACACAGTTATGGAAAAGTCACAGATTTCCTCTAACAGCCAGTGACAAGGTGT
Source organism: Tringa tobata (assembly GCA_033628505.1). Taxonomy (NCBI): domain Eukaryota; kingdom Metazoa; phylum Chordata; class Aves; order Charadriiformes; family Scolopacidae; genus Tringa; species Tringa tobata. The sequence goes on from JAHREE010000429.1 coordinate 976,185, forward strand.
CAGGCTCCTGAAGGATGGATTTGAGTTTTCAGCAAAATACACTCATGATCCTGTTGCCCCAGTGGCAAGAGAGCCATGGATGTTATCCAGGGCCACAAGAACCGGGTGTTATAAAGCCCAAAGCAGCTGTTGTTTCCCATCCTCCATTGCCATGGCACAGAGCAGAGGGGATGGCTGCTTCACATCTGTGAGCACCAATTCAGACTGGGATTACTCGTTTTCTGAATATATAATCCCAGGGGAAAAAAATGGCCCCAAATGATCCCTAGCATTTGTGCTGGTGGATATTTTGCAACACCAGCTGGAATTTTTTGATTCAGCAATCATCCCAGAAATCATAAGTCTAGGACTGAAGCTTTACCCTCGACTCACACTCAAACCACGTCTCCCATCCGAGACCCAATGCACATGGGGACTACCACCATCATTTCTGCACGCTTCCCTCTACCAGTATGATCTCTGGGGCCACTCTACCTGGCGGTGGCTGGACGGACTCCAGGCAGGCGTAGATGCAGCCGTTGTAGCAGCAGCGCTTGTGCCTTTCACACTCTGAATCCGACCGGCAGCTGGGCACCTCGCAGGCTCGGTCAGGCAAAGTCTGGGGGGGTGGGGGGCAGCGGTCGTTCTTCTGGTAGTGGGAACTGTGAGAATGAAGAGGGTACTCATAATCCTTGCAAAGAAAAGAAAAGGAAACAAAGGTTTGGCATAAGGTGAATACCAAACATCCCATCAGCTGAAACAGAAGAGGGGTTTTCAAAGTGGTTTTCAAATATTCATTAGAGAAAAGAATTAACTGTTCAGCCCTGTCTTCAGCACACTGAAGAGAGAGCTATACCATTACCTTAGTTCACTACTTTGGAAACACCAAACCACCAAATTATCATGTGGAACTTATTTTATAATTAAGCTTATTATAATGACAATGAGGAGGTAAAAATAATCCTTAAAAGTCTTTTATACTTGTCTGGGAAACAGAGAGAAAGACTCCAGGCATCACCATGTCGAGGACACCAAACCACTTTGATAAGTAAAGCAGTGGAAATGATGACACTGTATTGTTTTAAGGTTATGTCCCCAAAGGGACCTGGAACTAATGTCCCAGGCAGCACCTGACTCCTCAATAGGCTCTTTCTACCTTCTTCTGGACCAGAACTTATAGGGGAGTGGTACAGTCTTTCAAGCTTCTTCACTGTGGGGTCCTGGCTTGTTAAATTAGAGTTCATTTCTAAAACACGAGAAGATCTGGGGTGAGATCTGTGTGGGTGACATCAGTTTAATCCCAAAGAAAATGAGGCTGTGTTTGACCACAGCAGAAAGGATCCCAGCTGCTCATTGCACACCAAAAGGAAAAGAGATATTTAAAGTGGATTAACAGGCACAGGATTTTACCAGAAAGACTTATACGAGAAAGCATTCAGGTATTATTCATGCTGGCAGCATTTTAGCGTGAAGCCAACTCCCTCGGACAGAGGGGTGAATCACCAAGCCCACTCCTTTCTCACCTGTGGCTGAACTACTCATCTCTGGGCTTGAGATCAGCTCTCCGGAGCAGCACAACGTACTCAGAGAGAGCAAACGGTTCTCAGATTAATCAACACACATTAATAAACTCTAGTCAAATAAAAAAACGGATTATGGATTTGTACTCTTAGAAGAGATCAGCATCTAGCCAAAGGTGTGAAGTGAGGGCCACCACGCACTTCTGAGTTCAAGAGCCCTATATACAATTGGCCTCATCACTTTCGTGTTTCGAAATCAGTGACAAACAACTGGGGTTCTTATTCCAAGAAACAACGTGGTGCAACTGTCCCCGAGGGGGTCTCTAGGAAATTTCATCATCAGGCTATGGAGAAATTTGAGGTGAGACTAATATCCCTCTTTATCTACATGCTGCTACATCCTCATTGTTGAAATCTCCCAGCGGCTTCCGTGGAGCATGTATGCATTTACAAAACAGCATGTTCCCCCATGTGCTGTCCAAGAAAATGTCTCAGGAGGGGTACCAGGAGGTCCATTGCCCTGGGGACTGATTGCTGGCCTCTGCTGCTATGTGTGACTGAACAGCAATCTATTATCCATAAGGGTAAAAACAATATCATCTTCATTCCCTTGGGATAATTTGTAATGTGGAGAATGAAGGCAGCCTCAAGGGACACCAAAAGAAATCACGATGCACGTTTTTTGTGGCACCGATGTGAGAAATTCCACATGCTACATCATGTAGAATGGTACTGATAAGGGGTGGGTTTTACACCCAAAGCTGACCTCCGTTCTCGGAGCCATAGCCAGGGGGAAACGGAGAGCAGCAGAGTTTCCCCGCTGCCTGGTTGCACAGCCATTGAGTGTCAGCCAAGGTCCAAGCATGGAGAAAGGTCAGGATGACTAAAAGTTTTCATTTCTGTTACCAGGTGTACATTAAAGAAAATCTATATCCTGGCTATATCTGCAAGTGGTTAAATAATGCATGTGTGGGTGTCTGTGTGTGAGACAGAGAATTCTTGCTATTTCCACAAACGACAGCCTCCTGCCCTGTTCCCAGTACCAGCCTGCCCTGTCCTCAATATCAATAAACAATTTTCTGCTTTTTCCTTAGTTGTTTCCATTCAGTGAACAAGAAACTGCTCAAAACCTTTCCATGAGGTTGTTTTCCCATGAACCGATAGGCTGTTTGAATAATAAAATAAGTTTGAAAAAAATATTTCCTAATTTTGACGATTTTTCAATGTTAAAGTGTAAAACCAGGTGTAAGCTATCACATCATCCCATTCCTCAAAAACTGAAAACACCCCAGCTTTGAAATAACTTGCTTTTGAATTGAAGATATTGCAAGTTCAACTTTTTTTTTGCTGATGTTGGATTTTAAATAGAGAAAATGCTTGGAACAAGTATAATTTTGGGATACAAGAGAGCATTTAACAGTAAATCTATGCAGTTCATGACATTTACCAGGTCTTCTTCTGGGAAGGGCATTCATCCTGGAAGGTCACAGTTTACTTTTCTATTATTTGAAATGTCAGCTGCAGACTGAAATGTGACAATAATAATACTGGCAAATAAAGGATCTATGAAAAAAAAAAACCACCCTGTGCAACCAACAATTACTGCAGTTACTTCACAGATGATTCACAAATCAAGAAGCCAAAATTGCAATGAACAGTTGGCTCAATGAATGAGATTTCCGTTTTGGAACAATATAACAATTTTAGCCAAGTAACTTTGTACCTCATGACCTCCCTGCCCATTTTCTCCGTTCTCTTATTGCTCTGAACCCCTTTCTTTCAAAACCTCATGGTCAAAAAAGTATTATTTTGTGCATTTGATCTAATAGAACCATTGCCACTGGCTTATGCATGCATAAACCATCCCAGCGGGAAACAGGATTCCCTCATTCCCAAATTAGCCTGGTTAAGGATATCTTCAGGTAGAGGTTACAAGGTCTTTTAAAAAGCTCTCCCAGGATTCAGTTTGGGTCTGAGCATAGCTCAGATTTACTGTTTTTACAGATTGTGACAACAGTAAAAATTTCTTCCTTTTAGAATATTTTGCAATGCAGGAGACACAGTGCTCTTCCCCATGGAGAGTTTTGAAATCATTCTAATGACAATATCTGCCTTAGAGATATCCAGAAACAAAGTAAGAGGAACGGTTCAGAGTTCAGCTGAGGAACCCTGGAGCTCAGTAAAGATGATTAAGAAAAACCTGAATGTAATCACTCGCTCTCAACCCATATTTTCCATGGTAACTGTGGGATGCAGTCTGCTTCCAAAAAATCCCAGCTCTGTTCTATTATTTGTGCCTGAGACTGGACCCTGGGCTTGTGTCAAAGCACAATTCTCTGCTAATTCATATTCTGCGTGGTCACCCCCGAGACCACGCGTGGGGTTTATTCCCAGCCTCCAGTCACCAGTTCTGCCCCTGGCAGGTATTTCCAAACACTGCCCATAAACAACCTTTTCCCTGAAACAATCCACAGACAGGAGGAATTGAGATCCCTCCACTATTTCTGGAGAAACGCAGATCATCGGTGATCAAAGTTGCAAATATCAGACTGAAGGAGGGTTAAATAATCTGAAGGATGAGACCAAAACAATAGGAATAATATTCTCCTGCCATTGACTCTGGATTAGTAGGTTTGGTTCTGGTGTCTGCAGTACTGGAAGATCATTGCAAAATTATGGTGGGCTCAAAGAAGATGCATGATAGCAATTAGAGGACTGGAAAGCAAGGAATACAGTGCAAGATTTATATATGTGCATGCAGGTTTCAAAGGGAAGGCTGATGTAAATAAATTGCTGGAAGAACATTACAGCAGCTGTGAGGATTTCTTCATTTCTGGAAATCTTTAAAAGGCAGCTGGATTTTTTTCTAAAATGCTCAATGCAGTTGACACTGGAATAAAATCAAGACTGCCCCACTTTTTCCCAATAGGCATGTGAGTGTCTTGATAATGAACTGAAGCCCAATCCCAGGAAGGTCCTTCCCTCTTCCCTTTGGGAACAGTCCACAGCCTGTGCAGGGGCTGCAGAACATCAGCTGCAAATCACTAAACTTGACAAGTGTCCTTCTGGCTGGAAAATACGTGGAATTGCTAAAAGCTGGAAGCCCAGCTCCTCCACCCCACTGTGTCTGCCAGTTTTCTCACTGCATTCCCTGTCCTCCTTCTCCCTTCTCCGTTCTCACTTGACCCCTCCTTGCCAACCAACACCCTTCCTCAGAGTCCTTACTGAAAAACTCCTGGCCAGACCTCAAGCCAGCTCCTCATTGTAGAACCTGTTCACCATTCTGCAGCCAGCAGCTTGGTGGATGCAGTCCTCCTACTGTAGACTCAGATTTTTTGGACTCAGACAACATCACTCTCAGTCAACTCCCTATTCCCCACCACCTCCTCCCCCTACAGACCTTGCCCGTGTCCTTCCGGGCGTCCCACAGGGATGTCTATGGCCTGTCTCCTGCACGGCTGGATGTTGCTGTGAGCACCTCCATCTGTTACCCCTCTATCCAAGTGACTCACAAATCAGCTGTTCCACCCACAGCCTCTGATTTTCAAACTGGAGGGAACATACAGCATTTGGTAGAAAAGAAAGCATCTCTCTGAGAAACAAGAGGGGCTGCCAAAATAGACTCTTGGTGGATGAGAGGATGGAGAGCAAACACTTCCCTCTTTACAAGGCTTCGAGGAGAAGGAAAAAGAGAAGCATTTTCTGTTTTCCCTAGATAAGATGTTTCTGTCAATATGAGCAATTCTGGCTGAGCTTGCCAGCGCAGTAGCACCTGGATTCATGGCTGCCAGAGAAAAGAGTCCTTTGAAGGGCTGCAGATTGAAAGAAGAGGATATATCCTCAGGGGAGCAGGCTCTGTGCCTCTACAGAGCCCATTATCTAAAGATCAACATGTAAATTCTTGTTCTACTCCTGTCCTATCTCTCTGGGTCATTTACTTCATAGCTCCTGTTGAATTTGAGCTTCACATTGAAATATGACACAAGAACATACTAATAAATATATTTTCCAGTGAGTGATTTTGCAGGAAACACAGCTCTTCACGTCACTGTTTTCCAATTAAAGTGCAAACCAGATGATACCTTGTCCCAGGGGAGGCTTTGGGAAAGGAAGAAAATTTCTTGTTGTAAAATACTGGGGTGCCTTTCAAATATTAGCACAATGTTTTCTGTGAAACTTCAAGGAGACAAGAGCCCCGTATTCCAGTTCAGTCAGCACGGGCAAGGGACGTGTGTTACACTTCTGAGTCAGCAGTCACACAACCCAAATGTAGCTGTCCCCAAACATCACTCTAGATGTCATGGGCAAAAACCTCTCCTTTTAAATGAAAAGGTTTTACATGTGGCTGCAGAAAACAGGTGGAGGAATCCCCCTGTGCCGCCAAGGAGCTGTTTTTGCACATTAAATGGCTGGAAGATGCAATCAAACCTGAGCATGAGAGAACAGATTGGCCGGGGCTTCTACCTGAGCGATTCAAGGGGCAGAAGCCTTGGGTCAGTACTGGCTTCTAAGGGGACTTTAAGGGAGTAAGTCAAAAATTCAGATTACATTTTTTTTTTCTTTCTAAACAGCATGTCCTGAAAGTTAAGCTATCAAATTATTTTCCTTTTTCTTCTTTTTCCCCCCAGTTTTCTCCATGGCTATTCCTAATGGTCTTTTGGCCCAGATCCAGACCAAGACCCAGCACCATCGTTTTCTCCACTCTCATTANGAGCGAGGGCTGATCGCTGGTGAGAGCCGCTTTTCGCTGCGCAGCTTCTGGGAAGGGAAAGGGGAAAAAAAAAAAAAAAAGAAGAAGAAAAAAAAAAGGAGCCCACAAGCAGAAGCCAGGAGCTGCTGTTGAACTTCTTTACTCAAAGTTAGATCAGGTTCTCGGCTCACATGTTCACACAAAGCACATGCTCTCCTTGAATGATAGATGGGAAGATTATTCGGAAAGATTATTTTTAGACCTTTGTTCCCAACATCTGGCATCCTCAGAGCGCCCCATTCAAAGCCAAAGCATGGGATCAGATGACAGCTGCCGCAGGGGGAAATAAAGGTCTTGGAGGGGTGGGCTCGGCAGCTTCTAGTAAACAGCTCACCCAAACTTTCCAAGCTACTCGGCTCTCCCTTTGTGTGCTTCCCACTGTGCCCCCGAGCTGTGGTTTTGGATCATGTTTTGACAAAGTGATAACTTCATATGAAGATTCCTTGAAGGAAATGATTAAAAGATACGATAAACATGCAGGGGTTTTAATTAAAGCAAGTTGACGTTAGCCTTCTACAAATGATTTCAAAGAAGGGGAAGACGTGGCCGTTGAGAAAAAATAAATCCATATGCATGGGTGGGGAAGAGGGAAGGAAGACCATTTACAAATGACATGACCAAATGGAAAGTGAGGAAGGGGACATGAGTCAGCCTGTGCCTCACAATGGGAGAGACAGAGAGGCTGGATGTGGGGCATTGGACACCTACGTGGACATTCAGACACCCAAGTGCCTGAAGAACAAGAATGGACTTATGAAATCAGGCTGAAAGCATGCCAGCATCCTGCCCGGGACAGGAGCAGAGGCAGGTGCCAAAGAAAAAGTATGAGAACAGGGTAACGTTACATATACATAAGTATAGATACAGCCATACATATGCATATGTATTTGTATATGTATATACATATGTATATGTATGCATGCATATACTTTTACAGCCTTCAGTAATGTTGTTCAGGGCTTCCTGAGCCAAATGTGGGGGCTGTTTATTTTATAATCCTCCAGCAGCTTGTCCAGCCTCCACCTGGGATGAAGGAAGAACCAGAACCACAAAGTTAGCTGAGATACAAGCGCTAATCCCTCCTTGCCTTTACCATTTGCCCCAACTGCAGCCTCACAGAGCAGTGTGGAGGCTTGATGGATGCACTGGATTTGTTGTGTATCTGCTGTAGGATGGGTCTGCACAGCAGTGTTAGACCTTGTGGACAAATACAAAAACATCTTCCGATTCCTCCTGATATCAGAAATCTGTGGAAAGTCACTTTGATCCATGCCTAAGTGTCACCAGCTGCATGTAGGTGGTAGCCAAAGGATTCCATCTCCAAGCTTGCCAGAATATGGTGACGGGAATCTGAAGAACAAGTGAAGTGTGGGGTTTAAAAGCTCCGTATTTAACTGAATGTATTTGATTTAGAGATAAGGCGTTTACACGGTTTCTAGCAGCAATTGTGCTTTGGGGATGTCCTGTCCACATTTCTACTGCTGTAGAAAGCTTCTGAGCGACAAAACCTGTTCAGTTCATGCCAGAGAACTTAGTTGGTAAGAAAAACCAAGTAGGAACTACTGTTATGGGCAGAAAGCAGAGACAGAAGGGTGAGAAAAGAGAATGAAGAGTTAAACTGTGAAAAGTCACCTCCCTCACAGACATGCAATATAAGGAGGCCCTCCTGGGACTGGCAGCGCAAGCTGCCTTCCCTCTGTGTGGAGTCTATGGACTCCCAAAGGAGCTCCAATGGCAAGTGCCTTGGAAGGGATTTCTGTGGAGATGCAATGACTGTATTTTGCTCTGTGTTTGTATGATCTTCATCGCTGCTTGATCCATAGGTTGCTCCTGCCATAACATGACAGTCGTTCCCTAAGGTGTGACTGGGGTTTTGAGGGGCTGACAGGATTTAGGGGGACTGCATGGCACAGTTGTTTCAAGCAGGGAAGGGCTGGAGAGCCTTTCATGGCACAGAGGCTTCATCACCCTCCACCAGGCTGCTGAGAAAAGCGTCTCAGCAGAAAGCATCGCTCCAGGTCCCTGGCACCTGCTTTGCACCACCCTGCTGGTTCTCCTTTCTCCCAGAGCTGTAGTCATACATATAAAACACTATTTATCTCAGTTTTCCTTTGAACAGGTCATTTTCCTCAGACTGTCTTCTCTTCATTTAGTAAGGACAACTGTGGACAACTCATGTCCCCAGGTCAGTCTACAGCTATGCAAAGTGACTCCCTAATGACCGAAGTGTTACCTTCAGCTGAAGGCAGAGCTCAACACCTACAGGTCACTGTCATCTCCCCCCAAATCTCACCTGAATGTCATCTGAAATCAGCAGTTGTGCTGGAGTTAGTGAAAGGCACAATCAGATATCTTCAGTGCATCCAGAGAGGAATATATCACTATCATATGATTTCAACTTGTGGTTTTGTTTTTTATTGCTCAGAGAACTTTGTCTGACATAACAGGATGTCTCCAATTCCTTTTAAAAACAAATCTCCCCTGTTTGCTGCAATATTAATATCTGCATCTTGATAAAGTACCTTTCGAGCACAACCAGGAGCTCCCACCAATGTCCTGTCTCCTGTGTTGTAAGGTGACAAATGACATGGCTGGTTGCACAGAATAAACAAGATTTTTTCTTTCTACTTAATTTATGTGGTTGTGCTGATATTTCACTTGTCTGTGCTCTTGCTGAAACCCAAACCAGTATGAAACAACAACTGTTCACGATAAATCTCCCTAATTTAATTTCATTTTTGTTGTTTGTTTCATATACTTGCAATCTGGACTTGGAGCAACTAATTCTAAAGATTAATAGCTACTTCAGACACCATTTACTGGCCTTTCTTTTGGCAGATACACAGCTTTGACATTTACCCAGCAGAAAGTAGGGTCTGTGCATTACAGTTCACGGACTGGTTACCAAAGAAGTGGGAATTCTCCTGGAGGACCAAATTTCAACAGCTGGTCATGATCTTCACATAAAAATGAATGCTGATGTTATAACACTTAGGTCTCCTGCACACAACCATTTCACCTGAACTTCTCAAAGTACCGCATGCAATGCCTGGACCAGATTATCCCTACCAACAGCTGGGGAAACTGAGGCACAGGGTGAGTGATTTGCTGAAATAAGACCTTCTTCCATCTGCACCACCAAACTGCTAGAGTTCTAACAGCTCAGCCTAGGCCAGGGCTCTCTGCTTCAATGCTCTATACTCACATTCAATAGGGAATTCTTCATGCCACCCATTTCCACTCCTCACATGCTTCCACTTCCAGTCTGTCCTGGAAACTAGGCAAGGGATTTTACATTTTTTTATAGGATTAAAAAAAATACTTATTTAGCTGGCAACATTGGAAAGAATATATTTCTCACCTTTTCTGGATATTCTTCTTCTTGGTAGTCCCTGGCAGGGCTGTGTTGTCACAAGACAACTGCAAGGCAGCTTTAGCCCATTTCATACCCACACTGCCCTCCAATTTGGAGCCCAATGCACACCTAAGCCAAGAGAGACTTTAGTCCACTCAGTTATAGAGGCTCCTTGCTCCTGCCACAGAGCAGTTCATGCCTTATCAAGTTCACTTTTGAATGACCCATTCAGAAAACAAAAAGGGAAAAAAAAAAAAAGAGAAGCAGCTTTGACTTTCTGAAGAATGTCTTGTTTAACAAAGCAGTTCTCGGCAGGTTTATGGCTCCAACTATTAGTATAAAGCATTTTTAGCAGCTTGTGAAGTCATTATAGGAATCAGACACAAATCCTTAGCAAACACAGCCACTGGCAATAATTAGAAATTTTAAATGTACTGCTAAGCAGATTTCTGAGTTGCGTTACTTTAAATGCTAGACATTTGATGATGCATGATGTTTTTAAAACTATTATTACGAGAAATGGAGAAAATTAACCGCCATTTTCTCTCAAACTACATCTTATCTACATGCACCAGTTGGGCCACAGTCATTCACTCTAAGCAGAGCATCTCCCTCTGGTGATGGTTACATCCGTACAAAGTTGCTGTATGGCTCTCCTACGCAAAGTGCAATAAGTGATGCTGGTATAAGACATTCTTCTATTATTATAATGTCTTGGTTAGATTTGCCTCCTGCTTGTCTGAAATCTTGGGCATTCAGCAGGCAGGCAGTTAGACTGACAGCTGGAGAAAAGCGACAAGTATAGTAAGGTATCTAACTCTATCCACACTGAGCGACTAGCCCAGGGAAAGTGCTAAAGTGAAAAGCCACAGGCCCAATCAGCACATCTGGCCAGGTGCAAAGCACGTGTGAACCAAGCAGCAAGCAAATGTCCTACTAGTGAAAGTTTACAGCGCGCTCGGATGTGTCATTCACAATAAAATTATTTTTTTCTATACGCTTTCCCAGGGAATACGCAGAACGTCACCAAGTCAAGATTTCTCTGCTTCAAGATTTGTGGTGCAGTTCCTCACACAAAATTCCCTCTGCCTTCAAGGATATTAAATGAGATCATTTCATACATCATCACTGAGCAAAGCGTCATCTTCTGTGCATGAATCTGTGCGAATTTCCATTCCACAAATGGTTTCAATAAGGCAAATTCTGCACTAACACAAATTGCTGTCAGATGATAGTGGGAGAACGTGGCCGAGACTTGAGCATCTCTCCAGGACCTATGATACCTTCAGCATCATTTGTTACAGCAAGGAAAATGTATCTGAATAAAAGGATGGGCATTTTATCAGGCTAGGAGAATAAAATCACTTTTGGAACCAGGATTCGTGCTGCCTGATTAGAACAAATTAAATAATGGTTTTTAAAAATGTTCTCTGGGAGGTTCTGAGTGAAAGTCACGGGGTGTTTGTGCAGCCAAGAAGAAATTTCCTTCTCCAGCCAAAAACAAGTGAGGTAGGTCAGCCTAAGCCAAGACTTCCCCTTTCCCAGAGGAAAGATCTGACTTTTAAGGAAAGATTATGTCAAAGAGAGAGTTTCCTCAGAGCACACAACACCAGCAGCATGAGGTGACTCATTTTAGCTTGATATAATCACAGTACCTTCATGCCAAGGCTTGCTGCAATTCCTTATCCGTAGCGCTTGCAGGCCTGCTGTTTCCTCACCAGCTCAGTATAGGTTCTCTTGCCAATAGCAAAGGGCAACGGTTTTCTGGGGGTTAAGAAGGTTAGAGATTGTTGATATTACCTGGTGCAGTGAGAAGGCGATGTTACAGCTGCTCTGCCTCCCCCCATCTCCTGTGCACCCAGCTTCTGGTGGCCAGCCCTGGGGATCCTGCCTGACGTACCACTGGGGAATGGGGTTTATGAGGCCTGGGGGAGACCAGCCGGTGTGTGCTGGGATCAGTAAAGGGTGACAGGGCACTTCTAAGGGCTTCTTATGGGTCAGATCCAGCAGGAGAACAACTCCACTGTGACAGTAAAACCAAGCTAACGCTCCTCCCTGCTACTCCGGGCTGCCTTGTGAAGGCTCAGCCATGGGGCCTCCCCAGTCAGACTTGTACTCCCTTTTAGGAAATCAGTAAAACAAGTAAATCCAGAGCTGTTTTGGTGTGAATATGAGCACAGAAAAACCATAGCCCCAGTTCAGCTTCCCTCAGCTAAACCTGCCAGGAGAAATTCAGGGAAACCTGAGGAAGTGCTATGCTCCCCGGCAATGACCGATGGCATCACTTTTATCTGTATAGTCACCCCTCCAACCCGTGCTTTGTGTAAGAGATCCTAAAGCAGCAATATTATAATTATTACTTCTCTTTCTTGCAAAGAGTCCAGCCAGTGACTGGGATTGCTCACCGCATGGACTAGCAGGAAAAGGAGTCCCTTACGCGTACCCACCCAGGTGGGTGAATGTGACAATCAACAAATAAAGGAAACTGCAGCATCTCTTGAGGGATGACACCGAATGCAGATGATAAACCTCCCTCTCACCAAGGGAGTTATTTTAGGGCCAGCTCAACAGGAAGACGACCAATCTGGGTTTTCAGCATGGACTCATTCCTTCTCTCAGCAGGAAAAGCTGGCTGTTGTGTCTGTGCCAGATGTTTGCTACCAGTGAACTCCATTTTACAGGACGAAATAAAAGATCAAAAGCAATTCCAAACACAGACAGGTGATTCTCTTTAAGCATCTGGCCTCGAGCCCTCGCAAAGCCTGGCAGAGGTCAATGTTAAGTGGCCCCCGACCATTTGGAAAGGCCTATAAAGAAGAATATAAAGTGTCTCTACTTTTAACTAGCTTTATTGCATATGACATATAAATTAAGCAGATGAATGTTATTAGAGAAGCGCTCTCATGAGTGCTGCATCCCACTAACAAAATTAGCATGAAGTCTTCAAATAGATGATCAAAACATCGTATTAATTATGAAGCGGAAAGGTACTTAGTCTGGGGGAGAGGCTGGCCTTTGGGGTGCAGCATGAGGCCATGCCCCTACTGCAACGACGTGTGCCCCAGAGAGACCACTGTGAATCCCAAACTGTTCCTCTGGGTGGGACCACCAGAGCTGCGGTTCTTGCCCACACGCTCCCTTGTGCCAGTTCCCTCCGGGGCACTGTTGTCCCGAAGTCTTTTGTCTCCAAAGAGGCTTCTGTGAGCAGTTAGTGTCCCCGCAGGGAGGCAGAAGAGGAGGTCGGAAGAGTTGGGGGGGGAGGAGGAACCCTTTCCCTCTCAGGCCAGAAGGGATCGTTGCATGTTTTGGATGGGGGGGAACATACCGTGGAAGCTCTCACACTGCGACTGCTGAGAGGAGCCGAGTCATGGACTGGAAACCTCAGAGAAATCTCCCTGGAGGACAGGTTTCACCCTAAAATGAAAGACACGGGGAGTTAGTCTGTTTGGGGATTCACATGGATTTTACAGCAAAACTGCAGCCCTTTACCATGCTCTGCACAGCAGCCAGACTTAATTCCCTGGGGGCAGCCAGATTGCACTCAGGGACCCCTGTGTTCTGTGCTGTGCTCTGGGGACTCAGCAGAAGGATGGGGCACACGATATCTTGCTTGGACCACAGCAAGGCAGAGCCAGGGACACGCACTCTTGTCCATATGGACACTAATAAAAACATAGAAGTGGCACGTGCCATTAGCAAATTCACAATTTTACACATGACATTGAAACAGGGGTTATTTGGTGGCTGATCCTCTGCACTGACCCACAAAGACTTGGCCAGGGCCAAACAGTTTGTTTTAGGGGCTGCATCTCTCTGAGTTTAAAATCTGCCTGCCTGTAGCCCCAGAGGCAGATGGTTTCCCATAAAAAAAGTGTCCTGCCTAAAACCAGAAATAGCAATTTAATAGATAAAGTGCCTGTCAGGCACCTGTAAACACTGAACAATGCGGATGAAGGACCAGATGTATATCAGCAATGTGCTTGCATATGATTTCCTTTATGGAACCTTTAACCTCCGCATCCCACATACTATTAAAAGTAGTACTCTTTGCTCACTCTTTGCTGTGGCTGCTCTGAGGCAATGAGTACTTTGGCAAGGACATTAAGTGATTTCCCAGGTCCAACCACAAGGCGTAAGAGCTCTGAAAAAACTACAGCTTCTTACGTCAGCTCTGAGGATGTGCCAAAACTTTCCAGAAGAGCTGGTGATGGACACCTTGAGCTGTGCATCTCTCGCAGCACAGCCTCAGCTCTCTGCAGGAACCAGCAGCTGGGCAGGGACCATCACTGCAGCTCATCAGCCACACGGGGATATTAAGACTTGCAATTGGTAATGTTGCTTCAAAATTTCTTAGAAGAGAACCAAGGATCTCCACCAATGGAGCCTGAGAGCCACAGCTGCTGTAACATCTCATTGCTTTTAAGGAGTTTGCTATAAGAAGGCAGTTAGTTTTTCTTGTCTTCTCTTATCTGAGGAGCAGGGTTAAACAAGCTATAGAAATCCCACTTGCCTTTGACCTCTTGATAAAAGTCTTATCTAAAGCTGGTTGAAGATAGACAGCAGTATGTCGAGCTGCTGCAGACTGGGCTTATCTGGGAGTGTTCCCTTTTATGTCCTTCAGCAGAGCGTCTGGAAGGTGTTTCCATCACCTGCCTGGTCTGAAGGGGACATGCAGGCTCTCTCCTATGCAACAGCTCTGCTGAGTGGGCTGGATCTCATTCACCGCTGACTCCTGATGCCCAGACAGAGCTCAGACTCTGGCTTCTATCCTTGCACTCTCTCCTGGCATTGTTTTGAATCCTCTCTTAGCTTGGGTGTTAAACAGAATTAGATGTCATTTCAAAATCAGAAATCAAGCGATGCAAAACTGGCATTGCAAGGCAAAAACTGCCCACAAGAAAGTTCCGAAAACTGCTCACTGACATCCTCGTGTGCCCTCGAACACCCGAGGGTAAGCCCTCTCCAAAAGGTCTCCGGGCACACGCACAACTTTTGCAAGCTTCAGTGTGGCAGGAAAACACGAGAGACCTCAGGCAGTGTCCTTTTCTGATGCATGTACCTCTAATTAAGAGGATGCATCTCAGCTTGTATCTTGGCCAATTTCATTCCTCAGCTCAGCAAGGGACTTCTTTTAGCAGTCAGATATAGTTTAAGTTTTTGAAGGTGCTAGAACAATAGAAGGGGTTTCCTCCCCTTGTGTCTTCATGTGCGGTCCTGAACAGCAAGGTTTAGTATTCCAGCTGAATTCCTTCTGAATTGTTCAGCAGGCTGGGAAAGACACACATGGAGTTTTCACCTTTTATCTCAGCACAAAACTTTCCATCTGAATAGAGTCTCTTTAATGGGAAAGTTATTGTCCTCCAGTGAGCCACTCATTTTTAGGATGACAGTAACTTGCATTTTGCCACAGATGTTGCCTATTAGAATGTTTCCCACTCCTGATATAAAGGGGAAACGTGAAGGTACTTTGGGCGCGCTGTGCCTCAGCCGCACTCAGTCCGTGCTTTGCATTCACCACGTTCAGTTCGGTTCCACGCTCCAATCTCCTCCAGCTGCAGCAAAACACTTGGGCAAGGCAGAGAAAGGAGAACGGCGAAGGATGTTTACGTTATGGGAGAGCAGCAGCATGAGAAACGGTGACATCTCTGTTACAAAGTCAGTGTTTGGAGTATTGCATGGAGGCTTCAGCGACGGGCGTCCCCGCTTCTGCAGCAAAACAATCTGGATGTCGTTAGCCCAGTACAAAGCAAAAACTCTCTAAACACTCTATTAGCACCAGGCAGAGATTAAAAGCAGTGCTAAAACCCAGGCCGTATTACAGACCTGGGTTCTGTCATTACTTAGTGCTGAATGTGGCTACAGAAGATGGTCACATCTCTAACTCTCATGAGAGAACCCTCCCAGCTCCGCGTGACACAGCTGCTTTTGCCATTCACCATGTGAATTTTATAAGCTGGATAATATTTATTTCAGTTTTGGTTCAATGTTCTAGTTAAATACTATATACTACATACGTTACGTAATTGCATATAGGTACTTCTATATAATTATATATGTTTACATATACATAAACTTCAATCTCCAGCATGTTTCTTGTTTGTCCATGCCCATCTAGCCAGCACCCTCAAAAAGTAAGGGAGCAACATCATCAAGTCTCTCTGCTCAGTACATTATACCTCCCCCAAATACAGGCTGCTTCATACCTGCAGAGTGGGTACAGGCCTCGCCAGAGTCCGAATTCAGATTCACACTTAAGTTTTGCCCCACTTGGCAACTTCAGGGTTCATTTCTCTGAGATTTCCAGTGCCCAGCAATTCTGGACACGTGCCAAAGCAAATCATTTCTACAGAGCAAGTAGTTATATATTTTGTCCAGCCTGAAACACGGCAACTTTAGTCCTCTGTGAATCTAATTAGTAGGAGCAGGAGAACATTCTCTAAGTATTGCAGAGACCATTGGAGACACTAGTCTCATGGGCCAATTAGGTTTTGGTGGACATTGTGGTGTTTTTCTCAATGGAATCTTAAATGTTTTGCCAGTCTCATTAAATGGTCTGAAACAGACATCGAAGTGAGGAGCCTGCTCCCTGCATCAGGCTATGAGACATGTCTACACATGGAGTCATACGACAAATAACACTCAAACCCCACTGTTCGTTCAGGCATCAAAGAGGGCAAGGTCTCTGCTTCCTCCTTGTTTGTGAAGTTCCCACTGTTCTGCCTCAAAATGGGGATCAAGGGAAAACGCTGTATCCTAGGCAAGAGAGAAGGAAAAACCAAGACCCTCCAAATTATTACCAGGACACTCCAGAAGTGTCCAGGCCAAACTAGAACATCTGGCTTGTTTGGACCATTCTTTTAGCATGTTTTCATTTGTAGTTGATTTGGCATGAGTTCCAGATCCTCTTCCAAGTCTACC
Source organism: Tringa tobata (assembly GCA_033628505.1). Classification (NCBI taxonomy): domain Eukaryota; kingdom Metazoa; phylum Chordata; class Aves; order Charadriiformes; family Scolopacidae; genus Tringa; species Tringa tobata. The sequence continues at coordinate 992,707 of JAHREE010000429.1, forward strand.
TGTCTTTCAAAGCCATTAACCTACTCTTGAGTGTAACCAGGCCTAACAAATCACTTGTTTTCGCCTAGCGTTCCCAAAGTAGCTGCATTATTTCATCATTCATATTTTCTGCATTCGGAGAGTGTTAAGGGAACTGGAGGAAGCGAATAGCAGAATATTCAAATACGTTTTCACAATATCTCTCCATCTTCTCTTTAAAGTCTTGAATTTGATTTTTTTTCCAACTTACATCCAGCAAGCTCTTTGGCAAGAGAAAGCTCAGATGTGGCTTGACTCCTTAATTACATTATTGGCAGACTGTGGCATTCTTTTGTTACTTTCTTGTTCTAATTCCCCCAAAGAGCTGCAAAAAGGAGAATGGTGGATTAATTTAATCATAGCTTCTTGTGTGGTTAAATACCAACTCCTTTATTGCCTACATACGTTTGCGTGCTCTGAACTTCATCTGTTCCACCCAGAGTGAAAGCCTCTTCTTCTGTACATTTTTTCCCATCAGACTTTATGTCAAAGGAGTGACGCAGACTAATGTCCGTGTGTTTGGAGTAAGTGGAGACTCAGTTACTGGAGTAGAGGATTCAAACCATCTCTTATTCCATCAAGTCCTTCAGAGACAAAATGGCAAGACTAATTCAGCTGACGGCCAAAGGACAGCCCCCACAGCTCCTGGGAGCAGCTGTAGGCACTGGAAGGGTCCTTGTAAAGAGGATGCATTAAAATGTCAAAGTCAGTGTTGGAGCAATGAGTCTACTGGAGGTTTTTTGGGCACTGGCTTTTAGAAGTCCCACATCCATGTTTTGCTGAGCATGTACACATATGTAGAGGGAAAATCCTTCTCATGACAAGGTAATGAAGACAAACGCTCCACATCTTCTTTCATCTGGGGCTTCATTTCAGCAAAACCTGCAGTTATTACAAACTTTCTGTCTCAATTAACTCAACACTTCTGCCAAAGAAACCCAGGACATGCTGTTTGCAGCAGGGCAGATTTACTTTCCGTGCAGACTTAAACAGCTGTTTCTGACTGTGACTGAAAAGTTATGGCATTTACAGCTGAGCTTTTCCAGACTTTTAAATGAAATGTAATAGCGGAAGTGTTAGTTGTGTCTCTTCATCTCTGGATGCATGTCCTTCAGATGGGAGGCCTCCTGTCTTTGTCTCAAGGGGTGAATCACATTTCTTCCAAATTAGCTTTCTAGAAAACCCATCCAGCTTCATCTAGGTTCCCATTCCTCCAGCGCTCTCCTTTGGGAGCTTGTTGCCAGCCATAAGTCTGAGGCAGCCTTTTCAAATCAAAGTATCAAGTAATTTGAACATAAGTTTCTAAAGGGCGAGAAACAATTAGCACCTTCTGTGTAGCTATTTATTGGATGATTACCAGCTGGATCACTGGATAGTCCTGCTCCTAGAAACTTCAAGGCAGCTCTCTAACTCCTTCAAACATCTTCCCAGCAATTGCTTGAACAGAGGACCCTTCATTCTCTGTAGTCAACTCCATCAATGTTAACAAAACAAGCTGCAAAACCTGCCAGAAGTAGGATCTTCCCAACTAAGAGCTTAGGATTCATTGCTGAGCTGCCTCAAGGAGAGGTCTTGTTTGGAGCTGTGGTCTTGAATTCCCATACAGGCAGTTTTTCACACCGCTGTTAGTAATTAAACTGGTATATTTAAACATTTCAATAACCTGCTTATATACAATAATTGTGGATTATTACCAAGCAACTCCCCATTCTTAAAGAACTATCAAGAAAAACTGATTTAAACATTGTTGAAATCAATAGAAGGAAGTTACTCAAATTAAAGGAGAGTGAAGACTAATAAACCCCTCCTGCAGTCTAAGCTATAGGAAGGCACCATTATATCCATAAGAAAACATTGGAATTTAGGTCAGAAATTCCATAATTTACACACAGGTCACACATGACCTGGCACAGCAGCCAAGCTCCTACAGTCTTGCTCTGTCTCTTCGGAAAAAAACCACACTGCTCTCCTTCCTCTACACCAACTTAGATTTATAATTTCATGTGACAGAGCATCATCCTGATTGCTTTGCAAGTAATTGTTTGCTAAGAGATTAGAACAGAGAATATAAACAATTTCCTTCATGTGAATATTTGCAAGATCAGCCCGTTAGTGAGAGTCGCCGTCAGCAGTTTCCAAGTGGCTGCCGGGACAAATGCAAAGACTCAGGAATGCATAAGCAAACGCATTAGTCACAATACATCTACTGGAGCAGTGATTCATTAAACAAAGCAGCTTCTGGAAACATGGAAAAAACATGTTCAACTCAGGAATAACTAATGGCTTTTTACCCCCCCAAAGGGGAGTAATTATTGTAAATTGTCACTGCTTATAAAGTGACCACCTAAATATGTATACTTTAGGTAGTAATACTCACACTTAATACAAGTCTTTTTGCCAGGTATATCACAAACCCAAATGTCAATAGATTTAATCCGTTTCCAAATTTTCGGAAAAAAAATTCCAATGGACTTCAACTCTGGACTTTGCCTGGAATGGGAATTTCAGACAGAAAGTCTGAGAGTGTGCCAACCAGTTTCATTGAGAGACATTTCAGCTGGTTTCACCTTCTCCTCATTATATATTCACTCAAAGGGGTTTAAATTTCCATGCTTAGTGGAGAACAGATGTAGAGAATAATTTTTGGTTTCTCTGAAACACCAGCAGTGTAATTTTGATTGAGTGCTTTGTAAACCAGTTCCTTCCAGATTAGAGGTTTAGGGCCACCATGAGAAGAGGAGCTTGCCAATCAGCAATGAGTGAGTGCCCTGATGCACTGCCCAGAAGACGAGGGGTTACTGGCAAAACCACCGAGACATGGAAAGGGCCCCAAGGAGCCCCACTGAGCCTGCAGATCCACAAGAAATCTTGGCCTTAGCTTTGCATATCTTGGGACATGAGTAATGTCTGTACTTCTGCTTGCTGCTCTGGTCCAACAAATGCCAGGCTAAATGCCTAGATCATTACCCTTCCTGGTATGGGACTGGTCCAGGTCCCACTGGAGCCAGCTGGAGCCTTTCCATTGAATGAAGTGGGGGTGGATCGGCCCCGTTGCTGCTGCTGTTTGTCCTTGTACGGTGCACGCTGCTCCCTCTCTCTGTGTTGGGAGGCAGTGGGAGATGAAGGTCGGGAGACGAGGGCAAATCCTGGAATCCACAGCTATTCCTCAGAGGGAACGAAACTCCTATTTAAGGAAAGGAGAAAAACCGAGAGAAGGTTTTACGACTAGTTCTGGAATGAGGCTAGGAACAACATTAATGTGAACAGTTCCAATCAAAGCAGATGGTTTTTGTGTTTCAGTCAGCCTGGACCTTGAAAATTAATGTATGGCAGTGCCAAGGTACACCCCAAAACGTGTCCCTGGGGAAAAGTTTTGTCTGCTGACATTGCAAGTTATGAGTGTAATACTGGAGAGGTCTCATCGCAGAGCGAGACTTCATTGTTCCAGCTACCGTACAAAGTGAACACAATGATGGTCACCACCCCAATGCACAATTAACACTTGGAATTGCAATTATCCTGTGTGCCCAACTCTGCAAGTTTTGACCCTCACTGGGGTCATGGACTGGTAGAAAGGGGAGAGTGAAAGGCTGGAAGAGCAGTGATGTCTGACAGCAGAGCAGTGTTGACAGCAGATGAGTGTTTCCAAAAGGCAGCGATGAGCAGGGGTTGTGTTTACAGGCTCTGAGAGCTTCTCTGGGTCAGGGCACTCTGAAATGTAATACAAACCCATCCTGTCCCACTCAGGACAGGGAGTAAGGGTTTACAGTGGAGCATGAGTGAAATTCTAGCTTATGGAAATCAAACTTCATCAGGGGGTTCTGCATTCATCCCTCTGTGCTTGGCCTCCCTCTTCGCACATGGGGAATATTTTGGGATTGATTCTCACCTGTGACTTTGGGTGTACATTGCAGAAAACAACAGAGAAAAGAAAGACCTCAACCTTATAAAGTAGGAATGTGGGAAGTGTAAAGCTAGAAAACTGACAACAGGGAGAGAAGAACCTGAAACTATTTCTAATTAATTTTTTCAAGTGGTAACGTTTCAAGTTATATCCCTCCTGCTTTAAATTTCCCACTTCGTAACAGATCCTCAGCTGGGGTAAGCTGCTCTGGGACCATTGTACTTTAGGATGAAATCTTGTTCCCATTGCAAGTGAAATTGCTATTGATTCTCACAGCACAGGGATTGCAGCATCTGTGCTGAAATTTGTGGGTTTCACACTCTGCAGGGGGGCAAATATTGCCTTCAGACACAGTTTTCATTGAGCATTTTATGCAAGGAAACATTCCAATTGTTCAAAGGCTGCATTAAAAAATGCTGATTCTACAACATTTTTAATTCAGAGCCAAATTTAAGTTAATACTTACCCTTTCCCCATGTCAGAATATGGAAAAAAAAAAGACAAAAGATTTCTTATAAAATCTGAGAAGTGAGGTCACAGGGTTAAGGAGCTCTGGAAACCAGAAATCCTTAAGATGTATGTCTGGATGTTTTTGCCTGAATGGGAAAGTTGCTTTGTTTGAGTCTTTTAAGTGACAGGGTTTGCAGAATGGAAACAATGGCTGCTGATAGAGATGAAGAAAAGCCCCACATCTGAGAACAAAAATGGAACTGAGACTCCACCTCAGGGCAGCAGAGATACAGAGTGCCGTTTGTTTCAGAGGAACTGACCCCTAGGGATTCAAAAGTCAAATACTTGACCCCAAAGTACAAACACAAAGATGTTATGTGTGTTTTTTTTAATTACTGCAAATATAAGGACCACACATAAAGATGCAGATTCACATGGCTTTCTTGATGAGGAGACAGGGGAGTCTGCCTGTTGATGCTCAGCAAAAGACTCTGATGGGCCATTCATTGGCAGTGCCAACACATGCAGGGAACCTAGTCAAAGTGTTTCAAAATATGGAGGAGCGAGACAAAAAGCCTTGCCTGCCTCCACAGGGTGATGTGATTAGCTCCAAGACTTTGCCTCCTGCACTCTGTCCTTTTCCGAACGTTTTGCTTTTTCCTTCTGCTTTTTTTTGTCACTCTTTACCTCCTCCCTTGAAAAAAAAAAAAAACAGCTTTCTTATTTCTAACTTCACAGCCCTGGGCTGCTCAAATTGCTGGTGCATCAGGATGGAGAACTTTAAAGGCAGGAGCCCCTTGGGTGCCAGTTCTGCAAAGGCATCAGTACCTGTTCCATGGCAACGATACCCAGCTGGCTCAACGAACTCTTCCCTCGACTAAAGAGAAAAGTTTCCAGGCTCTTTCTTTTTAAGAATGATCCTCTTGGATTGCAAGTTAAAATATCTTTTGAGGAGAAAAAAAAAACCATCGGTTGGTCTTATTTTCTCTAGGATATGTTGCGTAGGAGTATAATTACCTTAAATAATATGAGTATAATTACCTTAAATCAGACATAGACCATGAAGGAAACAGATGCTTATTTCTTTTAGAGATTAGATAACCTTTCAGACTGCCCAGTAGGAAACAGAGTAGAAAAAGGGCAATATATCTCATCAGCATCAAGCAAATGAGTACACTGCTCAGGAAATAAGTAGATTTTATGACTGATAGGCAGAAAAAGCTTTTTGTTTTTTTTAATGCAGGCTAACACAAGATTTCATTCAAGTTGTCAGCCTCTCTAGCAATTGCATTTTGGCCAGCTACACCTTCTAGTTCTGCCTGGTGGTTTGAAAGAGGAGAAAAGAGTTTTTTTTCCTGAAACTACACACAACATCTATAGCACAATAACCAGCAGTCTTTCCTGACCTTGCCATTTGAGGATTTTGAAGTTCAGGATTTCTCAAGAGCTGCTGATCATCACACACATGGACTTCAAAGCCTAAATACCTCTGAGTCCTGGCTGCTCCCCAGATTGGATAAATCCCAGAAGTAGCATTTTTGCTTTCGGAGTTGACTGTCTGTCACAAGACCAGCTTAGGAGAGGTGGGAACTTTAAAGCATCCCTCTGGCTTCTGCTTAGTAGAGATTTTCTGGTTCATTAAAGCTTTGATACATTAATGGGCTGTGCGTGATTTCAGAGACTGGTGCGCTGAACTCCTGCAGTTCAGGCCTGGAGCTTGTTAGTGTAATTTTCTAAAGATTAGCAAGCATTGATTCCACTGGGAAGCCTTGGGGAAACGCCGTTAATCTCTTCTGACTGCTGCGGCACTGCGTGTTTATGGAGGGTGCCTTCTGGGGTTCTCACTGCTGCTGGGGAGATGTGATTCTTAAGAAAAGTTTTCCCTTTAGAAAAACTGCATCAATTGCAATCGAGAAGCATTAGCTAATGGTAGCTTCATTGAGTCAGATGCCTCATTTTACTTCTCCCAGATTGTCTGCGCCCTGAAGGCCTTCCACAGAAGATAGATACTGACTCAATTCTGGCTTCAGTTTCACTGACATAACTCCTATTAACCTCAACAAGCTCGGACAGGTATGAATTGGGTGGAATTTTACCTGCTGGAATGATATCGTATATATTTTAACACAGAAGAGGTGCGTATTATTACACAGCAGGAAAAGAAAACCAACGTGGATAATTCAATTTCCCAGCCAAAAGGTGAAAAGTACTAAAATTAAGTAGACGAAGTAATTCAATTTTCTGGTTACAAAACAGAACATTCTTGGTACAAAGAATGAATGAATGAATGCTGAATCCTGGGCCAGTACTTACAAACCAAATCTCACAGTACACAGGTGGGAAGGGACAATAAAAAGCCTAATTCTACATTAGGGCCACCAAGGGAGGAGCTTGGATGCCGGCTTATATTTTTAATAACTTTTTATCAATTCTATATAAGCCATGGAGTTAGGGATGTGAATGCTGCCCTTCAGTACCCTGTTCTGAACGCAGAATGATTTTCACTGATTTTCAGTTTTACACCAGTGTAAAGATCAGCAGAGCCTCACCCCAGGGAACGTACGTCAGCAATCTCCCAAACAGGGAAACAGTGAAACCCAGACAGAGAAAAGCAAAGTACCTAAAGAAAGACAAATTGTTTGGATAGTCCAGGCATTGTTTTCTTATCTTCAGTAAAGCTGGGGAAGTAGATTTGTTGATCCTGAGAAAAAAGCCCTTTGTACGTGGTAGGAGAAGGAGACCCTGGGGGACAGAGAACAATAAGCTTCCTTTGACACAGGGATTGATTACCTTCAGGAAGCGCATGTGGATTGCTCAGAGTGATTGAATTCCAGTATTGCTTTTTCAGGATCATCTAATTATATTACAGACTCTATCATTGTTCTTTAAATGGCCACAATCTCTTTTACTACACTAATAAAATAACTACTGCTTAAAATAATGTTAAATAATGTTTGTTGGTTTGTTTTGTTGGTTTTTTGTTTTTTTTTTTTTTTAAATGGGCTTAGCAGCCAGCACTAGAGCATTTTCCTCTTTGACAGCGAAGAGAGCTACAGGGATGTGTTGTACCATCCAGGTGGGCAGTTAGGTGTGGATCTGGCCCTTCAGTTCCCATGCTTCACAGCTGGTTAAATCACTGTTGCAGGAGGCTGTGGGAGTAAGGCAGCTCCGTGCCGCTCCTCGCCGGTCACAGCCAGCAGTGAAATGGTGCTGACACACGTACAAGAAGGAGGAAACAAGAGGGTGGTGCTGGGCACCCATTGCACCAGCGGCCGCATGGGCTTTGGGGACATTATGGCCACTCAGGGTTGGAGAAGACATAACTGGCATAAAACTTATGGTAGTGAGGCCAGACATGCCAGTGGCAGGGAGGGAGCCTGGTGCTCCCTCAGCTGGCCCAGGCTGCCGTACAAACCAGTGCAAACCTTTCTGAATTCGTCAGAAAACACCAGGCTCATCCTCACCAACCACCTTCTTGCAAACTTGACTTCTTTCTTACACGAACTGGTTTAATAAAGTTTGCCATTTCCCTTTTCCTCAAAATAATTCTTTCTGGGGAGACGCCTGTTTGCCCCATCGCTGTGGCACTCATAAAAGACCTTGAACGGGGACATCCTCTGCTGCTCCAGGGCTGCCCTCCCCACACGGCACAAGAAGGCCCTTGTGAAAAACTCAGGAGATTCATGGCTGTTTGCTTACAAACTTTTAAAAGCACAACTGTAATTTATGGGAGATTTCCCTTTCCTGTCATCAGTGCTAGACCTGGAGGAAAGCTCTGGGCTGCTCGCTGCGGTTGTCAGTGCTTTCTGTGTACGCAGCCTTTCGATGCTGAGCTACCAAGGACACGTTTCCTGCACAGATGCTGATTTTTTTGCTTAAAGTGATGAATTCCAGAGATCACAAAAGCTAGAAAACTGTCAGCAACGAGCTTGTGGCTCAGGGAAAGAAAAGGCAGCTGCCAGGAGCGCCTTTCCCTGCAGGACCCCTGCTGTGAATCATTGGGGAAGAACAGTATTTCAGCGCGGGAGCGAGGTCCCACGTGGAGGTCATGGAGAGGAAGGGCAGAGATGTGTGGGGACAAGGAGGGCTCCCAGAGCTTTAAAGGTTTGGGAACAAAGACCGTGGAACTAGTTTACACAAGGTGCTTTACTAAAAAGAGAACTCAAATTGCCAGAAATTCCTCCCCACCATTGCTTCCTTGATAGCACAGCAATATGTTACAATCTAATTAAACTCAATTTTTTCTGATTTTGTGGGAAAAAAAAATATTTGTAACTTTTACAGCCTGAGGGGTTGCCCAGTTCTTCTGTGAGAGCAGAGACAGGATACATGTGTAAGTCATTCTCCCTTTTCAAACTGACCTTTTGCTACGGTGGATTAAAATCTCTACTTTATTTACAAACACCAGCTTACTGAATAAGCTACTGAGGTCTGTAGCCGTTGATCGATGTTAAGGACATCTGAAACATCAAAGCAAAGGCTATTTATGAGGAAGGGTTGAAAAAACATGGCAACTTGCCTCTCTTCCTTCCTAGCAACGTGCAGCAGCGATGGCTCAATCAGTTCAGCTTCTGTGAGTGTATTTTAGAAGTATGGGTTGCAACTTTTATGGGCTTAAGATTAAATACCAAACGTAGTCTCAACGGCAACACACACAAATCTCCTACTTTCTCAGAGCCACAGTGCCATTTACCTCTGTGCAGTCTATAAATATGGAAGTGCAGGCACAGGAGATGAAGGGGAGTTAGACCTGGGCTTTGAAGCATCAGGGGTGGATCGATGTTGAAGGTACTGTGTTAGCATAGCCCCCTGGGCTGTCTTACTCCAGCAATTAAAGTCACTGGCACAAGAATTCAAAATGGCTTTATCAATATCATCCAAATGATATAAAATCCCTGCTCATTCCTAACTTTATGTTAGCAAAGAGACTCCTTTATGCCCCCAGCCCTAGGACCTAAATCAAAGATGTCCCCTTGAGATGATCTCCCTCAGCTTTCTCAGGTGGCAGATGCCACAAATAACACCAGCCAGGATTTTTCCCCCATCAGTTTAGGTTTCCCTCAGTCCCACTTGAATCAAAAAGTGGTTTGTTGCTTTTCATTTCATTTCAATTTTCCCCTTCTAAAAGGAGCAATTAATTTTTCAGATAAAGTATTTTACTGAACACCCCCTAGTCCAGAATTGGGACGCTTGTAATAGATTTCAGATTCACACAAGCAACTGCTCTGAATTTTTCTTGCAAAAAAACAAATAAATATGCAAATCAAAGCTATCAGTGGCTTAGATTCTCATCATAAACCATAAATAAACATGCAGTTTATTCGGAGGAAACACATTTTGGAGAAACTTTCAGCTTTCAAAAAGGCTACTAAACAGTGCAAAAGGAGAAGAAAACTGGGTACAGTTTCCTCTTGCTCCTACTCCTTTCCTAATATTTTACCTTGACATTTGCCATTTGCCAGATAAATGATTTGCACCAAAATGGGAATATTCCATGAGAGAGGATGTGCACAGTCCAGAAGAATATTTTTGAGGGTGGTTCCTTTCTGTGTTTGGCTACTGACCTCAAAAGACTATTTTTTACCGTGAATGACAGTCAAATATAGCTTGCAGGATATGCTTGGCTAAATATAGCAACTTAAAGCAAAAAAAGGCATTTTTTATAAAAATGTACCGAGACATCAATTTCATCAGGCATGACAGCCCTTCAGCTTTGTTTTGCAATCAAGAAAAAGTTTGGACAAGTTCATTGACAAACACATTCTTATGCTGTTGACCACGGGATGTTAATTACATGGTCTCTCTAGTTCTTTTCCTTGCCATGTGGGCAAGTAGCTCAGATCTGGAAGAGAGCACTGCGCTTCTGTGGTTAATTACAGGAGGGAGCTGAGCCCAGTAGACCTTGAGTTGGTGCAGAGCCTTTACTTCTCTCAAAAGTTGTTTTTGTGGTAAAGCTGCTTCCTGGAACCCAGGAGCAGATGCTAGACCCCCAAAATGGACTTTCCCCAGTTGCTGTTGAGAAAAGCAGTCTGTTTTGCTTCCAACCATGACTCCCATGTCACTTTGACCCTTGGTAACATATTCCCCCGAGTCCTCGCACTTTCCTGCACTTCAGGTTCCCTCTCTTGGCTACATATCTTCCTTTGAACTTAGGCTGAGCCACGGAAAGAGAAAATGAACCTGTAACCTCATGGAGCCAAAGAGGAGAGACTCTGCCACACACAATTTCTCAAAAACTCTTAGTTATATCCTTGTCTTGCCTTTTGAACTAATGCCCTACGTTAGGTCCTTATGTCTCCATCACACATATACGCCAAACGGTCTCCACCTCTTCATGTGAAGACACTAGGCATTTTTCACTATTCTAAAGCAGTCCCAAGGGAAAAAAAATAAAACAAACCAAAAAACCCCAAATTACAAGCCCAGAACATTTCAGTAATGTTCATAATCTTCAGGTGAAGGTCACTGGTAAGTGCATAAAAGCAGAGCACTTTGGTTGCACAAGGCTTTAAGCATATGCTTAACCTTAAATGAGTAAGTCCCATGGAAAGAGGGCTCATATGCTTAAAATTACAGATGGGCTGTAGGGTTTTGCTGGTTTGGGATCTTGGACCACAAAACACACAAAGGAGATGTGCCAGGCTTCAGATGAACCACAAGGGCAAATTTAATCTCCTTAGAAGTGTGCAGCAGACTTGATACAGATTTTCTGGTGCACAGATCAAAGCAGGAGGCGTACACTGGGCTAGCTTGTGTCTCCATGTGAGCAATAGATGGAGAAAAATGGAGCAAATGTAAGAAAACAATGAATGGGGTTTCAATCTATGAAAGATTCCCTACATTTGGTAAAGTGACTCTGCCTGCTGGCTAATGGCAAGGACTGGGGAATGCAGGAATTTCGCTGCTGTCCTGCGACTGCTTCAGACAAAGCCCCAAACCTGCTACAACTACTGGCCTGAGTTGTTTGCTGCCAACTTCTTTCATCTCCTTGGAGAAAATGGGTTCCTTTAGCCTCCTGGGAGAAGTGGTTAGGCAGAAGTGATTCCAGATGGGAGAGGATGGAATGGCTTTTGTGTTCACATCTGTACACCATACATGGCATACGACAGTCCAAAGGGTTCGTGGAATTAGGTGGTAAATTGTGTGGCTCTGAGGTTGCTGTTGAAATCAAAGAGCAAAGAAAAAAGCTGTCTTTGAGGCTTCTGATCT
>JAHREE010000429.1:1004625-1105165 GCA_033628505.1 Tringa tobata
ATACGACAGTCCAAAGGGTTCGTGGAATTAGGTGGTAAATTGTGTGGCTCTGAGGTTGCTGTTGAAATCAAAGAGCAAAGAAAAAAGCTGTCTTTGAGGCTTCTGATCTGTTTGAGCATCTCTGCTGTAGGCATGTGACATGTTGCATTGCTCCTGGCCTAAAGGAGTCACAGACACACGCTCTTGGTCGTGTAACTTCAGCTGAAATGGCCTGAGCAGCAGGACATTTCCATCAGCCTGCCTTCCTGTCCCACCGGAGACAAGGTATAACTTTGTGCCTACCTGGAGCGGTTGATCAGGGGAATAAAGTAACAGCATTTGTGGGAGAATTTAAACAGCAAGATTGAAATGTGCTCAGAGCAAGAATTTGAAGATTCAGTGTTTCTATTAACTGTCATAAACCAGGATTCTGTATCCTTCCCTAGACAGGACCTTGACAGCAATCAATAACTAGAAAAATGAAGCCAATTGTTGGCAGCAAGATTTAATATCTCTTCAATACAGTACTTTGTTTTATTTCTGTGTCTGGCTGTCATCTGCTGGGACAAGATCTGGGGAAGTGAAACAAAATCCAATTTTTGTTGCGTCTTCCACAATAGGAGCAAATCTGTTTTGCACCATGAGACAAGATTACACACTCCACAGAACAACTGCTCTGGCCTCTGTTTGTCCCCCATCCCCAAACTCTTGAATTCCTCTAAAAGATTAAACGTAGGTCTGCTTTGACCTGGAAAAAAAGGTATGTCTAACGGATTTTAAGGATTAACTTTTCCAAGGTGCATTATTTAACTCATTACATCAGTGCTCAGCTGAACTGTCAGATTTCGTCGCTGTTGTGACACTTGGAATAATCTCCAATTAGACAACAACAGATTCTTCTGGGAAACCAGACACAAATCAGGCAGTGGCGAGCACCGAAGCTAAATGGGCAGACTAAGCAAAACATGAGCTCAAGGGTCCCCTGCCACTCTGCATGACTAGACATGACGAGATTGGCCGGGAGGTATGTGATGGGGGCCAGCAGTGAAGTGTTCATGATGAGATTTGCCGGGAGGTATGTGACGTGAGCCAGCGGTGAAGTGTGGGTGTCAGATTCCTGACACACTTGCCTCGCAATGTGAGGAGACACCAAGCAAATTCCTCGGCTTCATACAAAGGCGGGGACTGTCTTAAGGGCAGACACCGGCAGAGTCCAGCTTTCTGCTGGCTCCGTGGCAGAGCTGCCTCCTCCTGCAAAGTCACAACAATTCCCTTGCATTGGTGAGATCTTGGCGTTATCAGTACTGGGTGGCAACAAGTGGCACAGAAGATTCTGCTTGTTCAAAGCAAAACAAGACCTGAGAGTCGGCAGCTCCTCTGCAGAGAGATGATCCTGTGAGTTATCCTGGCTGCAAAGGTGCTTCAAAGCAGCACTGGCTGCACCAGGGAGGGATGCTGCACCCCTAAGGGAGGCTGGTTTACAGAGCTGTGCCAAAACCTTTTCTTCTGAGCATCTAATGGGACAATCCTTCCTTAATCCTAGACTCCGCTGTAAATTTCATACTACCATTTGAGACTGTTTATTCTGAGACTTCCAGGACTTCATACAACAGGAGGTTTTGTTTTTCTCTAATTTTGTATTCAGCCCTCAGGTAAAATGTCACTGTAGGAACAGGTAGCAGATGACTTGCCTTACAGTGCTGGGTAATCCCAGCTCTGCCCCTGCTCAGTCCTGCAGCACCTTAAGGTGTCTTCACACAGTGTGAGTAAGCAACAGAGCAAGTCAGCACACACTTCTCCAAGGTCTAGTAGTGGAGGTACAAGACTTATTTCCTTGACTAGTTTTAAACATGAGTCCTCACCTTAAAATAAGTATTATTTCCTAGTCTCAAAGAAGTCCTGCTATTGCAGACACTAATCCTAATCAATGCCACAACTCCTAATCAGTGTCAACAATAGCTTTATCTGAAATCCAGAAAGGGGATAAACAGGTATTTTCCTGTTTCATTTACAAACTCTCCCCTCCCCCCATCAGGAAAATGTATGTTTAGTAAACACCTCTGATGACATGAAGCACTTTCTATCGTTTGAGTTAAACAAATGTCATAGACTTAATTAGCATTTCCCTAGAAAGAAACGGGAAGCCATTAAAACTACTGCATTAAAATATCCCTCAATTACTGCTTCTTTGCAGATGATTTCAATTTTGTTCATCTGCCTTCTCCTGCTCAGTGGTTTCAGCAGAGATGTTTGAGGAGCAGCAGAGGGTGAACTTCTGCAGGTCCTGCTCTCCTGCCCTGTGTGCCTGCATCTCCTTGGGCCAACAGCCCTGCACCCTTCCCACCCTCCCCACACCATCCTTCCCAGCAAGGACTGGTACTCCATTGCCCCTCCATCCCTTCTTGCCTCCCAGTCTGATGTCTCCATTTAGTTCCCCAGTTCCATATTCCCTAACTTGCCCCAGTCTGTACCATTCCTCTGTCTCCAGACAGAAAACCGTACCTAAGTCCCAAACACCAAACCTCTGGACATCTTGTGTGCCCACAGCCCTGCCATTCTGTCCCTCGGGTGTCCTGGTGCTTTCCTGTCACCTACGACTCAACAGGCAACATTCAGCCTTGCTATGGTATTGCCTCCCTAACAAGAACAAGCAAAGAAACAGAAAAGGCATGAAGAAAGAGGATGAGCAGATGAGCAGACAGAAAGCCTTTTAATTTGTGCAAGTTCAAAGCAATATGCTCAGAGGATAATGAGTATGATGTACTGCTCATTTCAGTTCAGGGCCACGTTGAAATAAGCTGAGCCGTTTAATTAATGAATATATTTAAAACAAGGAATAGAGGGATAAAAATCACTGAGAGGTGCAATTATTTCGACAGATGCTGCAAATAAGGTCTTGTAATTCCTCATGGAAGGATTGAGCTGAGCTAAATGTAATGCAGCGATTCCACAAACAGACTCTTTCTGAGGACTCTTGTGCCTTGATCATCAGGGCTGTCCTTTCACTGGGACTTCATTCAGGGACTCCTGAGACCTCATCAAAAGCTGAAAAGTGTTGCATTTTACTATTGTGTATAAAATGGGGCAAGAACGACCATTGCATTTCAGATTAGTGAGTTGAGACAGGATCTTAGCATTGGACTCTGTTTTCTTGAGCTCCTGATTGTATTGCTGTTGAACACATGGAAGGCACATCAGACAGACACAAATGTGGCCTACACCATCCCAGGGATGCTGTAGCAACTCTGTGGTGTCATGGTCTGAAAAATGAACAAGGGCAAGCGCTTATGTATCCTTTTTAGTCAAAGGTGATGACTGAAATTCTTTAACTCTGCCTCTGCAGACTGAGAACAGCACATCTGGAGAACTGAACTCTTCCTTAAAATAATTATCCGTGATTTATGTCATCTCTAGCTTTTAATCCTTTTCATAAGTCAAAAACCATATTTTTACTCTTTTTTCAGGGTATCCTAGATTGTTAGACAAAGTTAAGAATATATCCTTACCTTCACCTGCTCTGAGACTCTAGCTTTAAACTCAAACCCAGGCTTGCTTTGTGCAAGTGTGTGCAAACCATAAACTTCTGCAGTGGGGGCCTAGAAGTCAGGGCTCAAACTTCTGCAGAAATTTGGGGATGAGTACAGAGGGAAGTGTTCACTTTGAGTGAGGTCTGACTTTGTTTGGAAATTAAATCTATTTACAAAAGCTCTTTGCAGCTTAACAGCCACAGTTAAATCTCTTGTAACCCCACACAGCATTATCCCACCTGTCTGAGTAAGAAACTGGAAGCTGCAAACTCACATTTTCTAATTTCAGAAACTTGTTTACTTTCTTATTTGATAGCTTCCTATCTTTTCTGATGCTTCATTTCTTCCATTTCCAGTAACAATTGAGTCTTCCATTACTATCAAATGTTGCAAAAGATGAATTACACAGAAATAGATGTTTGGTACTTTGCTAATACTACTCAGCAGTAACAATCCAAAAAGCATTCTAAAGACTCTGAAAGCCACTCAGAAAAATAGATAACATTCATTTAATTTATTTTAGTGATGCTGTTAGTGTCATCCTCAAATGTCATAGCATTTTCTCTTCTTTTAAAGGCAATTGAGAATCTGACTGCAATGCTGTTAGCCATTTTGCTACACCTGTTGATTTAACTTGAAAGGATGAGTGTTTTTATTGTGCAGAAAATGTCACAATAGAAACAACCTTGCTCCGCAATACAAGGATCCTCCACCTTCTGAAAGCACAGCATGGCACTGCAAACTGAGACTGGGCTGGGGGCTCAGGCCCACTTTATAATTAGACCGGGAGATGTCTTTGCCGAGACATTTAAGAGTGTCTTAGTCGTTTTTTTAAGAATGCAACTGTCCCAATCAAAATAAAGAGGTTTTTTAAATGAAGATATTGCAATATTCACGTGTATGATGCTTTCTTAATAGGAGGAAGAAGATGTCCAGTCTTTGCTGCTTGAATAGCGTTGCCCATGTAATGACTTGTGAAAACATATGGTTATGCAAACTGAGATTATGGAGCTACCTGAGAACCCCAGCTTCCACATGGCAATTGATACATAAAGTCCTGTGGTGTGGAGACTGGGTCCTCACCAACAGCTGGGTCCTTAGCCCCAACTCAGCTCTACAGACTGGTTCCCGTTTTGCTGCATTACTCGTGTACCTGCGACACCATCTATTTTTCTGCCTTTTACAGCATTGATTAATGTCAGCTAAAAAGCTTTCCACTGACTTTCACATCCCTCTGATTCAGATTTGTCTCCACAGACATAAACCACATGTTCTACAGAAGAAAATAGGAAAGATGAAAGGCGATGGGATTTTTTATTTTTATCGCATATTGGTTCTTATAAATGTATAACCTGATATTGATGTACTGCCATTTTTACCACTGAATATCCATTTAAGAACAGGAGACACTACACAGACATTAGGAGACCTGTTAGCATCAGCTGGATATATGAACTGCTTAAGACAAAGGACTTCTCACAGAAACTCATGTGCCTCCCTTACATTAAAAGAAAAATCTATCCACATTTCCATGACAGACAGGAGCAGTTCCCCTACAGCAGTTACAGCTGCTGCATTAACACAATATCCTAAACAACTACTTAGGATAAATTTTCACAGGAGCCATTACCCTTCCTCGTGAAGCAGATGCTAGAATTGAAAGGAAAGGGCTGTCCTGGTGGTCACGCAGTGATGTTCCACAGCTGAGTGGTTTGGACATCGCCGTGGTAAGTGATCTTTCTTCAGAGGTATAAACGGTCGGCACAAATGAAGGGGAATCACTGAACAGGTTTGTAATTCACCAAACTCAGCACTACAGGTTAAGGGCACACATATCCCTTCAACTGATGATGTGAACAAGCACTCAATTTTATTTAATTCATAATCAGGAAAAAATCATTATGTCTGCTAAACATGGGGAAAGCACTTCAGAAAGAGCTCGTACAAAACAAAATATTTACTAAGTCTCTGAGAAACCTACTGGTGGGAGATATCTGACTTCTAGCATCACCAAAGAAATACCCTCTTACAAGCTCCTTGGAGCTGGTGGGGACTTTCTAAGAATATTCTTAAAGGAAGTCCTATCTTAACATATCTGCTCTTCAAACTAATGCTCCTCTGCTTCTCCCAGGTTCCTCCACTGCCCTACACAGCCAGCAGGGAGGCTCTGCCTGAGACCATCTCTGAGTACAACGTGAGACCAGCTGATAGGGACACATTGAAACCCTCATACAAAAAACCAACAAAGGCACAAACACACTGTGCTGCCACGTAAAGAGACTTAATTATGTCCTTTTTCATCTTCAATTAACCTTACAGATGAAACAAGAAGGTCTCTGATCCAAAACTGCTGATGAAAAAGAAAGGTGAAACACAGCTAGAAAAATCTCCTTTGTTGCAGTGCTGCCGTAAGCAAAGTGGAAAACCAAGAACCCAAATTTGATATGCTCTGTATCTGCCCTGTTAGTCTGACACACCATGTGAGTTGCCACTAATAGAAAATTCAGTTTATACCAACAGGCACGTGTTTGGGAACACGTTTGTTTACCCACACTGCAATTTTAAAGCAAAGTTTTAGCAGCTTAGGAGAGAGAGAAACAAAAAGAAGCGGAAAATATTTTGGTTTAAAAGCTGAGCGCTTAGAGAACTTCTGTTTGCAACAAAGTGCAGAAATAAACAACTTCTTGTAGATACTGCCCTCATGCTGCCTTTTAATTGAACTACATAGATCAAGGAGTGCTACAGGGAAGAGAAAAACAAACCAGTAAGGAATTTAAATGAGGTTTAGGAAGGAATTAGGAAAGTCACAATCAAGCCAGGACACAGTTGTAAATAGCACATATCTGAGCACAACAATATAGTGGCTTTTCACATATATTGCTTGCAGCAGCTCTTAGAGATGCCTGTGCAAATCATCCCTCTCACGTCAGACCCTACGTTCATTATTCCCTTCTCATATGTGTTATGGATGTCATTACAGATCCCTCTTGCATGAGCCCCCACATCCATATGTGTGGATAACACCTAGAAATATAACTCCAGCCAGGATTGCCCGGGACGTCTGGCTTTTATACGAACCACTGAGCCTTTCTCATTTGGGACTGATAATTCTTCTCATTAGAGGACTGGCTGGCCCCAGGAATAAATAAATTGGTGACAAGGAGGCACTTCAGAACATTTTACCCGCAGAGAAAGGAAAGCATTATGTTATGTTTTCTAATAAACTATTCGCTGTTATGACAAACTTTGTTAATCTCAAGGTCTGCCCCCTCTCCCCATCTCTTTCCACCTTGCTTAGCCATTTCATTCAACAGCTTCTTCTGCTTGTCACATTGAATGTAATGATCTGAAACAACAAATAGCCACTTTACCTGCTCAATGCCACGAGGTCTGAGCTTCAACTGGAGATCGCAGATGCTACCAGATAATAAATGATTGTAATGATCATCTTCAGAAGAGTCCAAAACCCAAAAAGCAAAATTTGAATTCCACTGAAGTCAATGGGAGCTTTGCCAGAAACTTCAACTCTGCCAGGATTTCTTCCAACATTTCTTTCACATTAGATTTAATTAGTGGTCGGTAATGAGGCACTCTTAAAATTCTCCACATCTGGGGAAAGAGAAACATGATTAGATTAGAGTGTACAGTTATAATTCACAAATTGGATTGTTAGAACTAGTTTTCCTAGGCTTTTTCCCCCCTTCTTTGCCAGGAATAACACAATTAAACTCAGCGTCTCCACACATAATTCAGTCAGCAACGACTAAAGCGAGGTGGTGGTGAAGAAACCTGCTGCAGACTACTGAAACGGAGGCCTGATTTAGGGTCCTCACTTCAGATTTGATGAAAGTCAGATTACTTCACATATGGTACTTCACAGAAGATTGCAAATTAACCACAAGTCACCCAAGAACATGTCTTCAGATGGAAAACACATCAAGAGGAAATTAGTCAAAAAGTAAACATTTTTTTTTCCATCAGGTTAATGAACACAGACCATTTTTCTTGTCAACAGTGTCCTCAGTTGAATCAAATGAGGTTGTGCTCCTGGGAAATGAGCACCCCTCAGAAAATCTGTAAGGACACCAGAAATCTGTCTCTGGTCTTCAGACCCACAGAAGCGAAGGGGTGACACCCACTGCAGTGCCATGCCACACCACTGACTGGCTTAGCCCTAAAAGCGAGGCTATTGGAGCCTTATATTCATTCATTGCAACACTGAATTCTCACTTGATTTACTGAGTCTGCCAGACCTCTCCTCCGAGGACCTCCAGGTATTAGAAACAGAATAGAAAACAGCGTCTTGCTTATTTTCTGACACTGAGCTCCAATAACAATGTACAAATACACACCCAGAAGTAGATGTTCCATCGGAGTCACAGCAGTGGCTGTCCCAGAAAAGGCATTCTGGTGAGAATCCACCAAGTGGCTTCACAGGTTCATGCAGGGATGTCCATGCACTGGGGAAGGAATAAATAACAGTAGAGTGGGGTGACATGGCTGGTACAAAAGATGCTCATGGGATAAGCCCAAGAAGAAGGCTGCACACAGTTGAAGAAGAAGGAAAATGGGGTGATAAACAGAGGAATTTCAGAAATTTGGCACATAATTTTCCTATTTCTTGGAAGGAAAATACAAACAAAACAAGTTTCTTTAGATTTAAGGATTCCATAGGAAGCTGTTTCTTTGATTTGGACCAAGAATTTTCTTGGTCAGAAAAGAACAAAGATTGAAAGCTGAGCTCAACATAATACTGCAACATAAACCCAAAGTCAGACACTAGCTGTAATAATGGCTGGAAATGTGGATTTTATTTCCATTTGCTTTCCTGAGTAAGTGCTCCCTGGTTTTCATTAACATTTGGAAGAAATCATGCCGACTCCAAACCGATTAGAAGGGGAAGCTAGTAAATGTAACATGGATTATGGGATCACTGTCTGGATTAAACTGACCAGAGAATGGCTACAACCTTCACTTTCACAAAATACAATAGTTTCCATTTGTGAACGCAAGGGAGAGAACAGCATAGTTACAGCTATATTATTTTATCCAAGACTATTTTTTCTTTCACTTTCCAGGCGATTACTAGTTTTGCTTAGAATAATAAGCAATAAAAATGAGCAGGCTGTAAAACCCAGTGATCTGGATGGATTTTACCCCCAATGTGCTTCAAAACAGCTAATATTCATGATCCCAGGTCAAGAATGACAGAGATAATGGACCGGGGCCAGGAGTCTGCTGCAGTCCCGGGAAGTTCAGACTCATGCACTTCACTCACTGCATCACAGGATGCAGAAGGATGACTGTATAGGCAGTCTTCCTCAGAGAAAATTCATATTTGAAGAGTATTGCTGCCCTTCAAACATCCTTTGCTATATCTGCGGGGGTGTGGAAAGACGGCATTCATTTCACTATGCAGCCGAGAACAAGAAGGGTTGAGTTTCTAACCTGCTTTTGCTCAGTGAAAACCAAAATGAGCAATGACATTGAGCATAACCGTAAGATCAAATGTCATAAAGAGCCTGGTGCCATAATTCTGCTCTGAAGGTATCACTTTTTCATCCTCATCAAGGTATAATTGTACATACCTACCAAAGTCACGTCCATGGGGAAAAAAAAGTCAACTTTGCATTTTACACAGGATCTGAGGTGCTGTCAGCAATGCTAAAGAAAACTGTGTAAGCTCTTTAACACAATCAGGCTTCCAGTCCATTTATGAGTCTGTTACTGGCATCAGCTGAAATCTCACTAAAACCACAGAGTAGTGGTTGCCCTCGTATAAGCCTTTTTTTCCTTAAGAAATACTTCTGGAAAACAAGTTTGAAAAGACTCATCTCATTTCTCCAAAATGCTTCTGGAAATACACAGCCTTCAGAAAACAAAGTGATACTTTATGCTCTAGGACTGATGAGCAGCCGAGCAAACGTTCATTCTAATATTTCATGCTGGTACTAGAAAGAGGCACTCTGGTACACAGACTTCCTCAGATTCTTGGCTGCCACGGTAAATTTGGGGACTTGATCCTTAGATACACCACGAATTACATCAAACCGTTCAGGACAAATAGAAACGTACTTCTGAGAAAGCTCCCCCATGTATATATATATAAAGTTTCTCCCTGTATAAAATTGATACATATTCATAAACTTTAATCTATTCACTCAGGGAATGTTGACTATATAGCCTGCATGTGTTATTGCCTTTCTCTTTCCCAGAACCTGGAGCACACTAAGGAGCTGTATATATAAATTTACTGATGGGTAATATTATATTATAGAATTGTACTCTGTCACTGTCTGGCCAGGCTGTATGATCCAGAGGGAGTGAATCTCTGCAGAGCCTATTTCTGTTCAAAGCAGAGGAACAGAGTGTTAAAAATTAAGTGCTGCCGGTGTAGCGGCCTTCTCTCAGGATCCAGGTCTGAGAACAAAGATGTTTCCCTCCAACAGCAGGGCAGGCAGTCTGAAACTTGAACAATTGCTTCTTTTTTCCGCAGGACTTTTTCACTCCAGTGTAAGAGGAGGCTTCTCCTTCCAATTCTTTTTCACTCCTCGGAGAGCAATCACCTCTTCCAATGGAAGTGATGCCAAAACTCCTGGGAGCACCAGTGTGGCCCAAAAGAATATAAATCCTTCTCCCACTTTCTCTTTTAATCTCCAATAAATCCCCTTACATTATGCTGAATTAGATAACAGGGAGGGCATTAATATTTCTGCAGATAAGAAATAAGCTGCCCTCAGTTAAACAGCCCCTATTATTTATATCCATGTGAGCAACGATCATGGTTTAGAAGATGCTGGCTTCCCTAGCTTTTTTCTTTTTTTTTTTTCTTTTTTTAATCCATTTGCATATTTCAAATAAACTTGTGAAGCTGGGGACAGAAGTTATTAGAGTAATGGGAAAAGCCTGATGGAACAAAGCTGATCCAGAAAACGTGGATTGAGGAATATTATATAACTATAAAATGTTTCCCAAAAGCAAGTGAATATTGCCCTGAATCTGCAGAGATGACATCACCACCTCCTAAGAACTTAATTCCCACAGATCCATTGTATCTTATTATTATTTACAGGGAAAGTACCGAGTGAGATTGTCTCCAAATCGCACGCTGTGTGCAGCCATTAGGCTTAGGAAGTGCTGGTGCCCGTAACGGCTTCAATAAGTGGGTCTCTGGACTTCTCTTTTATTATCGGTGCCACCGAGATGGGGATCCCCTTCCCATCCATCTGCTTCTGCGATGGGAGAAGGGGCTGTTGATGATGGCTAGGGGTTTTTTGACCAACACTCACCCATCAGGAGAGAGAGTATCTGAATGAAGGTGGAAAAGGATATTTAAATATTTTGTCCAAGCCACAGATGGGAGCATTAAAAAACTAATCATAAAAGTACATTTTTTTAATATCCATTTGAGCTGAAAGGTTAGTCTGAACAGTAAGTATGGATGACACAACCCCAGGCAAAACAAAATTCATGGAGCAATTCAGCTGGAACTGTTGATGAAACAATTACCAGATCAACAGCCTGAATCTGCATTTCTGAGGTACAGATCTGATTGTCTGGCAGTTAAATTAACGGCCAGTTCAAAGCTCAGGGCTTAAATAATTCACCAGAATATTCATTTGCCAATGGTTAACACACACAAGAGTTAGATGAGAAATTCCCTGTACCTATTGAAAATAGCAAGATCTGGGCAAACTACCTGTAATTATTTCTTTAATGAATGAGACTTTTCCCCTGAGGCAGAGAGCACATGTTGTAATTTTTCTGAATGTGCTTATTATTTTAAATTGTTTGTTCTATCATTGTCCCAGCAAACGAAGGGAAATGGACTCACAGGAAATAAATACCTGTGTTTATTCAATCTGTATGTTTACTCACAAGAAGTGCACAATTTCCTGTCCCTGAGTGGAAATCTGTTCTTCCCCTGTGATATTTGCTAAGTGTATTCTTGAAAAATGGAACTTTTTCAAATAAGCATAAAGAAGAAACAAGCCAAACAAGCCTTTCCTGGTCAGATTATTGCATACTTCTATTTCTGTTGAGCTGGCCACCACACTAGGCAGTCCTGCTGACACCTCTCATTTCAAGCTATGAATTGCGTCCACTACTCTCAGTCTATCTCACGTACCCAGATCGTTCCGCCCCTCAGCCACCCTCACTGCCCAGGAAATGAACCTGCAAATTTCCTCTGACACCCACAACTTGAATAAACTCAATATAAATCCAGCTGCAAAGATTTCACAGCATCAGGCAGGGAGATCATGTTAATAATTTACATCTACGGTGTTTAAGCCGTATAAATCTCTGCAGGACTGATTACGCTCTCAGCTCTGGCCCCAAACACTGCTATTCACAGGAGCACAAAGTCAGGAGAGCGAGGGAAGGTGTCTTTCCTTGCCTCCTCCCAAAGGCTGCCCTCTCTCCTCCCTGGAGAAGCCTGGCCACATAATTGATTTCTCTCTGAGCCCCGGAGAAGCTTTTTGTGTAGTCAAGTGAAGAAATAGCCTGACAGACTGCTCCCCGTGTCTAATCCTGTAAATCAGGACTGATAATCGTCTTAACTGTTCAGCAGATCTATTTATAATGAGTGCCACCCACCAGCTGACTTTCGGCTCCCGACTCCAGATGTGAAGCTATTGGCTGGGGGCTAATACTGGACTTTCACTGGGACTGTATAATCCGTCGGGATTATTCAGTGAGATGCTTCCCTCTTCCTCTTACATAACCAAGGGGACCTTTCTTATCTATCATCAGAATCGAGTGTTTTCCAAATTCAGGCCAGAAAAGCTGTTCTATAAGCTCACCCTCTTTACACTGATATTTATCCATTTACAAATACAATATACTGAACTCAGACAGGCTCCTAATTTTAGGGCCTTCAGCTTTTCAGCAATTGTTGCAATTAAATCTCAAATAATAATCTAACTTTTCATTAGATTCAAATTTTCCTTGGAAAAAAAAAGCAACATTTTAATCATAACCCAAACCTTATATAACTCTTCAGGATGTGATTCACAGTACAATTGCATGGGATGACAACTGCATTTTGAAAGATACACACATAGACATTAATGTTGTCTGCCAGAATATCCATTTTCTTTGAAACATATAAACTCACACTGCCTTCCTTTGACTGAAGGAAGAAATCTGTCAGTGTTTTTAAAGTTCAATATGAAATACCTCCAGTGCGACAAGAACTGAGTGGGAAGATTTTTCCTGTTCCCTGAAGAACTGTAAGATTTTGGAAATGTTTCACGTTGTGCATCAGGACAATCTATCAACACTTTGAAAATCTTCAAGGAACAGAAATGAGATTTCTTGTCATTGGTTCTGTGCAGCCGAAAAGTTTCATTCCTGTAATTTGAATAATTTTGTTCTTATTTGAAGAATTTACATTTTTGAGCTGGAGATATTACCTAAAATATTGAAAGGAAAAATCAGTGCCTTCTAGAAAACCACCAATGTTCTTATTTGGAAAATTATTTGAAAAATAATTTTAAAAATTAAGCCAAGAAATCCCTCTAAAAATTTGTCATTTACCAAAGGAAAAATTCTATTAATTTCAGGTAAGAATTTCTCAGGGTGCCTATTCCTTTAGGAATCAACAGTTCTGTGGACTTAGTTACCTGTATTATAGTGTCTGAATTAAAATAATCAACTTGAATACAAGCCAGAGAAAACTACTACACCTTGACATTGTATTACCAGCGCAATACCCAGAGGAAGACAGAACAGTGGAGGACAGCTGACTGTGTTACCTGTTTAATAAAGTAGACATATGTTTCTAGCCAAGAATCTTACAAATATTAAATAGTCCTCACGGTTTATTTTAGAAAAATACTGCTATGTGATTGTATTTTACAGAAATTGGAAGTTTACAGGGACAAAAGCTGTCCCCGTTTTGCCTGTAATCTTTTTGACTTTTCCTATTACTCTCTAAAACCTCAATCTAAAAAAAGGGGGAATGTTTTCTATACAACCTTTCTAAAAGAAAATATTTTCTTACAACACCCACTCAATAGATAGTCAGAAGTGTAAGAACCAAGGGATTTCACAAACAAAAGCATTAATGAAATAGATGTGTCTGGGGTTGACTTTTGTAATTGAAAACAGAGAGCATTTCTGTGATTTCTTGACTACACCTATACTTTGTCTTTCCTTCACACCTCCCCTCCCGCTCCGTCCTACCAAGTATTTCTGCTGTGACCTGCACCAGCCACAGCCAAGAGCCTGCAGAGGTTTGGGACGTGCCCTGTCCCTCCAGAGCTGCTGTGAAAGCTTCCTAACTCCATCAGTGGGCTCACCCCGCCAGCCGGGGGGCACGGACAGACTGGGTGATTGCAAAAACATGTTTCCTAGGAAACCAGAAAATTCTGAAAATGCAATACTGCTTGATGAAAATAGTTCATTCAGTGATTTAACTACTTCCTCTAGATTTGGTTTCAATGACAGATCTTTTTCATTTTGACTCTAAGTAGAAACCCCCCCTCATTTCACTTTTATATACATTTTTAAAAATATGTCACAGATAGTTCATAGGACTTGGGCAAAGATACAACAAGGGCTCCTGGCAGGACTGGTGGCTGACCTTTGATCTCTTGACCTTCTAGACCAGTGCTTTAACCTTTCTATAGATGATTAACTTGAGATATTTTTTCATAAATCCTTTGATTTTGGTTGAAAGTTCAGCCTTTGTCGTGTTTTAATGACTGCAAGGGATTTCAAGCCCATGGCACGAACATTCCAGCTACCACGAATCAGTCACCCAGCTAAATGCAACGGGATTGCTCTGTGTGCTTTCTCCTTCATTGTCTCTATATTACAGACTTGGAGATTTTTTTAACTCATGCATTTTTTAAAACATTTGGTTAATTCTGAAAGGCCAAGTAAAACGTTTTTCCATGCTTTGCATTTAAAGCCATTTGAACAAAGGCAGGAACAAACAATTAAGCGATGCAGCAAGAGATTATGGGGGTGCAATCAGTGCCTGCTTAGCAAGTCTGGCTTGGGAAGAGCTGGAAGCAGACGCCAGGACTCTCGTCGTCGCGGTGCTGTCTGAACGAGCTATCACATACAATATCCTTTGTTACTTTAGGACAATCCCTAATGGACTGAATCACTACATCACTGTAATCTGATTTAAAATGAGAAATAGCCATAAACATCTGCTGCATCACCGTCCCATTTGGCTTTACTAAACTCCTGGGTGTATTGCAATGAAGAAGCCACCATCTGTTGCTGAGGTCTTGCCCTTCCCATCTTCTGTGCCTCTACTAACAACCTCCGAGAACAAGAAAAGCCATAGAATGACTCAGAGGTAGAGCAGGACTGAGACCAGAGCTCAGCAGAAGATGTCACATTGCATGGTAGGTCAAAACACTCATGCAGTCACTCACAGCTACTCACACACTCCCACATAAATACAAGGGTGTACTTGGAGAAGCTCTGGCTGTGCAGTCTTCCCACAAACATCTGTGCTATTTGCTATACTTCCTCCTCCAAAGGATCATAGCGATATGGGTCATATTTGGAGGAAGATAATGACTTGCCTGAGCTAAGAAGGGGCTGAGAATGCACTGACTGAGAATCCATACTATGAAATAGAAATAGAAGAAACCCCAGCTGCTGTATGTATCAGTATTGCATGTCATCTTCTTCCTTGTTTTTCTACTGTGAAAGAAAATACACTATAGAAGGTCCATCAGAAGCTTCTTCTGGCCGTTTCCAGCCATACTGTTGTAATTATTATATACATATTATGCGTTGGGAACGCATAATATTTCCTGACCTTCCCAGTCAGGCTCCAACCACAGTGAAACTCATTGGCAAGAGCACAAGCAGCACCACAGACCACTTCTGGGGCTATGGAAGACCCTTTGCCCTGACTGGCCAAAGATTTTCCCCAGCATTTCAGTTCAGCCTCAAACATTCATTCTGGATCCCAGTGTTTTCATTTTCCAGCGACTTTTGCCAATGACAGACACAAAAAAGTATCATGGGCATTACACAGTAAAAAGAAAAACAACCCAGAGAAACTCCTTAGCAAACTGTTTTCTAAAAAATCCTTGTTATCTACACACTGAATNAGAGAAACTCCTTAGCAAACTGTTTTCTAAAAAATCCTTGTTATCTACACACTGAATTAAAAACAAAACGTGTGTGATATGAAAAGAAAGGAATGAGTCACTTGCCTTCACTCCTTGTGTATTGGCTGTGTTATGCACAATATATTATTCAAACACCCCCCCCCCAATTTCACTTTCAAGGACCTTAGGATTTCAGCAGACAGTTCTCACACAGTTGTTCCAATCTTAAAATCTCTCTGCTAAGTAAATTTACGTAATCCAGCAACAGATTGGACTCTTACTGTATAGACAGAAGAAATAATCAAGTGCAGGACAGAAAATCCCAGACACCCATATGACTTCACCGTCAGAGAAACCAGACGGTTTCTTAAATTACACAGAACATGTCAACAAATAGCAATAATATAGTGAACTATGGCACGGAATGGCTTGATCTCTAGTGCAACACAGTGCTCGGCTTGTCCAGTTCAGGTCTAATCTTTCACCTTTGTGGTCAGAAATAAAGGAAACGCAAAGTTGGCACAAAACTTGCAGAAAGATTTTGGGGGCAACAGAGATGTGTTTCATCTCTATTTCATGTCTCATTGTATATTGCTTTGGTAGTCAGGTGGGATCAGTTGTGGAAGGAAGACATTTTTCCTTCTAGTTTTTCAGAGGCTGATTCTTTTTAAATTAAGGTCTTTCTACATATGTTACTGCTCTCTGAGCTGTGGCACACACATTAGCACATCCATAGCATGGGCAAGGCCAGCAGCTCCATGCCAGGAGAGGCTGCTGCAGCGTCTTGATACCAAACTCACTCTCCCTTTCCCTTGAGGAAGTCACAGAGAAGGGACTCTGCTCTATATACTATATACTTTTAATTACAGTGGAACCCGGACCACATCATTTAGATGTTTCAAATGTCAGAAATCCTCCCTGTGTTAGCCAGCACAGGCTCCCCAAACCCTAGGGAAGACATTCATCTTGTATAGATGATTAAATAAAGGAATGGTAACATTGTACAATTCAACCTCCTTCTCCACAGAAGTCGAGGCCACCCCCAGAGAAACTGTCTCTCTCCCCCATCACGTGTATGAGAAGAGAATTGAAGCTGATCTTAGCAGACCGATCCCCAATGAGCATTTCAGCCCAAGCCTCTGAAGTCTCAACTTTGCTAAAACAGGTAACAAAGCTCTCAAGAGCCTAATGAAGCCAAGTCGCATCCCAGTCCAGTGTTTTCCAAGTCTAGGGCTATTACATTTGTCCATGATACTTTTGAACAAGAGACAGTTTCCTGCAGATAAACCAACAGGGCCAACAGACTGGACTTACCTGTGTAACTTTCCTTGCTATGCTAGATCAGCATATGAAATAATAGATGAGCAATTACTTCTGCTGTTCACATTTACAAACAAACTGGCATTTGTCATCTTGTCAGCCCCTGCCTTATAGTCACTGCTCTGAGTGAGAAAAGCACACTCAGTTGTCCAAAGCCTCCAGCGTGTTTGGACAGAAGGAAAACTTTAAAAAAAGCAACTAATCTTCAGTGCAAGGGCTTGGGACATGCTGATACAGGTGTGATCCTTAATACCTTGTGATAAATCACGGGCTCCAGCTGTCCTCCAGGCAAAGAGGGGGCAGTCAGCACCTGCGCAGCAGACACCTGGTACTGAGAGACACTGTTCCCTAAAGAAACTAATTGAAAATGTTTTCTTCTGCCCACCACTGCCTTTGTGTTAACACCTGCCTTCTTCCCCATGTCCTACCTGGTTTTGGGCATTTATTTTATAATGTTGTGTTGTTGAACCTAGCTGGCTGTAGGCTTTTGCAGCCTTAGGCATATGTTAGCAGGTCTCTCCCTTGTTTCTGTCCAAACTGATTTTTTAGTATTTTTTAATTGGGTTATTTAGCATAATGTCACAGAATTACATTTTAATCTAAGAAATAACAAATATTTGAACAGGCTTTGTCTCCCTTGTCTTGTTTTTCATTCCCTGATCAGCAGTACCTTACTTCATGCCTATGGAAAAGATGTTCCAGAAAGGTTATTGCATCCCTCAGACACTTTCAATGTTAATATTTCCCCCCTCATTTTTCTCTATCCCATGAGATTTTCTTCCCTCCTCTTCTTCTCATTTTACTCTGCTTCCTTTGATTTTCTGTCATCTTTATCTTTCTCCTTTGTCTTCAGCTGCAGGTACCCTGCAACATCCCCCAGGTCTTCCAGCTGCTTTTGTTTTTCAAATCCCTGCAGCTGTAGCCAGGAGAAAGCAGGAGGAAGGAGAGTCCTGAGGTGGGAAGTGGGAGGGAAGCCAGCAGCCAGGGGTGGGCAATCCCACCGAGGACTGTGAGGGACAACAGCCTTGAGAAACAAAGACACTGTGACATTTGAAAACACAGCTAAAAATCATAACCAGAGAAACTGAGGGGGCTGAGGGTGAAAACTTCCACTGAATTTCAGTTCCTCCTGGGCTCCTCACTCCCTTAAGATCCTTTCAAACTGAGTTAAATCTTGTGGTCCTCATACAGGCACCTTTGCTACTGACTGTCACTGAGTATCCTGCTTGCCCACCTCCTGGAGGGTGCATCAGAGCCCGTTTCCACAATGAAGAAATGATGCACCAGATGGACATACAGATCTCCAAAGATGTTAATTCCAACACCCGTCCTCTAGTTTGTTTGAGGCAACCACCGTAATGAAAATAAATGTCTTGGGCCTGACAGAAAGCAGGCGTTTGATTACATTAACAGCTAGTTTTCCAGCCAAAAGTGGTAACAAATTAAATAGCCATCTGAGATGTTAAATAATAAATCCAAGTATTCTGGCACAAATTGCCATCTGTGGCTTGCTCACTGAGGGTTCAGCCTTCAAAGGCACTGAGCGCCTCAGCCCAGATCCAGCAAAGCATGTGAGTGAGTGGTTAAACACGTGTAGGAGCAGCAAAGCCAAAGAAACAACTCACATAATGAACATTAAGCCTATACTTAACTACTTTGCTACAATAACTCCAGAAAATTCACCTGAACATTTAATATCTATATGAACATTTAATATAAATGTGAACAAACACCTCCTTAAGTTAAGCAAGTGATGAGTCACTTCAAATTTGCACTATTAGAAATAATATCCTGCAGTAGATGCAGATATCCTGTATTACTTTACAACAGTTAATATTTAAACCTGAAGGAATAAAATTATGGCAATTCAGAGAAAAGATGGGACAAGAACTTCTAGTATCGTTATTTTAGGAAACCCCACAAGCAATGTTTTTCGTAAAGGGTGATTTCACATTTCTGAGGTTCACAAGCTCCTGTGTAAATATGTGCTCTGCACAGCCATGCAGCTGAAGGACTGTCAGTTCTGAAACATAAAATCCCACTTCTTGAGGTCTCACAGGTTACCACCCACAGATTCAAGTTCTCTCCATGGGAGGGAACTTTGTGGGAACATGTTTCAGCTAAAGCTATCACAGCTTGTCACAGTTTCAGCTGGGACAGAGTTGACTTTCTTACTAGCAGCCCATACAGTGGATTAGGGATGAAAATAGTTGGCAAAACACTGATGGTTTCAGTTGTTGCTGAGCAGCCAAGGCCTTTTCTGCCCCTCACATTGTCCCACCAGAAGAGAAGTCTGGGAGTGCGGAAGCTGGGTGGGGACAGATGACCCCAACTGACCAAAGGGCTATTCCATACCATGGGACCTCATGCTTAGTGTATAAAGCTGGTGGAAGAAGAAGGAAGGAGGAGACGTTTGGAGTCATGGCATTTGTCTTCCCAAGTAACTGTTACACGTGATGGAGCCATGTACCCAGTATTTTCTATTTTATTTTCCACTCTTTGGTGCTTTCCTCTCTTTCTTTAAGTTTCAGATCCAGAAAGTTGGTAGATGTGAGAGTTTTAGCCCTTAGTAATAGGAAATAACTAAATAAATTCAACACTAATGCTTCATGGCTGCAATGAAAAGATTAAAAATATAGCCTAAACATGCCTTTCAGAACCAAACAGGAGGTACAGGTAAGATAATATATTCACTTTTATAAACGAGTAATAATTTAGGAAGCTTAATTTGTGATTTAACAGCAGGTGTTGGCAACACTATTGTTAAACACCTGCTCCATCCATATCCAAATCCTGTTGGCTTGTTTGACTTGCTGACTTAAATATTAGTACGTGAATAAGCGCATTCCTAAAGCAGAGCTGCTGGCAGGTGACATCCCAGCAAGACTGAATTTTAAGGTAATTGATCTCCAAACTTCTCAACAGAATTCCCTGCTCTACTTGCCTACACAGTCAAACTGAAACAAATTCTGCATGAGAAAGAAAAGCAATTGTAGACGATTTTGATAGTTGTTTCAAGCACTGAAGAGGGAACTGAAAAATTGAAATTTTCAGTTTCAATACTGAAAAAATGTACTTGTTCTTCATCTTGGCAGTGTGTTCATTCCATATTTAATATTAAGTGCTCTCTAATGTGAGAGACAGACATGCAAGGGATAACAGTTTTGTCCAGTAAGGGCCCATGGCAGATGCTCGATTCCCCAGGAAACTGTGACATCAAGTGAGATGGGAAAAGGGACCATGCTGATTGCTTATTGCTTGAGTGTCCATGTGTGCTCCTGAAACACACAGTGTCTACTGAAGCTGCAATTAATGAAGAGTTATTAGTCATCTTGCTGCTACACCCACTTCTGCCATCCTGATTTTGCACTTGCATTAAATAGCACTTCATTCTGAGGACCCTTTTTCTGCCATATTTCCAAAGGAAGCACTGACTCGATGAGCATTGAAGAATGTGTTTCATGGTAATTCCACACCAGTTGTCTACTCCTTCACTCCTCACCAAAGAAGATCTGTTCTAAGTCTCTGTGAGCAGAGATTTCTGTATTTGCAAACATCCATTTCTGTTCCAGCAGAGTTGGGCAGAGGAGGGCTGGGAGCTGAATTATCATGTCACGCAACACATTAAATCTTCCTTTGACTGCTGAGATGGGCCAAAGACCCCTCAGATCACTAATCAACATGAAATACAGACCTGTCTTAGGCTTCAAAACATCTTCAGGGTTCCTTTGTACTAATTAATACTATAATGCTAAAATATATTTATAATGCTTTCATTACAAAGGCTTTGACAACCTGACCTGTTTGTCTGTATATAACTTAGGTCACTCTGATTTTACTAACTTTCTGCACTCATCAGTTTCTTGACTGTTTTCTGCTACTTCATCATATGCTTTATGGTATCTTTAAGAAAACAAACTAGTAAGACCTACTAATTTTGATGCCATCCCCTCCGGCTTTATATTTCATTTCCCTAGAATTAAATATAACTTTTAATTTTGTTGAAATGTTGAGAAGATGCCTTGAGGCAGACTATTGGAGGAAAAAAATGTCTTTGTTATAAAAAAATGCTACAGTGACTCTGCTGCATGTTTATCATACCACCAGGCAGATAGATGACACCAAGAAATGCTGGTCGTGCAGTTTCTCATGATCCCATATGGAGGGCACTCAGCACAATTCCATTTTTACTATGCTCTTGCATTTATTTTTTTTTAATAGATGGCCACCAGTTCCAGATGTCTACAAAAATTAAGAGCATCTGAGTAACTCAGTACTCCCAAGTACTAGCACTGTGTAAGCAGAACAGATGGCCAGTCCTACAGCCTTGGACGTACACTCTCCTGACGTGTGAGATGGAAACTGCAGCGCAGGAGAAGTGAGGTATTGGGCTTTTTATTAGCTTTATCGGGTGACTGACATTTTGCTGGAAGACAGTCAGGCTATTTCTGGTTGCCATGTGCGCTGTGGCTCATACCTAAAATGGAGATGAAATTGTGGAAAGATGTGAAAACTGTCACGATACAGCAGACAACAGAAGGATGAAAGTCACCGGTCTAGACAGATTACGATAGAATCACGTATTTTTAATTTAATATTGAGGGACATTTCTAGCAGCGCTGGCAATGAGCGGACACGTTCTGCTCCATGACAAAATAACCAATTGATTCTATACAAAGAAGTGGTATTATACAAGTAGCAACAAATGAGAGTAAATATACAAAGAGATATTATGGGCTTCTTCCATCTAAATGCCTAGATGAAAAGCTGTAGATAGGTATACACATATAGAAATAATATCTAGACCAGCAATCA
Source organism: Tringa tobata (assembly GCA_033628505.1). Taxonomy (NCBI): domain Eukaryota; kingdom Metazoa; phylum Chordata; class Aves; order Charadriiformes; family Scolopacidae; genus Tringa; species Tringa tobata. The sequence goes on from JAHREE010000429.1 coordinate 1,026,353, forward strand.
GCTGTCTAGGTTTTAATGCCTTGGTACCTCTCATTAACTAGAGGCTTAGAGCCAAATTTTTCTCCTAACGTTCATATTATTGAAATAAAGTGACAGAAAGATACATTCAGCCCTGCCTTAGCTTTGTGATTTAGCATCTCTGATCAGTAACAGGTTTTTTCACAAAACCTTTCAACATCTCTGCAGAAGGAAAACCTAAAATTGTGGCTGCAATGGTTTATCCCATAATTAAATAAAAACGTCTCCATTTCCTACATAGTTATATTACAAGAATTTTCTGATGTATTATTAGAAGCACATGCACTTGGACAACCTTCATATCCTAAACTTAATCAGAATCCAGATAAAATGTTGCTGCCCTGATATTTGTATCTTTTTCTGGCCAGAGCAGGGGTCGGTTGGGATCTTTGCAAAGATGCTGAGCTGTATGAGTAAAAGCTCCCATCTCACAAACAGCTCAACTTCTCAAGGCAGGACTGTGTGGGGTGTCGATGCTCCTTATTGCTGCTTTTCACCTTGCCTTTAACTTACATCTTCAGCTCACTGAAACATTTGCTTTCTCTGGGAAACCATATCATATTCTACATGTGAACCAGCACTATCATGTATCGCTAGAGGCAGTACAAGGTTTACACGTGGAAAAAATATTTTTTTTCCTGCAAATAACAAAGGCATTATGAGATTTATCTTATTCCTAAAAAATATCAATAGATTGCATTGATAATATAAAATACTGCAGTAGAGTGAGATAGTAACTCCATGACACTAAGGTCCCTAGGTAGCATATTAGTCCAATTTCTTTTAATAATCCAATGGGACTAAAATGTGTGCTAAGTACCTCCATGCAGAGTGACGTCTACACAAGGTATTTTCGTGAAACTCTGGTTTCTAATTTCTAAAATCCTCTGCTGGTTTTAACTCGTATTCACTCTAAAAATTGTACACTCTAAATGAAAAGCTTTAGAAGTTAAATTCCTCTGCTATATTTCCACAAAGGATGACTCTAAATCTTGCTCCAGTGCTCACATTAAAGTCGTGCTGACATACGAAATGAATGAATGATGCTTTATGTTGTCTCCCGTATATGATACTTGGCAACAATATGTCAACGTTAACGTCTTTGAGGCTGGGAAAGTGAGAAGGAAGAGCACCCCTGAGAGTGCTTCCCGAGACAGTCACAACATCCATTCTCAATTGCACCCGGGTCAGTTAATTTTATAAAGATCATTTACAGCCCAAGTGTTTTCCTGTTGGTTATTTCGTGTTCAAAAATTATTACATCTATTCCTAACGGCGGTAACACATTACATGCAAGCCAATCTCTGCTTTGCACACTCAGCGTATTATGGGTTGCCTGCACTGTTGCAAACACTATGCAAACAGCCTCAAGGGTTTGAGCCTTTCCTGACTTGGTGCCAAAATTTCCACTATTTCCAAAAGTGCAGGATAAAGCTGTGGTTTGCTGGTTGTGGGCTCCCAGTCAGACTGGTATGCAAGGTGCTGCACAGCAACACAACTTCCATCTTTTGTATCTGAACTATTTTGGTATCCGCAGAAAAAAATAAATACACTGTAGCCCGGGGGTGTAAAGAATATTATAGTGTGTCTCTTGAAATAAGAGAGCAATAAAGCTGATGAGAGAGCTGGAAAACATCACTTGCAAGGAAAGAGTGGAACTGGGAATGTTCAGTCCAGACACTAAAAGAAGTTATAACGACCTTAAGCTACATGAGCTGATTTTGCTGACTGCTCTTCTCTGCACAGCTCTCCATATCCACTGGCAATGGGCAGGAAAGAGTGGGCTTGAACTGCAACAGGGAGTTTGAAAACTAGGGAAAAAAAAGCAGTAACTGTCTTCCTGCTCTTAGAGAGAGTCCAGCACCAGCAACACAGGAACAGATCAACAAGGGACGTTCTCAATTTGCCATTATGGCAAGAGAGGGGGAATGGGCAGCGAGGGGGTCAACTTAGGCAAGTATCTGTTAGAAATGGGATGGAAATAGTTTAAGCCTGCTTTGGGATCGGGCTTACATCGCCTCTAGAAATTCTTTCCCTCTCTATTTTTTATTACTCTGTGTTAAGCATAGCTGGAAGATTTCTGCAGTCCCTGTAGGCAAAGATGATTCTGCGACTGCTCAAAGGCAACAGCATTTCTCCCAAGGAGAGCCTCACCCAGCAACAGAGGATATATGGCTTTTGTTAACTATTCCTGCGTTCCTCAAGGAAGTAATTCATGTGAAGTGCAGCACTAAGTACCTCCTCCCTCGGTTTCTTAACAAAAATGACTGTGGTAAAACTGAACTGAGAGATACTCAGAGGTCTGTGGGACAGCCTGAAACAAAAATGCTTTACGACGAGACTTATCTCCTACTTATTCCAACCAACAAATAATTTTCAGTCCCACCTGATGTTTATAAACCTCCACAGTCACCCTGTCCTCCATCCTAATGAAAACAACTACAGTAGGTGCACATTTTCCCTCAGCATGTGTATTTTTTCCCGGTGTGCAGCTTATGATCTGGGTACTGGCCAGACTGCTGGGGGTTCAAAATTTATCACATTCCCTTGTTCTGTCCCTCTGAGGTACTCACATTAGGCTGAAATTATAATCCAGGTATTTCATTTTCCTCCATTATATCACTTATTTTGGAAAGTCAGCCAAAGAAGGAGGGGGGAAAATATTATTCTTTTTATTTGGAGCACATCAATGGAGCAGGTGATGTACTCTTAATTTACCTGCTTCTTTCATTCTGTTTTACAATTTAATTATTTAGTTTATATAATACATGGATAGACACAACAAAATCCAACGGGAGATTTATAGCAGTGGGAAAACTAACCCCTGAGCAAACTCACTGCAAGAGGAGCGAATGCTTTGTGGGGGGATTGACACAAGACCAACGGGATCAGGTTTTGACCCTTTTACACAGATCAGAACAGATGCTGTAGATCACTTTGGTTGTAAAACTCTCTCCGGTACTCACATACACACGGGGGGTTCTGTTAGCAAACTTAGCTGGCCTTTCTTAATGGAGAGTTATTAGGGACAGGGTAGTATGGATGCTCAAAATAGTACTAATGCTCAGAGACTGTCTCATACTCTGTATTTTAAGTGCTTAAATTCTAGTATGCTGCAAGAATACCATGGATTTGAGATGAAACATGTTGGCAGACTCATGCTCTGCAGAAGCCTGTTGACAGGTAAGAGAGTGGCGTAATCGGGTATCAGATGTAATTCTACTTCTCAGAGTAACCTGTAGTCACACAACTCTTTCATTCAAAAACTTCAGTTAAGTGTTGCCTGTGGATATGCTGAACTGCAAATGAATGTCTGGGCACCCCTATTATTCCTCCTCATTGAAACAAATGCTTTTATATTTCATTATGACAAAGAACCATCAGAAGAACACGTCAGACACGGAGAAAGGTAAAGCTTAGTTTCTTTTTGCTTAATGAGTGTTCTGTTGTCAGTGTCAGGTATCCAGCAAACTCATCTAGAGATCAGCTCCACATCCAATATGGGTCAGAAGTTACAAGTAACCTGAAGAGAGCTCACTGCCCTTTAAAGACAAGCTGTAACCGAGCACTTTCAGTACTTAACAGTGCAGTCACTGTCTGTCCTTGTCCCTGCTTATATAGCTAGAGTTTGCTTTTACATCTGCTTCTCCTTTTTCCTTTACAGATCTTTTCTTGAACAGACAATAACAGTTAAAAATATAACCCCTTCCCCAATTTCAAACCAAAATTAGCACCAAGAAATAAAACATATTCTTAAACTAAGGCCGAGCATTACAGCTATCATATAAATGGACTGCAGTGCTGCTCAGAACTCTCAATTCAGACCAGAAACTGTGCTTCATTGTGTCACTTACTGCAAGATATTGCAGTTATACCAGTTTGCTGAACTTGTCAAGCGAAGTAATTTAACTAATTAACTGCTCTCTTTCTCACTATTGTGCTGTTCCTGAGACTGCTGGCATCATTAGAAATCTCTGAGCTCTATAAATCAGATTAAACACAGCACTAAAGTTTGCTTCTCACCTGAGCACATAGAAACCCCACCAAAGAGGACGGCACCTTGTGTAATATCCACTCTTGGAACCACAACCTGTCTCTGAAGTGTCTCATTATTCCAGTCCTCCTTGGGTTGAACAACAGCTTCAGATGAGCAGAAATTTTCTAGTGAAATACACAGCAATTAAATTGCTTCTAGCCCTCAAAATGGTAATATATCAGATGATACTTTTTTTTTTTTAATAAAGAAGTTATTGAATTTGTTTTAAAATTTAAAACCTGTGACCAATTTGTCCTGAGTCTTAAAGAGAGACAGCTACAAAAGCTACATAATAAAAAGCACTGGGAATGTTTTAAAATTCCTCAAAATGTTTCTTGTTTTAACCAGTGCTGGATAACATGGGTGCAGCGCAGGGTCCTGGAGGTGCTGGCTCACATCTGTGGTGACCACAACGTGCTCAAAGCATCTCCACAGAGGTCCCTGGTAGGGACGGAGCAAGAAGAGCACATCAAAAAGCACCTCTTCAACCTAGTGAAACCCTTGACTACTGCTAACTGTGGTGGAAGGGAGGTCTGGAAGGTGAAATTATCTTCTTCCACACATTTTGGGCAACTGGGTGAGCAATGGCAGGAACATGAGGACAAAATGAGACCGTGCCCTGGTCAAGGAAACCCATCCAAGAAGCACCACAAAGTCACCTCCAGTTTCTCAGTGGTCCTGAAGTCAATAAAAGTTTTCATTTGGCTTTAGTGGACTTTAAAAAAATACACATAAACGTAACACACTCACATCATGTGATGTACATATTGTCACATAATCTAATGTCACTAAGGCTTGCATGACGAAAACTCCTTACAGTTAAACAAACATCACCTAATAGTATCATCCCTAAAATGTTGTGATTATTTTGCTAAGCAAGTCTGTAGCTGCTGGACCCAGGCTCATGACAGTCTGAGAGATGGGCAGAAGTACATGTTCCTTTTCATTCTTTTCAGACTCAAATATAATCCTGAGGATATTAAAATATTCATGATACTAAATATTTAAATTCTTCCACCCTGCTAGCCTGGTTACTTCTATATTCACCAAAAAAATAGAAAAAAAGAGAGTTCTAACATATGCAAAGAGCATATAAAAAAGCTAAACAAGGGGAAAAAAAGTGTGTTCAGCAAACACAGGCGAGTATTTGGGAAATAACAGCTTTAGTCTAATGGTGATAAAGCATTCCCTATGAAATAGAGATGAATATATTACAAAGGCACGACAATAAGAAGTTCCCTCTCTCACTGTACAGTGGCATGCAGAGGGTGGGGTCAGCTCATTTTATAGACCTTAAGGGTTAGATTTAAAATTTAGACCCAGATTTGATTCCAGAGCTCTTCAAACTCTGGGGTCATACAGTCATACGCCAGAGGCCTGCTGCATTTTATTAACCACACATACTTTTCTTTCTTGGAATATCCAAACGTGGGGATGGAAGGCATTAGTTAAACTCACAAATAGGCAACGTGCCAGTAGCATTTGGGTTTGACTACAGGGCAGACCTATGGAAAATATAAAGCTAGAGATTCTCAGGTTTTCCCTTTTTAACAACTTATCCACAGAAAGTAGAGAGAGGAGAAAGGGGTGTGAGACGAGGCATTAAAACCAGATACTACTGGAGAACCCATATACAGAAAGCCCTCCTTGACGGGAATTTCTAAGCCGGGCACTGGTGATTGCCTTGTCCCAGGAGCAGGCTTCAAACCAGATTTCAGAGAACCTTCAGGGTCTCAGCTGAAGGAGTCCCTGCTTATGAAGGGAACGGCCCCTCTGTCAACAAAGAAGAATATTCTCAAGTCTTGAGGGGGTGATGTTTTAACGTGAAACACTTACTTTATGAAATATGTTTTAAGAATCACTAGACTGAGTTCAAAATCACCTCTTTTCTTTACATATGTATTAACTGAAAAATCCAGATCTCCTCTCACACTTGATTTTTACTGGTCAGCCTTTACGTTTTCCAGAAACGCATGAGCCAGAATTATCCACAAATCCATGAAAAATGTTGATGTTGGTATGCTGAATATAGAAAACATATGAGCAAACATCTTCCAGATACGTTATTAAAACTAAAGTAATAAAGTCTACCCGACTCTGAAAACATAAAGACACGAAAAAGCCAAGCAAATAAAAGGCTAGTTTAACCTTGGCAGTTTGACTTTCAAATGCAAACCCAAAGCATTCAAAACAAATGGAGCATTTCTTTCATTTCCAGCCATGTGAGTGATGCTGAATTAATATATAGGTCGCATTTAAAAGACTTTGCTCCAACATTAGGCCTTTGAATACAATTTTTTGTTCCTTATTTCTTTCTCCCATTCTCTTTTCTATAATCCTGGGGTATATGAGGCACTTCAATCCTTTAGATCTTCAAGGTTTTATTCACCTTGATACAGCTGCAACCACAGCACCGGGTCACTTTGTTGCAATACCCCAAATTTGTACTATTACTCATCTGTGATCAAAGTTCGTAGGGAAGAATTAATGAAGAGTAAGTAATTTTCCAGAATGGTTTAGAAATACAGTTCTTAGAATTTGAACTCACTGAGGGCAAATTCTCCCAAGTTATGAGAATTCAGAGATCATTTCATTTTTAAGATTTTATATGAACATGATATACAGGTCTTGGAAATGTCATTACAAACTCTTAAACCTAAATATTTAGCAATCTAAAAACCCATGTATTTTAAGGAATGTTTAGAGTACAACATGATAAAATGTAGAAAATATGTATATAGACAGAGTTACTTTGAATATGGTGATTTATTTTTTTTCTCTGCAGAGCCCTGTGCCACCATGTGCTTCACATTTGCACTCATATTGCATGAGAGCACCCAGGCACTTGGTGTGAGCAAAGAGCCGTGGTGAGGAGGGCACCTGCCCTTTGCACCGGAGTGAACGCTACGCATCCTGTATGAAACTTTTTGTTCTTTTGCTTTATTTGCTCTGCTGGAACTGAACTTTCTCTGACCAGTAGGGCATAGGCAGGGAATCAGCTTTATCCAAACAACAGACTGATCTTTGAAAAAGCTGATGGGATAAGTAGCATCCTGCAATGCAAGTCTGATGGCAGGAAGGAGCCACACAGTCAGCTCTGAATCTACTGAAACGTGATGGCAGGAACCTGAACCACTGGACATGGCTTTGTTTCTCAGCACAGGCAGTTAGCATGAACAATAACACACAAAAAAACAGGGGGGAAACAATGTTATTCCCACCCTTACGCTTTGTGATGGGTTTGAACCGGGTGGGTCACCTGCATGTTTTGAACCCAGAAATGCTCAGCAAAGAGGCAGGTGGAAGCTGCATCTCATTTCTGGGTTGGACTTCAGCACAGGGTGAAAAAGCAGAAACAAAGCACTGGGCTCCTTGGGAGACTTCAGAACTCAAGTAACTACAGAGGGCAGCTGCCTCCAAACAGGGATGGAAACTAAGTTTGGGGTTTTAGAACTGTAATTCCATCATCCACCTCCACCCCCCCCCCCAGTCTCATTTTCAGCACTGGTATCATTCTCTCTTAGCCTGGCTCTGCCTTTCACACAGGCTGCAGGAGCAGTTTCACGTTCCTCGATCCAGGCATTCCCTCTGGCTGCACTGCAGCAAGGGCTGGCAGCATGAGGGACTCCTCCCCACACCATGGCTCCCGAGGAAGGAAACCTGTGTGTGCTGGAGGTACAACATGTTCCACAACATGTGGTCTGGATAGTGAGGGGCTGAGGATCCTGGAGTGCACTATAAGTCACTGCATTGGGCAAGGAAAGGTGCAACCTCTGCACCTCTGTCCTCTATAGAAAAAATGAGGATAAGAGTTCCTTACCCCTCCTGAGACTGCAAAGGTACTTTCATCAAAGCTGGGAAGACACCCAGATCCTGCAATAATGGACCCATACGAGCAATTTACACTGGAAGAATATCATTTCTAGACAGCAATCTCTCTTTACTTCCTTTTCTATCACAGATAAGCTTTAGTTTTTACACAGTCCGTTCATTCACTAGCCCTTTCTACACGATTTTAAAAACCTTTCCCCGCTCTGCCCCAGAGATACTCAGCACAGGAAAGCAAAAGGGGTGCGGAGCCACATGACACTACTCTCTTCCCTCACCTTCCCTGAGACAAAATGCTTAATATGAGTACAATCTGCCAATGTCACCCACATGACAGTGCTCTGCATCTGTGTGGCCATATGATTGCTTAATCTGCCTGTTTCATAAGATAATTACTGAATGAGACATTAATATTAGCATAGCAAGCCGCAGCCTCACCAAATGTGTGATGTTTTGCTAAAGTGTCTAAACTAGTCAAGTTCAGATTTAATGTTGCAAGGAACTTTGAACTCTTCATTGAACATGGAAGTTGAAAGGACAAAATTAGGACCGAGCCTGAAATCTGCTGCTTGTGAGCTCTGAGTCCCTTTTGGTTGTTAGCACCAGACAAGCCGGTGGGAATAATCCATCAGCCATTTAAATAACTTGCCCCTGATTCCTCTAGTTAATAAAAGAACCGTAACTCACTCAAAAGAATTGTATTGAAATAGAAAATGTTGTGAAGTATGTTAAATGTCTTTACAGGAAATTATCACGCTGAAATGTTATGCAGAAAATTATTCCTGCATTTTGCAAATCAGTGCTGCAGAAACGTCAAAGAGAAAACTCCCCATTCCTGCCTAGTGAGAGCCCAAAGATTTCTTAAAGGAGCCACAGCAGTGATTTTGCCTCCTGAATTTCTCAAAATCAGGAATGATATCTATCATTCATTGCTTGTGACATGTCCATACCCTACAGTGGGTGCGCATATGTATATTTATTTACACACACATACAAATACGTTCAGTACGAGTAATAAGAATTAAGAAAATAAAGTCATGCAGCGTTACGCAGCAGAGGTAAACAACAATTCTTGTAAAACATGCATGGAAGTGATCCATACAGAGATGGCTGCGAAGAAATGTTCTTTATACATCATCTTCTGCATATACACTGCCTGAAAATAAAATGCTTTTGAAATGACATAAATATGAGTATTTTTCATATTCCTCTCTCAGTAAATAACTGATCCTTGCCAATGCAGGAAAAATAGTTCCATTCCTAACAAAATGCTTCTTTGCATGTTTTCTTTGGATATATTTTGTGACCGTTACTAAAACCCAGTGCTATTCTCCCATAACCCCAGCGGCGGTGATCCGACACCGGGTGATGCTGCGGCTCTGACAGGGGGTGAAGGAAGCTCCAGCCTCAGGTTTCAGGGTTGTCAGGGGGCACAAAAGCAGGCGGGAGGGATGCAGGGGCGAGAACAAGATCATGTGCTGAGCAAACAACACCAAACCGGCTGATTTCAAAACAAACACGATACCACTGAAGAGATGGGCTCTTTGACAACAGACTTCTAAACCTCCGCTCCTGGAATGACTTTTTCCGTGACTGAGTCACTAGTTTTAATGATGATCTCTCACTGCTCATGACCCAAGAGAAGACCTTAATCAAACCACTGCTGTTCAATTTAACCATTAATAAGCTATCTGACAGCAGGAGGACTGTATCTTAAAAGGAGGATAAACAGCCTTTGGGAAGAGAGGTATTTTCCTTCATTAAATGTCAGAAGAGAACAGTTCCAAAAACTGAGCAAACCCAAGACATACCAATGAAGAAAACTATTCCTGTCACGTAGATCTACTGATTCCAAACAAAAATGACAAATTCACAGAATAGGATGTTTTAACAAGTGTTTGAGGTGACCTCAACATTCTGACCTCTCTTCTAGCTGTTGGCCAAAGAGACAAGAACTCACTCTGGCCAGAGCAGGTACCTGCCCACCGCTGGTGTAACCCCAGGCTGGGTTGCTGGTGCAGCTCAGCCACTGGCTGCCTCCCAAATGCCTTGGGAGCATTTCCCGCTTGGTTCCTGCTGGATAACTCACTGGACTAGGTACTTTTAGGAGCCCAACTTTCCCTCTCTCAAAGAGTAGGGTGTCTGTCATGGGTCAAATGACCCAGAATCAACTTTAATAACAGATAAGCAAGAAATAACTCTCCTTAAAATCAATAAGATTAGCAACAGTGGAACCAAACTGCAAAATGATGAAGCAATGAAAAATATTGACAGTAGCATCCTCTTCAGATGCTGTCAACGACAGCATTAAAGGCAGAAATGCAGACAATAAAGGCTCATTCACAGATGTGACGACTCCATTTGTTTTGCAATAATATTATTTTGCATAAGTGATGATTTTTAAAAAACATTAATATGTAGTTTAATCAAAATGTGTCAATGCACAAAATGTGTCAATTTCGACATCCCTGGCCTGGTTTTCTACTCACTTAAATCTCTTTTAGCTTGTGTAATCCCATGGAATATAATAGTTTTGCTCTTGAGGGGAAAAAATCAGGTGCAGAAATGAAACTACAACTGGAAATGATTCCAAAAAGTCACAATATAACTTGCTTCCTTATGCAAGTTTTCATACAAAGTCAGAAACTGGCAAAAATCACCTGTCTATATTTTGGTCTAGGTAAGAAGACAAATGAACAGGCAAAAATAAAAGGTCATGTTAATCTGCATTAGACAAAAACATTTTAAATGCTCCCAGAGAAAAGTTACCAAGAAATTAATATCTAAAATCCAGAAATACCCAAGAAAAAAGTCATGGTTCACTGTCCTTCAACATGTGCCTTCATTTTATCTCCAGCATGCACCAGACACTCTGGACTCTGCAACTTCAAACAAAAGTGGACTTATTCATTACTTATATAGGTATTAAAGCATTTTTGTCCCTTAAAAAACTACATTCCAGTTACCAGGATATCACAGGCACTGAAAGTTATTCCCTGATCAGGCTGAGAAAAAAGAAAATATTTTTAATCCCTATTATTTCTACATCCGGCACAACAGAAAACAACAAACATCGATCTGGAAGAACAATATGGAATATAAATTCAAGGAAGAGGCACCAGGACCCTAGAAAAATCACCCATTTACAAGATACATGAAACTGGCTTTTTTAAACAAAGAACATTAACTGTCATTCTGCAGCCAGTTTGCACTAGAGTTCAGTCTCTGATCAAGCTGCATTTCTCCTAGCCATACAGCAGGAATTCCTTAAAATGAGTGTACTCCCTACCAGCATGAGAAGGGAAAGATTCAGCAGTGAACACTAGTGTCAAAAACAAATACTAGTGTCACTAGTGTAAAACACAGTATTTCCTGCTCCACTATGGAGAGATTTTGATGTGGGAGAAGTGCAACTTAAACGATAAAATAACATTGGACTGAGGCTGAGTGCTTCTGCACTGAATTTTATCATGCACTTTTCTACATATATCAAAATCAAATCTTCTTAATACCTGATTGCTTTAGGTTATTTGGATGGAAGTCACTGTATATCGCTTTAATTGGTTTATGGTACTGCTGTCTTGGACAAGTTCAGAGGTACTGAGTCCCCCTCTTTTCATAAATATTACAGAGTTTCTTATTATTTCTCTGTTGAGGAGCTCCTAGAGTTTCCAATAGAACTAGGCCCTTATGTGCTAGGTCTTGTGTAGACACATACTGAGCGATAGATCATCTCCCAAAGGCTTTAAATCTACAGAGAGAAGAAACATCAGTCTATAGATGGGAAACCAAAGCACAAAGGGTCAGATCTTCATTTAAGTGCATGCCTGGGGGAGTAGAAGCCTCAGGAAGCAAAAATGAGGTTAAGCCCAAACATGTCATTTAATATCCTCAAAAAAGCTATGGCATAGATTAAGCACAGAAGGATTAAAATTAGGTTTCCTTCAACCCACCCAACAGGACAAATAAACAGCATAGCATGCAACTGCTTTAAGAAGATGAAACCATGGGAATACTCTCATGTATTCTCCAAGCGAATGTATCCACAAATGAATTTGGCTTTTTTTCCTTGTCTTTATTTGAAACAAATGCTACAAGGACTAGCAATAAAATCACTTTATTGTCAATTATGTATTGAACTGTGAGGCAACTAACTGAGGAGTTATGGTTTCTGCATTAAAATGATCAAACATAATAATAATAAACCTGCCTTTTAGGAGTAATATCATGAAAATGTTAATAATAAGCCAACTGGCACTTTTGGGGGCTTTCTCATGAATATAGCATCTTAGCTGAGTTAGTCATTAGACTGTATTTTTTGAAGAGTCCACATTCATACTGAAAGATGATATAACTTAGTAAAATCAAAAGGATGGATAAGTCCTATTTTCATCTTTAAATTGGCCTAAATAAACTTCACTGTAGCCAAGTGTATCTGGAGAAAAGAAGGAAAACATCTGCCAATATTGTGACACGTCCCCCACAACCTCGTCCTATGAAGGGCATGATAAAGGACAATCCTGAACGCAGGAACATGCAGGGCAGTGGGGCTGGGTGAGATGGTCACAAGCATTTGCTGTGCCAACAACACCAAAAGGGCCACTAGTGAATCAGCATTCTGTATTCTGGGCATGCTTGGGATCAGTAATTAAAAATTGATTTTTAAAACCTTGAATTTAATGGAAATACAAGGATATGGGAATGCTTGTATCTCCATATTGCATCTCCAAGCAGAAGAGCTCACCCCTTATAACGAATTCACTCCAGCTTCCACATACTGGCACATAAACCCAAAACACTTATCGAACAAACACTAAGCCTTGCATATAACTTTTTATTAGAGTTGTAAATGTAATGAAATTAAAATCTCTTTAAAACAAGGTATTTTGAAGACTACTGAATCTTTTGTGAAGGTGTGTAGCTTCTGACTGCATAACTACAATCTGCTCTGACTGTAGACACCCTACCCTGGGAGAGATACGGGGTGGGAATCTAACAGGACAGAGCTTCAGAAAAGCAAAGATACACCAGTGGAATTTATTATTAAAGGATGAAATTCAAACATATAACCATTAGCCAATTAAGTCCATTGAAAATAGATTCTGGAAGGGACTACAATTCAAAGGACTCATTAGCTTAAGATGTGCTAATATCAGCCAAAGACTCTTTTACTGCCTGAAGTGAATTTAAAGTTGAAGACATGAATGATACTAACACTTCTTCTCTCCAGACTTTTCTGCATGTGATCTACAGCTCAGCATTACTTTACCGGAGTCTAAAACATTCAGCTTTGGCCTTGGCCTGAAAACATATGGTCCTTTTTTTCTCAAACAAGCGCTGACAGATTTTGTTTCTCATGTCCATATGAACATTTTCTACTCACAATTAGCAGGGCAGCATCCAGTGTGACTGAAGTGAACAGAACAATCCTGGCATAGAGGCGAACAGGATTTGACCCTTAAATTACGTGTTTCGGGCAATTGGCCAGTTAATGACAATTATGGGAATTCACTCAAGAGTCAGTGAAACCAGAGACCTAATTTTGCCTTGAAAACGGTGAAGGTTTTGATACAATACTGATGTCCAAACAAACCCACAGTGCCTGGCTTAGTCTGTTGCATCTAATTCAAGGGTGAGCTTTCTGAGACACCAACCATCTGTTTGTCCTGTGTTTGTACCAAACAAGAGGCTGATAAAATCTTTTTCTTGGATTCTTAAGCTCTGCTGCAACACCACTAATGACCAAGTAATAGCAAAAACAATCTTGTCTTGGATACTAGAGAGCCAGCATCGATTTCTAGACAATATTCACGTAACAAAACATTGGGATTTGCTTGAAATCAGAGCCAAAATATAGCAAAAACATTGCAGAAAGGACATGGCAAGGTGGACACACTGCCGAGGTGGCTGTATTCCAATACCTTGAAATGTTTCTTGGAGTTGGAATATAAATTATGATATAATATCAGTTTACATGAAAATAATAACGCTTCTGTAACAGTAAAATCATTATCAGTCCTACCAGCATGTGAATCCAGAATTTACTAGTCCTTCCAAAGCCCTGCAGCCAGCCAAAATATGTTGGAATATGAAGCTTCACAAAGCTGTTTCTTAAAATTAAGGTCTCATCCTAAACCTAGGAAAACATTATACCACTTTTGATTTTTCCAATCAGCTTTAGTTCTTTCCTTCTCATTATCATCGGTAATGAAGAACTTGTAGTCCAAGCTATGCCCTCCATGCCCTTGGGTCTCTCTTAGCTCTCATCCATCACTGAATTTTGCCTGAACTTAGTGACCAATTCTGTTAACAATGCACCAAAAGGGACGATGTCTGAGCTGCTTTTCTGCCAGCAGGATTTGCTTCCCCAGAGCTGGAGGAGAGCAGCATCGCCAGTACCAGCAGCACTTCTGCCTCTGAGTTCAAGTAGGGAACCGGAGGTGCTGAGTAAAGCAGGACAATTTTTTCCTTAGTCATTGTTCAGAGTAGACTGTGCTTTCAACTGATGCCCTCCCTAATCTTGTGTTTAGATGGCATCACCTCAAGTACTCTCCTGGTTTTTATCTGCTGACGCATTTACAGATGAAAGGAGTAAGTACCTGCATTGATTTTACAAGCTTTTGCAGTAGCGTATGATCAGTGGGGCTCAGAGGAGAGTATGAGCAGTAATACACTCTGCTGTCACCTAGTGAATAAAGAGATGCACTCTATGGTTCCATCAAACATGGACTGATAAACCGAGATGACCCCTAAGAGAAAAACAGGCTGGTGAAAGTTCCTCTGAAAAGGACAATTGCTGCAGTAGTAGTAAAGAATGGCAGCACCAACAAAGCACAGCAGCAATCAGTGGGGGGGGTTATGAAAACTCATTAGGTATATGATCAGGAACCAGGGAGTTGAAGGAGCCCATCAAGAGTGATACTAGAGAAGCTTTACAGATACTTCTGCTCTCTGTATTACTGTAGGAGTTTAGGACAATTTGGGTTATTTCATTCTAATAAAAATCTTTTCATATTTCTAATCCCTTCAGCAGATTAAATATCACTAGAAGGAAAATCAACACCCACGCACAAAGCCTGGACTCATCCTTTGAGTTTAGTTATTTAATTGAGGTCACTAAGGTTGAAAGACAGTCCCTTTTGGCCAGCTATTTACCCAGTAGAGAAGGACAAGCAACAGGAGAAAGTCTGCTACCCAAATAAATGCTCTGGAATGAATACAGTTCAAATTAGACTCCTTTGCTAAGTGCTGCCATTTACTTGAGTCCTACAAAACTGTTAGAAAGGGACATTCTAAACAGCATCTTGGAGACAGAATTCATCCTGGGTACTCTCCGTGAACAAAATGTTTGCACTAATGTGGAATCACCAGGGACAAAGTTTCTGCAGCCCATGTCTAAATGAAGGAATTTTTACTGAGGGTAAAACCACTTTAACTAAATATGATGATAATTTCTGCTTACCTCCAGAAAAGGGGAGCGTGTTTATTGTGTTTTTCCATGTGAAATGGTTAAAATGAACTATATGCATTTTAACTTCAATACATGAAGAAATATTACAGCCACAATGAGCCTTCAAGTTCTCTTTTCTCTCTCACTTGCTGCCGTACATTTATATGTAACACAACTACCTGGTTATTTCCCAAGCAAGCAATAAGAAACCAAGTGGTAATTAAATTACCTCACTCAAACGTCAGGTGTATTTTGAGCCACGGTAATATCTCAGCATCTCACATACCCTTCATGTCCTGTTGTTTAATTATCAAAGGAGCAATGAAAAGGAGCACGGGAATGAGGTGTAGATGAATATGAATTATTGAAAGAGACCAGGAAGAAAGCGCTGCAGAAACAGGAGTATCTGTCATTTAAGCTCCACGTAAGAGGTTTTAAAGCACAAATGAGAGCAGTGAATATGAAAATGCTCTGACTGGTATTTCTACTGCTTAATAGAGAGTAAGGGGTGTTTGAGTTCCCACACAACTTGCCTCTCTGCACCACGGGGAGGTCCAACACTGGGGGAATACCCAACACGGCTACCTCACAGCTTCGGCCTCAGTAAAGCACTGGGGGATACTGGCATTTTCCAACGCCCCCCCTCTGTCTGACCAGCCCATCAGGACCATTATTTTCGCAGTTGACAGCAGTGTACCTTGCCCTTACTTGACCTAAGGATAAAAATCATTCTCTCAAACGTTCTCCTCTGCTTACACCAAGGGCTCGCATTCAGCCAGACCAGCCACTGGCCACTAACACCTCCTGGCAGGACAAAACCTCTGGGCAGAAGGTTTCACTGGAAAAGCTCCCCTCCCTTCAGCAGCTTAAGCGACCTTTTTATTTAAGACATTTTCTATTGCCTAGCCCAAGCATTCAGACTGAAATTTTGTGTCTTTACCTAAGTCATTCAAAGCAATATTTCTTTTCTCTTCATGTTAACCCCCATTCAACAGCTGTGGATGGTTGTCATGTCACTGAACATCTTCTAAATTCATCTTTTTTTTTCCCTTTTAAGACAAAATTTTCATGTGTTTAAATGACTGCCAACCCTTCTCCTTTCAAATTCTGCAAATCTTTTTTCAAACAATGAAATCCAAAGCCACAGGAACTGAAAACTTAACACTGCTTCCATTTAATCCACAATCCATAGCATCATCTTTTTAAATATCTCTACAGGGATCTTTTGATTAGCTTGGTGGGCGGACTACATGAATGGAGTAATTTTATGTTTTCCTTTATGCTACCCCATCATAATATAAAACCAAACAGCATTTCTGCTTTCCAGACACTTGCTTTTCATTGCACTCATCTCTCTTGCTACTTTATGGCTGTTTTCCTTTAGATTAGTCCCTCTTAGTGGACATATTAGCCTGTTTTTCCCCAGGTTCAGCCTAATTTTATTAATGCCTACCATTTTCTCTAATCTCCCTAGCTCCATCTCTGTCTCTCTATCTGTCCTGCCAGAAATTTCCCCTGATTTTATCATTGATTAACGCATCTTCGTAGTGTTTACAACAAAAGCTGGGTTATAAATGTGAATCACATATCCATTTCTTGTCCAGCCACTTAGAGTTCCACCTTTCCCATATCAGTATGCTGATAATTTTAAGATTAGAGTGAATGAAGCACTTTCTGATTATTTTTCCCCTCCAGTACTTCAGCACTCACAGCTGATAAACCCTCCTGACTTTGTAGGCTACAAGGAGGGACTGAATATAGATTGAGAACAGAGTGACCAGTTTGCAAAAGGTAATGGCCCAGAATGTCAGCTTTGGGCAGGGAAGCTCCAAAGGGGCACTTGTACCTTCTTATCCTGGTGCTGTTGCATGCCAAGCCAGCTCTCTCTTAAAGCAATCCAAAAGTTCCCCTACACGAAGGGCTGCCAAAGCAGCCAGAGAACAGGGAAAATTGGGAAATGTTTACCTATAGACAGCAGGACAGGAACTTAAATGATCCTTTAGGTTTTGCAGTACTGAAGCCTTCACTGCTGAAGCCTTGCAGCCCTGAATGCTGAGATGGGTCTGTCCCTGGGTTGCTAATGCGAATTTCAAAACAAACGGGCAAAGAATTTGTAGGGAGGAAAGTGAAAAACAAGGGCTTACTTTTGAAAATGGTTCTGCAGCTCTTAATTCACCTTTGAAATATGACCCTGCAAAGAGTAGGTGTTGTCAGATGGATTGAAAGATGGGTCTGATGAGTGGGTTTGAAGGAAGAGCTTGGTTTCTCACCTGATGGTGAACTTTTAAAAAATGTTCAGTGTCAGCCTAATGAAGTTGTCCACAGAACCAGCACAAGGAGGAAATATTCTCTCCTTTCCTTTCAAAGGGAAAAGTGAGACAGCTCTTCAGAGCCCGTTGGATGGGGATCTTCCCACAGGTTTGCAATGCAAGCACATAGTCTCTTTCTATTAGTTTCATACTAGTATGATCAAATCATAATATCTTTGTATTTCATCCTGAATGAGGCTAACATTTCATTGATTAAAATAGATAGAGATCTCAATGAGGAACTAGCAAAGTTATTAAGAAGAGCTTAAGGGTATTTTTTTAACAACTGGGTGGTACTATATGCACAGCAATGTCTTTTATGTATATTGCTTTTTAAAACAAGGTCTCAAGACTTGGGAGGAAATATAATTGGAATGATTCCTTTTTTTTTGACATTTAATGCATCATAAATGGAGAACTGGATTTGTATGGTAATTCGTTTGAACAGTATGGTATTAGAAAAAACAAGAAGAAGTAATCAATCTCACCAGAAACAACTATAAAAAATTCTCAGACCTTCCTTCACTACTTTTAAGTGATTCAAGAAATAAATCCTAACAGGAGAGGGAAAAAGAAAATCAACAACATCCAGTATTCAAACCCACCTCACCTGCTTAGCAATTCATATTTTAATTTGGCAGTTTGTCACAGTAGCTAATGTAATTTTAACACTGTTTCTGCTTTCTGTTTGAAAACTGAAAGCATTGCTGTATTTTATTCTGGAGCTATGTAACTTTACATAATCAGTCTTACCAGTAACTTATCCACTTATTAAAAGTAATCTTCTCCAGCACAATTAGTTGAAGATCAACTTTTTAATTCCTCCTGTCCTTCTTCCCAAATGGGAGCTTGCTGCCGTATCTTAGTATCATAAACAGAGTTCTTCTTACAAGACCACATTCGTTATATTTATTTGATTTATGACTAGGAAACCAAGGCACAGAGATATTAAGTGATATGATGGCAAAGAAAGATTTTTACAATGGTAAGAGATAAACAAAGAACTTCTGGATTGTAACCACAATATCACCTTTTCTCTTCCACTGCTGCATCACCTGATGGCAGATATTTTCGTGTGCACAGTAAGTCAGGTGTAGGGCTCTGTATAGAGATAGATCACTACCCTGTGATCTCCAAAATCAATGGTACTTATAGACATACATATTCCCCAAGGGAGCATTCTCCTCAGCATGTGATAACAACGTTCATGCTACTTGAAACATCTGGTTAAGCACCTTGTCAGTTTTTCTTCCTAGCAAACACCTTCTTCTGCTTGTTTCCCTCTTCAAATTCTGAAATGGGTGTTATTTTTCCCTACAGATAAAATTGCTCTGTTACCTGCACAATACCCTTCAAACAGCTTCTCTTTGAAGCAAAGCTTTCTCTTTCTTAATCACATCCCTTGTTAGTGACTGTAGAAAGGCATGAAAACAGTAAAAAACAAACAAACAACAACCTCAGCACTCAAATGGCAGTTGAATACCAGGTTTTAGAGGATTTTCAGAAATAGTAGAAGTTATATCTGTATAGCCATACCCAATACTCTACATTGGCTATTTGTGGTAATTCAATGATCCTGAGGTGGATCACGGAAATGACTCTTTTAATACCAGTCATGAAAATGGTGTTATTCATAAATGCTTTGGAATTTTGAAATGAAAAACACTTGGTAAGAAAAATATTTATATCATTTCCAATTTTTATCTCACCAACAGTTTCACATTGTCAAGATGTTTTCAACTTTGATAGAAACATCAAAATGCACAGTTCAAATCTGCCTGCAGAGTAAGACAGAAAAAAAGTTTGTACTCTTGAAGAAAACTTCCATTTATCAGCAACAGCCCCATGCTGATTATCACCAGAGACTCTCAGTTAACTAGGCTCTCAGTGAGGTCAAAAATGCCAACCACATATTTTTCCTGATGTGCACACAGTTAGATGCATCCTTTGGTTTGGACTCAGGAAGGGAAGGTTCCATGTGTTTCCCATAGAAAGTTCTGGCACCTCTGAACGGACCGGTGCTCAGTGGTAGTAGAAAAACTTCTTCCTCAAATGCTCGACTTGTGAGTGGTGCTCAGGGGGAGACTGATCACCAGAACCACGATCAGGAGTGAATTACTCTCCAGATCAGGTTGTGAAAGACTTGAGATTGTCTTCCTCTAAAGCATTGCTCTCACATTACCTGGGCATATCTCACTTAACCAATCTCTAGCTACACGGAGAGATAATAGCACTCAGCTCTAAGCCGTGGCATTCAGCTCTGTTTCTTCTGCCCTTTAATCCCCTAAAACCTTTTAAACCTGAGTGATTCAGCCCTTATGCAAAATTTATTTGGATCAACATAGGAATGATTGTCCATTTCAAATTAGTTTCCTTGGGTACTGTCCATTAGCAGGTATAATTTTCTAGATAGTACAGAGGAAATGAGCACAGAAAACTTTGGGAAACTTATCTGAAGGTAATTCCTAGGTTCAGTCTTCACACATGGAGAACAGTGAAAGGACACAGAAATGAACCTTATTTACATGGCAAATAAATGCTACGAATAGTTAATTTGCTTAGTGGTATTTCGCCTAATGAGAAGAGGTCCCTTTTGGCTTTCACCAAACTCGACAGAGAAAAAAGAAAAAAAACTTTTACAAAGACAAGGATGGAAATACGGAATAAAACACTGCCTACAATATGTGACTCGGTCTTCCAAGACAATTTGTGACAAAACAGGAGCATGGATCACAACTGGGGTTTCCAAGGGCTGGGATGAACTAGCAATATATTATAAAAGCGTTCAACAAATCAAGGGTACCCATTGCCTGACTTACCACATATTCCTGGGTGATTGCAGCATTATTCTACTGGAATCAATAATGCTGCAACTCGGTAAGACTTGAATAATGAAGAGGTGAACCTAGCCCTTCACTGTCAATTTAATTATCCATACAAACTAGGCATTTGGCAAGAAAGGGTATTTCTATTGCTCCATAAAGACAAATTATGAGGAAATAAACAGGAACACGAAGCTAACATTGCTGCACTGAATAAAATGTTGGCATAAATCCTGGAAGTTTACCTAGCAATGTGTAATGTCATAATTAAACTCAGGAAAGAAGCCCAAGCTATTCTCTATGCCCGATGCGTAATAGAAGGATCTGAAAAGATGTTGAATTTCCATGTAACAAAGCTATCTAAATCCAGTTACTTCCAGAAGTGTTAACCACCTCTGAACACAATGGAAGGATTTAAACTAATTTTTGAGTGTTAAAATGCTCTTTTCAATCCCATGTCAATTATTTTGCAAATAAATTAAAAATTATTTTATTTATCATAAAAGTTCACATGACACAAACATAAAGAACCTGGGAAAGGCCAGGTCCAGACATTGGCTGAGGCTTAGAGAAGAATTAGCCCTCACAGACAAAAGGCTCTAAACCCGATTGATAAAAGAAATAACATCCAATAATTTTGTGATGAAATTGCACCAACCAAAGATTCAGCACTGGGGTAATTTCTAAGCCCATGAATGAAGACAGGACAGGTTTTCAAAATGAATTTCTTTCATTCTTATTTTTTCTTTTCTTTTTCAGTGCATTCGTATTTCTTTAAACAATTAATTTACACTTCTGTTTTCTCCCTGACTTTAAAAGCCTGAAATGCTCCTTCTGTTAGAGATATCAGACAAAGTAATTATCTTTGCATTATATTTAAGTGTTACAAAAAGTCCAGTTGGGAAGGAAGGAGGATTGACAACAGTGCCTTTATTAAATCGCATGGCTGCTCCCTGCAGAATGATTGGAAGACCTGCAAAGCCCATACAGTTTCAGAGTGTACAGTCTACCCCTTTGTGAGACTGCCCATTATATACAGACGTCATTAGTATTGAATACATATTCATGCACATACATATATAATCAGAGTTTTTTTCTTCAGCTCTGTTTTGCTTTTCTGACAGAGAAACACTGTCAGGTAACTAGTGCACGATCAACCCATAAATGCCTGACCAAACTAGTAGAGCCTCAGCCACCCTCCTCAGGTTTCTCTGCATAAGAACATCTCCACAGGGTCGCACCATGGTCTGTGCACTGCCCCTGTACACCATCTATCAAAAATCTAAGAAAAAAACGGAACAGCACAAGCATAAACATTGTGGTAAAATACCTCCCTGCTGCCCAGCAACATGTGGGTTACCAGCTTTCCATGCAGAGGTTGGATCTAGCTGGTGGATCTTCCTTGCATAAATATTCTCAGTCCTTTTTTGAATTCTTTACACTTTTGGCCACCACACCACGTGCCAATAAATTCTACACTTTTTATTATGTGCTTTGTGAAAAAAGCACTTGGTCCTATAAATCTATATTCTGAATGTATATGCTGCTTAATACATGATTCTGGCATAATTGCAGAG
Organism: Tringa tobata; assembly: GCA_033628505.1. NCBI lineage: Eukaryota > Metazoa > Chordata > Aves > Charadriiformes > Scolopacidae > Tringa > Tringa tobata. The sequence continues at coordinate 1,048,393 of JAHREE010000429.1, forward strand.
AATGAAATACAGGAGATGAAATCACAGGTAAGCAAGCTATTAAAGACACTGACATTCACTGGCTTTCCCATTTTCTACAGCATTTAACTATTATCAATATCTAAATACTAACCCTGCCAATGATTTAATTATTGAACTAAGAAAAATCTGCTCACTGTAACGGATGTCCCTTACTCATTTCTGCATGTCAGGGGGACATGATGATCATTGCACTGTCAAACCCACAAAGTTTTGAGCCAGCCAAGGAGATCTCTGCTGTGTGTGTTTGAATTTGAATTCAGTAAGAGTTTCACCATCAAACACCTTAGAGCCTAGATGGAAGCTTTAACCTTGGTTTACGCAGGGCTCAGTCCAGCTGAGAGAGCTGTACAACAGCGTGCAATTGCTTTGTCCCTGGAGCCATCTGGCTAAGAACTATCTCTTCTGCTCAGCTTTCTTCTCAGCAATATCATGATGGTACAAAGGGAATGCGAGAGGCAGGTCTAAATCAAATTGCAGTAGAAAGGCAAAACAAGAAAACGGGGAAAACAACAAGGGAGGAGACAGGAATGTCATTCATGTCAACAAATAAATGAAGCATACGGAAACTGCATTTAAGGCATAGAGGGCATGTAAAAGAAGATGATATGACCAGATGGCTAAGGAGCAAGGAGAGAGCAATTCTGGAAACTGTAAGGGAGACAGAAAAGAGAAAAAGAGAAAAAGAATATGAACTTCATACTAAATAGGGCAAATCCAAAGGGAATTTAACAGGACAACTGCTGCAGTAGTTGTGAAGAACAAAAAAAAAAGTGAAAGAACAAATCAGCAGAGGTTAGAATTGAGCCAGGAATATGCCTTTTCCACCTGGGGAGAGGTTTCAGGTTTGGGGTGTCAGCATTAATAGTTTTAGATACTCCACTATTAAGCAGGATCTCATACAGACATAGTAGTAGGGTCCAGGAGAGAAGACGACAGAGACTGGGCAGAGTGGGAGGACAACTTTAGGGGTAATTTCGTGTGTAAGACCTTCAGAGCTGGGTACAGGGCCTGGCTTCCTCAGACACAAAATAAAGTATTTCTCTTTTCTGTGCCTTCATCTCCTGTTAATAAAATTAACATACAAATATTTCTATCCTTTCTCTGCTTCATTTATGAAGACAGATGACTCTTAAGGACTGACTGACAGATACTTGTATGGTTCTAGCTGCAGTGAGGTTCTGATCTAGCTACAGACACAGCTGCAGATCCCAATAAGGCAAACACTAGCATGCCTTGTATTGTAATCAAAGTCTTAAATATTAGAACATATGTATGTCTTGATAAGTAAGTATAACAGTCAAATTACTCAATTATGTACAATATTTACTCATTGTTCTAGATTTATGCACCTGCTTGTCAGCTGGTTTCAGAAATAGAACCTTTAACACAACCACACAAGGGCATCACAAGGTAAGAAGGAAATGCTAATTGATTTTATCCTTTTGTGAAACAATCCACCCAAAGTTAATTTGAATAGGTTGGCTTTTTCTTTGCAAAAATAATCCATAAGAAAGACCGATAGGCAGAGCAAACTGCATCTTGCACAAAGGTAGTAGGATTTAAGTGATTTTGAGCTATGCTCCCAGAACTCGGTTGCCTTCAGGCATCTATCTGGTCTTTCTCTGTGGATGGCATAATTAGGACTTGAGTGAAAACCCCAGTGGTGAAGCCTGATAAGAAGTTAATCTTCTGGGCACCACGTGGGCCAAGAGAGATGTGCCAAAAACTCCAATTAGCAAAGGCTTCCCGTCCGAGGTTGTGCCATCGCATCGCTCAGCGCTGACAAACAGCTGCACCATCCCCTTCCAAGGTGTGTCAGTTCAGCAGCACGCGAGTCCCACACACGTTATAAGGGTGAGCAGCACAAGAGCAAGCAAAGGGCATCACCTGCGCCTTCTACTCACTGCACAAATGGCAGAAAAGCACCTCTGCCATCTAATCTCATGCCACTTCTCCACCCGACCTTCATGCTCACAGTGGGACATGTAAATCCTACAGATTCACTCCCCTCTCTAGTAATAGGATTCAGCTTCAGTGCTTCCAGCCATAAACCAAGGCATTTCTTACTGCATTTGGGAGCACCAGAGAGTCAATAGCATCTGAGCGTAGGTTTCTTGAACCCTCTGACTGAGGTCAAGAAAGCAGAATATGGGTCAAATCAACATCATCCCAGTTTTAGACTGAGGCAGCCCAAGACCTACTGGTAGTACAGAACCCAAAAGCATTACAGCAAGTTCATCCCCCCCTACGGCCATGTATGAGAAAAAGATTATGTTAGACTTCCCATCATCTGTAAAGAAAAGAGAAAAAGTTCCTGGCTGTTGGAAAGCACTGCAGATCTGGAAAAGAGAATGCTCAGCACCTATTCTTTGCAAGACAGAGACCCTTTCTTTTACAGGAGAAAAGCACTTCCCTAACAGCCAAAGGAATGCTGAGACCCAGCATCTATGGACCAAAGTTCCCTTTCCATCTAAGGATAATTAAGAGCAAATCTCAGTTTCAAGAGGGATGCAGTACACAGAAACTGCTCCTGAGGAATTTGACTGGTGTCTCCAGAGCAAGCAACTGTGGTACGACTACAATGGAAGGAGTTAATAGACATTGAAATTGTTTTATTAAGTAGGTTTGCCAGAATTTACTTATTATTAAACCTCATTAGTCGGAGACTGTCCTTGTACTCCATGTTCTTACCCAGTTGCTGCCTGCAGCCTGCTGAATAGACGGAGGGATGCTGGAGAGATTATTTCTAAGCCCTTCCCCCTTCCCTCTCCCCTCCTCTTCCAGGACCACACTGACAGTCCCAAGGGAAACAGAGGAGAGACAGGGAAAAGGCAGGATCCACCAGCTCTCACTCAGCAGATTTCACCAGGAAGCCCCAGGAGTCCAGAAGAGGAGCTGCCACTTAGGACACTGTCTCCTTTGCAAAGGATCTATTAGTACACCGTATATTACATGAACACATACGAGTATTTTCCCCTTCCCGGAAAGGAGGAGAGAAAGAGGAAAGAGACTGCAATCTCCAGAGTGCTATAGTGATTTTTCATGTAATCAATACTGTAAAATATCCCCAGGTCTTTCTGCTGGATGGTAACTCAGAGGGCAGCTGAACAGTTTGCGGCATGTGTACTTCACCTGCGGGGAAGCCAGGCACCGGGCAGCAGCCCGTGGCACGGTGGTAAGTAACTTCGGGGAAGTTTCCTTGCAGTTCACTGGCTTGGGCTAGTAAATGCTTTTGAATCTTTAGAGATTATGAACAAAACCAGGGAGTTGATCCTGAAAGGGGGAAGTGAAAGGCGAGGGTGTCTTTCAGTTGCTTCCCCCCCCCAAGCTGATAAAATACTTCGCTTTCTGTCCATGAAACAAAGTTTTCTCCAGGGTGGGCAAATGTTCTCTATATCTTCTCAGTAATTTGCAGTGACAGCAGACTGGGTTGATAAGAATAGTCACGATTTACACAGCACTTTACCTCTTAAGGCATTTTACAAACATCTACTGGCTAATCCTTGCAATACCCCCAAGAGGCAGGCAGAACAGTGCAGTGAAAGGAAGAGGAATTGCAATCCGAGCCTCCAACTTAAAGCAATTAGTAACTTTACATCCAGCTGATGGCAGGTAATTGACCACCCTAACTCTAATAACTATTAAGCAGCTTAGTTGAGTTAGCGAGTATTTAAGGGTTTATAGAAACAAGAAGGCAAAGTGACAAGCACCGGAAAATACAACGAGCTAACGATGACCGAGATGTGCTGGGAGAAGAGAGGGATCTGTTCGCGTTTGGATTTGCAGGCATCCGACCCTTCGCGATAATTATGAATGAGGCTTTAGCTCTCCTCCGTGTCTGTGTGTTGCCAGACAACCAATGAGGCTGCAAAGCAAATTGCATTCACAGGCTGCAGCTCTCAGGAAGAAGCACAGAGGTGACTTTTACTTACAAAACACATGCTCGTTAATTTTGTGATTTAGGAAAGTAGCCTGAGACACTTTTTCTCTTGCAATAACCTCTGCTATGTTTTCTCCTCCTTTCCTTGTCTTTTGGCTGACAGATAACCCTCCTCTGATGCCATTTCGGATGTCCCAGTGAGAACTCTTAGAGATGCCTATTCTCTCCGGAGGCAGTGACCAAGACTATAGTAACATTAGCTACAATTCTTGCAATTCCTTGAGCCACTTCTTTCCTGTCTCCGTTGAAACCCCTTCTGTCAAAGGGGTCCATTACCAAAGAGCCAGGAGGATTTACCATCCTGATCAAGTCTCTGCAGTCGATCTAAAAAGAGAGATCATGATAAATGTTGGAGGCATCAAGTACCTGCTACCTTGGAGTACTTTAGATGAATTTCCCCTGACCAGACTGAGCAAACTTAAGTTTTGCAGCAGCTATGAAGAAATAATTCAGCTGTGTGATGATTATGATGAAGACACCCATGAGTTCTTCTTTGACAGGAACCCCAATGCGTTTGGGATGATCGTCAGCTTTCTAGCAGCGGGGAAGCTGATGCTTTTAAGAGACATGTGTGCCTTGTCTTTTCAGGAGGAGCTGAGATACTGGGGGATCGAGGAATCCAACCTGGAGAACTGCTGCTTTCGAAAACTATTTCAAAAACTCCAGGAGTTGGCTGAGGTACGCAAAGAAGAGGAACTTCGGAAGAGCAAAGAAGCTGCATGTGTCTTGGATGAGAAAACCAAATTTGGACAGTTTATGAACAGACTCAGAGATATGGTAGAAAATCCCCAGTCAGGACTCCCAGGCAAAGTCTTTGCTTGTCTCTCCATTCTCTTTGTGGCCACCACAGCTATAAGCCTTTGTGTTAGCACAATGCCAGACTTAAGAGCTGAAGAAGACAGGGTAAGTCAGACTTTTTTAATTGGTTTAACTACAGAATTAAAAGAAATGCATCTGTCTTGGTAGGCATACATCATTAAAAAGAGAAAAAAGATACAGAAAATCTGTAGCGATGAGGTTCAAAACTGTCACTGGTAAGAAAACGGTCTATAACAGAAAATGCAACAATGGCTTAAATTCATTCTATCATTTTGAAAGTGATATCCAATTAAGAATAATGTGAACAAAGTATTTTACTAACTGTTAGCTAGTAGACAGGCAAGAGCTTCTGGACAGAACAGATCCTTAGCTTTTTAATCCAGCACTGTTTTTCCTTCCTAAGCAGCAGTTGGAAGTGTAAATTGTGTTCACTCGTTAGCACTGAGACTCAGACTGACATTGTGGAGTTTTCTCTTCAACGTGCCTTACTCTCTAGTTACCAGCAAGCTCTCATTTGGACACATCAGCTAAAGAAATATTTAACTCTGACATCTTGTTTTTAAAATAGCCGGCTATCTTCCCTTGTGATAATGCAGCCCAATCTTTAAACATAAATTAATGAGTATTTCTACCTCTTTAATGTCACATTTCAATAGTTGCATAAAGATTAAAGGATGAGAGACAGATGAAGTATTTTCACAGATACTGATACTAAAAAGCTGCACCTCCAGGAATCGTAATTCCATGCTAATAGAATTCTGTATTTGCCCACATATATATGTACATATTGTAAAAGCAATGCCAAATACTAGCTGAACTGCTAACTGCATTTAAAGCCTTTTCAAGTTAGTCATCCACATTAACTTAGGGCAAGTAAATCAAGCCTGTATCAAACATGAAGGATCTTCTCTATAACATTGTTGTGAATATTTCAGCATTTTAAAGATTTATCATTTTAATAATGGAATGGAGAAAATTAACAATCCACTGTTATTTCAGATGTTGTAGTGCCCAAATTCATCAAATAACCTTAACTTATCTCTTCAATGAATCCTGTACTTCATTTGCAAACTGCCCTTCCAAAAGTGTTGAGGAAATCCATGTCAAATAAACTCCCTGCCCCAACCACTGCTATAAGACATTCCTCAGAGTATTGTATATTGATGGATAAAGTAATATTTACATTTATAGCCCAGCATGGCACACACAATACAAAAATCTGTATATATTTTATTGCTCAAGCAGTAAGTCAAAGCAGCACAGTCCTGGTGAAGATGTCATGATATTTGAAGTCTTTGAATAAAACAAAGGACTGCACAGAGAGCTGAAATTTAAGATCATTCCCTGCTCATTTAACCCCTTGAATATTAACTTACATTTGCATAGGAAGACCACTACCTTTCAGTAATAAGTCTGGTGGTCTTGCAGCCTTCCACAGCTATTACTTTTGGCAGGAAAAACTGTTCCAATGCTTCTTCCAAGAAAGTGCTTTAAATATAGAACATCTTTCTTACAGCTAGATGTAAAAACATTACAAACTCTGCTCTAGCAAGTGCTTCCTTCTAACTTTGTTAATGGAAGTAGCCTGATGCATTTTATCTTAATTGCCCAACCACTGCAGAAAAAGCTATTATAAATACTTTTCATGCAAAAGAACAAGCACATAATGTTTCAGAGCTCAGCTAGATGTAATATGTTGTGTGTTTTAAAAATAATTAACCATATGTTAAAAAGGGAAGCACATTGAGGGTTATATGTCTATCTGGTAGCCGCAGTGTAGCTCCTGTTCCTGGATTTCCTATAAAACACAGATGACATTACTACTTAGGGATTTGCATATATATCACTACTTTAAAAACAAGCAATTGTTTGGATTTAAATAAGTTCAAAACATGGAATGTTTAAAGTGCAGAGGAGAAGATGAAGAATGAACTTGAGCAAAGGAACCACATTTGTCCAAATATTTGGAAACATTCCATAATTTACACTTACAGCAGCAGTCTAATGCACTTTGTCACTGTGTCCCAGAAGCACAGAACAGAGTATTAAAAGTCCTATTATTTTAATCATTTAAAGTTATGCCAGAAAAAACACAGGGGAATACACTAGAGAAAATACTCATGCCTTATGGAAAAGCAGAGAACATGAACAACTAAATAGTAGTTTTTCCATCCCATCACTAAGTTCTTAACCTGCAACACCTAAGATTTTCTTACGGGGATCTCAAAAGAACATTTTAGCTAGAACTGCACAAATAGCTCAGAGAACTTAATTGACTTAAAATACTACTTCTTGGTTGCAGCTGAGTCATACCCAGGCAAACTGCAACTCTGCGTTGATTTGTAACTCAAAATTGTTCTCTGGCTGACCTCGGAAAGTTATTCCAAGATGGGGCCACATTTACCAGCAACCTGGGACAGGCATGCAGAATCTGAAATTTTGTCTCTTTGGGTTAAACATAAGGATCACACGGTATCTGTTTGCTCAGTTACAAAAAACAGTCAAATTCCTTCAATAAAGTTTCTGAACAACCTGTAATTCCACCCCTGAATTCAAAGATTACCTATCCTGAGGTTTATTAATTTCTGTGTTAAAGCTTGGCAAAACCTCTATGTGTAAATGTGCTTACAAGTACTGCAAGGAGCCATCTCCCAGTGCCACTAACACTGGAAATTGAATTTATCCATTCTGAAATACAAATAAAATTTGTATTTACCTCTGCTGCATATGTACCACTCTAGGGTCCTTTTTCTCATCATCCCAGCCACATTAAGACAGTGAAAGCTGGCTGGACTCCAGCTCAAGGAGAAGGATCAGAGAAAAAAAAACAAACAAAAAAACCCACCAAAAAAACCTGGGAAAAATAATACAAGGTGACTCCACTCAGAGGCTTGGCTGATCCCACCCTGCAGGCACATAAAATCACTTGTCCTTTCAGCAGTTGCTAAACCACGTCTGCTTAGAAGGGAGAATATCTACTGGGCAGGCAGAAGAGCAACCAGGAGCCTTCACCATCCGAGGGAAAGTGAAAACTCCGGGAGAGGGATGGCAAGGAGCCAAGGCAAGAGCATCCACATCAGGGAAACCCAGTCACCCTGGCAACCAGAGGGGAGGGAAGGAGCCATCTCTATGGGCAGCAGAAAAGGGAGGGGAGGGTTAGCTTAAAGATAGGAATACAGCAGAAAGTGAAATAAAGAACACATTATCATAATTGATACCCTGCACACACTCCAGAATATGTCAAATGACACTTAGGAACCTCCTCATTAGAGATATGAAAGAAAAACACAGGTAAGGGGGAAGCTATTCTGTAACTATATATCACATAAGCACCTGCTGTGAATCCCAGGGAACAACCCCGGGCAAAGGAAGGCAAAACTTCAGGAAAACTCTAGAGCAGTAAATGTAGCTCTAGTGATCTCAAATTTAAGTCTGACAGTGAAACAAATATCAAAAGGATTTATCATACATGATGCTAAGGAAAGGGGACTCATCAGTAACAAATTATGTTATTTGGGTATAAAAACAACTGAAATGTCACATCCTCCAGTGGCAATACATACTTATCTAGGATATTTGCATCTCTTCTTTATGGAGACCAAACTGTTTTCAGTAAGGAAGCAAATATATACCAAAATGTAGTAATCAAGGCAAACATGTATGTGGAAATAGAAATAAAAAGGCATATTTGAAAGTGAGGAACTCTATTTATTATTGATCTGAATGGATAGCCTGAGAGAACTACAAATCTGAATCAGAGACTACACATATAGGATAAGAAAGCAGAAGTGACAAAATTTACCAGTATTTCCCTCAAACAAAGGAATTAAGATTAACCCATGAGAGAAAAGGCAAAAGTCCTATAAAGTCCGCCAAAAGTCCCAGTTCCACAGAAGAGTTACAATCAGGATCCAAGAGGTTTAACTGAAATAGTCACTGCTCAGCACATCTAACCCAAAGGAATAAACATCATTATACTAGAGAACCAGGGAATAAAACCACTGCAGAAGAGCTTGGACAGGGAGAATGCTTTGAAGCACCCTTGGGATTTGCTTTAGGAAGAGATATTTCCTTTAATGAGTCCCTAACATTGGCATCCTCTAGAGAAATGACTCAGCAGAAAGGATATAGCAAGGTCTTCTCTTCAGGAAGGTGAGGAAATTAAGAACAAGGGGAGGAAAAAAAAAACCCCAGACATTTCCATTCCTTGTCCCTCAGCACCGGTAACAACCAAATCCTTTTCCCCAGAGCTGACGGCTCCCAACAAACCCCATGTGAGTGTGGTTTAAGAGAGAAGGAAATCCCTATCCTCTGCTCTCCCTCTCCTCTCCAATGGTCAGTGAGTGGTCAGACCTTGCTACTACTGATTTTTGTATTTGCTCTTAACTGACCTTGAGAAGCTCATAATTGCTTTACATGTTGTATATAACCTAATGAAACATAACCAACATAAACTGCAAGCAGTATTGCTAATGATTTTATCTTGAAACATAGAATATTCACTTTTGTAAAGCTCCAATTCTCAGAGTCGTTTGATTATTTGAAAATCTAACTTCTTTTAAAAGAGTAAGTTTTTAGTGTCTGGTTACACTGAGAATCCAGAAAACATGAACAGAGGAAAAGAACCCAATATCTAATACATAGAACCACTTATTTTTTTTTTCATTCTACACCATTATTCTGGAGGCCCTGACATGTTTTCCCATGTTTGATTTTGCTGATGTTGTCTGTATGATACTAAAACCAGCCTATTTGGCTTGTACACTAGAGGAAACTGCCAAGAAACACATTTTCTTTAGAAATGGAGTAATTTTACTTTATAGGGGAAAAAAACAATTTATTGATCTTACTGTGAAAAAGAAAGTCAAACAAGCTACTTGTTTCATCAGGGTTACTACTGCCACAGCTAAATACGTTAATTATAAAAAAATCACATTGACTTGTATCTAGCCCGTTCAGTATGTGAAGATACGCTTGCAAGAAGTACATCCTCAGTATTCAAGCCATTAATTCCATTATAAAGACTTTCAAATATAAAGCTCCATAACCTGCAGATAACATAAGTGTCTCTATTGCACTCATTATAGGGAAACTCGAACAACTGAGGAGTGATCTGGAGGAATCATAATCCATATGGAGAGTAGCAACGAGAGGACTGTAAGCCTAGTTCTGCTGCTCATGTAGTCTACAAAGATAAGACTCTTCATCAAAGTCTAATTTGGCCAACTGTTAGATACAATCACCTTTGGCAAACTGAAGATGACAGCCAGATTTTGACAGATACTGCTGGCTACTGCTTTTATAGCTTTTAAATAAGGGGGTCCAAATATTGATCAAAAAATAATTTTCTAGCTGATTAGCCAGGGCAAAATGATTCCTGCTGAAAAATACATTTTTCAGTGACTAGTTCAGAGTACTACTAAGGAAGTGGGGCACTACTCAGAATATACCTGAAAAGCAGGGATATTTCACAGGAACTTGGTGCTTCTAACACAAGCACACATCACACAAAGCATGGCCCAGAACGAGTGGCTCTAACGCAAAGAAATTAATGAAATCCTGACTTTCAGAAACACCTGTAATGCTCATTTAAAAGTGTAAGACTATAAAGGCATATGTGTACGTGCCTATCTATAAATATACTGGTATATACATAGGACTTGAAATTACTTGGAAGAACATAAAGCTGGATGTGCTTTGGTTTTATTGCATCTACTCAATACATTTTTTGGGGTTCTTATTGGAACGCACACTCACTCTCTTAAATTATCTAGTCACCTAGAACAATTCTGATTTCTTCTAACCATTTTGATCACCAATGAAATCCTTGCTGCATTTTAAAGTAAGAAAATGCGCTTCACTGAAGCACCAAAAACCTCCCAGTCTACTAAGGTGCACTCAGCGCAATAGAATTCAGCTAATTTATTTGCTTTGTGGATTGAATTAGTTAAATTAATAGCAATAGAAGAAAGATATAAGAAATAAGAAGCTGTGAAACAACAGAAATCAGAATATTCAAGCCTAGGACTTTGATTAATATATATATATACACAAAATTATTGCTCTATGGGATCGGCCTTCTTTTGAGGTTTGCATATCTGTTCAGTAATGTCAAAGATTTGACCTTGAAATTGCATCATTATATTAAGACTCCGATTTCATAGTTCCACATTATAGGTACCTGTTTTCCAAGCATCCACAAACAGAATTATGTATTTCAGCATTAAATCTAATACATACAACGCTGATGAAGTTCACACTATTAAGCTCCACTGTACATAACCCGAGAGGGGCACAGCAGGGAGTAGGTGCTGCTGGACACCTGTGTCTCAGCTTACCCCGGCTGCCACACAAACCAATTTTCTTTAGAAAACCTGGACACTCCACTTCAGCAAGTAAATGGATTCCGTGTTGTTTTCAAGAGCTGGCTTTGCCAGCACAAGGTCCAGTGTTCAGAAAGCACAATTAGACATTATTGGTTTGCCTTATGTTCATCCAGTTTTGGCTGTCTCCCAACAGCACTAAGTCTCCTGGCTTTGCACGCTATCCTGGGGGGACACCCAGCTGTTCCAGCTGCTCTGCAGTGGGCAGTCCATCAGCTGCTATTCAATGTGCCAGCACACGTGTTCCTCACCGGGAATAGGGCTTGCTTTTCCCTTGTGCTGCTTTCAAGCCTGTAATACCTACAAAGGGGAGAAAAGTCCCATTTGCTTTCCTCACCTCACTCATCCCAAGGGGTTTGGCACAGATGATTACTCAATAAATGCTTACTCAGTGAAGATGGGCATTTCCTCAGAGGGAGACATTCTATTTTTGGAAAACACTATTCAAAATCAATGCATCCTCCAAATTTGTAGCAAGAATGCAACAAGTGTTAAAAAGAAACAACCACCCAAATTTGTATGTGTTTCAGAAAGTGCTCTTTGCATATTATGGAAAGCTTTGAGGACTCTTCAGTCTAGTACTGCAGTCAAATTCACAAGCTGGTATTTTCATTCTGAGTAAATCTAATCGCTAATTTTATTACAGCATCAGGGCTATGAACAGCATATGTTGTGCTTATCCCCACAGTGTCAGCACCTCCTGTTAGCACTAGTATTTTCCCTTATAACAGATTCAACCATATTTGGGACCCTGCTGTATGTCCTGTACTACACAGGTACAATAACAAGGAGTCTCTGCTCCAAAGAATGTCCATTGCAGCGAGGAAAGAAGCAGAGAATAAACAGTAAAAGGGCAAATTATTTGACCAATAGCAAAACTGGAAATTGAAGGTCATCCTCCTAAATTCCAGATAAATACCATGTCATTTTGACTATATAGTTACAAAATGAAGTCTTTTAAATTTATTCCTAGAAAAACAAGAAAAAGATAACACTTCCACATCTTCCTCCTAACACAAACACTTGGGGGTCACCAATTGCTTTAAATCAAACTCACATTCTTCAGACTGATTCTCACAGTGTTTGCAGAGTAAGGGCCTAAGCTTAAAAGTTAATTGAAATATTTTAGTTTAGTTACACTTCTGCCCCGGAGGAGATAATTATGTGTTGGATACAGAGATAATAATTTCCTTCTCTGTTCTTTCTAATGTCCACATTAATATAATCCAAATATTAGTTTAGTTACCTCAAATGTACTAGTTGTAGTAATTATTTTTGTAAGTCCGGGCTTCTTTCCCATAAAGCAAAGTGAGTGGGAAATGCTTCTGTGGTCAGAATACACAGCGTTCCTTTAACAAGCTCATCATTCTGTAAATCGGGTTACAGTCTCTTTCTCAGCAGGCTGTAACCCTTTTGATTTCATTGCATCAGTCTGTAACCATAAATCCAAGTACTCAAGCGATCCATAGCTTGGGGTTTTCAAGTTCTCCTGAACCATCATTTGATTCAGCGGAGCAGGGTTTAATTATTCAAATCCTAGCGGCAATGCGGTGGCAGTGATTCAGCAGTACCTGCAGCACTGCAGCTGGATCCCACAGCTCCAGGTAGGCAGGAAACGCAGATTGGCACAACGTTTCCTGAATCATCACTTTACAGCCAAAAGAGATCACTCCCCTCCATCAGTTCATCTCCTGCTGTGAACTGGGATAAGAACAGCCAGCAGCTGACCAGGATTCTCAGCTCCCTACGCTGAGGTCTTGATCTGCCTCGCTACTCTCTAGTCTTTTGTAGCCTCACCCTGTAGACCCACCGCCTTGGATTTGTGGCCGGGCGAGAGCAAGAACTAAACGTTGTTTTTTCACTATTACGTTAGCATGCCTTTTTTTCCATTGAGGAAATTGCTTGGGAAGAAGCTGTAGACCAGGATGCAGTGTCCATGTATAACCTTAAGGAGTGCAAAAGGTTGGTAAACAGCACCCTGCCCAGGAAATGTCAATCTCGGGCTTCGAGATGAAAATTCCTGTGAGTTTTGCTTCTAAATCCTCCACAGAGAAGGCTGAATGTTTTACCTCTGAGCGGGCCAAAAGGCCAGACTGCAAGAAGAGCAGCCTTGCTGAGATAAGCCTCTCTACTGAGTGCTGGATAGCACAAGCAGGCAGAAGGCAGGTGGACAGCCACGATACAGACTGATCCCATCTGCCACCACTTCAGTGGACGCTGGCCTCGATCCACAGAGCAGCGTGTGGATCAGAGAGAAGGATCCGAGGGGTGACTGGCTGCACTTGAATGTGCCAAATAAGATCTGGACGTGCCAGAGTAAGTTTAGCAGATGTGGACTGTGACCTCGCATCAGCCACGCTGCCAGGCACGTTTCTGGTGTGCAGGATGATGTTCTGGCAGCCCGACTGCAAAGCACTAAGCAGGGCCAGAGCCTATGTTTAAGGAAACTCTCCTTTAGGACTCCAATACGAGTCTGAACCAAGAAGAGTAAAGCACATTGATTTATGAATTCCTTCCCTGCTTTGAGACTGTTTAGTAGGGGTGGCTGAACACCAAAAGAGCCTTTACTGGGAAGGAATCACTACTGCAGCAAGGGTGGATCTAGCTGGGAAGAGATTTCAGATCCTTTCTGTCCATTACTCATTTGTTTTACGATGATGAGCCAGCTGCTCTCCATAGATATACCCCGGGAATAACAGCCTTCCCATACAGTGGTTCAATCGCAACTTCTAGGTGTGTTCAAGGACTTTTATCAACTTGGTTTCATAAATAATACTACTTGCTTTTCTCATAAGTATGCTGTATAAGCAACGCATATACATATTGCTGATGTAGATGTTGATTTCCACTCTAAAGCTTTGAAAAATATTAACCTCTGTAGGTATGATGTGATTCTGAAATAATCCATGTACCAATCCAGCAGTACTTATTAGCAAAGTGTTCTACAAGCATTGGTGCAACTTTCACCATTTAACTGGAAAATAGATTATTTGACACAAGAAACACTTAAAATTACTAATGTAATCATGAACAGTGTTAACTGGCAAGCCCAGAAAGGAAAAGATGAGAAAGGCCACAAGTTTGCCTGTCTGACATCTCAGACTGCCCTATTAAGACATTGTATGAAATCCCAAATTACACACCATGGAAAACAGGTTCAGATTGATGCCAGGGACTTCCACAGAAGTCCAGTCAGTCACACCAAAGGCAGAATGGTGGTACCTACCCTGTTCCCACCCCAATACCGCCGGAGAACTGCACTTACAGTATAATGGGAATAACAGGATTTTTCCCCCTTTTTCCTCAGCTTACGAGAAACTTTGCCTGCCTCTCTCTGGTGTTTTCAGACTATTTCAATCCCCTCTTTCACACTCCAGAAATTTCTTAAAAAGGATTTGTTTGGGGTGGTTTTTTGCTAAGAGTAACAAAACATGAAGAGTCCATGGCCACAATATAGAGCAGGCAGGGATAGAATACCCCTTTTCAGAAAAGTGCCAAATTTTACTAGCCTGCTGGCAAGTAGTCAGCCACTGATTTCTACAGTGCTCTGCAGAGGACTAGAAAGAACTGATCTGTTCCAGTTGATACTGGTGAGGGGACCAGAGGTAAAACCTGACAACCCTTCTATCACCCTGCAACACAACCTTCAGCTGCTTTGAGGCCAGGTGAACTTAGGTTCAAATGCTCAGAATCCTCAAACAATTTTATAAGAGGGTCATACCAAAGTGTGCAATGTGCAAAATGCAAATTCCCACTATGTTTTGTGTTTGCTTCAGCTTTTATGCCACCTTGCAATGGACTAAAGTGTAAATATCCACTGCAAAAGGTATTGGGGTAAAACTTTGGCAGTAGGAAATCACTTGGAAGATCAGGTAATGATTCAGAATAAGTTTTCCATCTTGTATTTTAATTATAATGTGTCTTAGAGTACAACCAAGTAGGACACAAATGGTCAACACAGAGAAGATCCTGAAAGCATAAGAATAGTTCCTTGGTGTTCTCATCCAGTCATCTGTAAACAATACATTTTTTCCTTGCCTAAAAAATGTAACATAGTGAGTTGCATCTGAAAAACAAGGTGGATAGACAAGATACATATTCCACAGGGGAAATTCTGATTCAATCTCCCTGGGCATTGCTACAATTATTGATGCATATAAAGATATTATTTTCACTAGATAAGATTTATATATCTTGTAAGATAGGTTAGTGCAGCATAACTCTGAGATCTGGTTTTGTTTATTATCGTAGATGTCATTATGCCTTAACTAATGTTTTCTGGTAAACTAAGAGGGCACTTTGCCAGGAAATTTATCTTATTTATCTTGTGAGTGGCACATATCTCAAGCTCATTTAGCTTGAATTCATAGTTAGTGAACACATTACTCTTCTGTAAACTCACCTGTGGAATTGAGGACTGAGATTTAGCCACCACACATTACCTTGGCCAGTCCTGGCCTCAGAGATGCTGAATTCCTGAACCTTGGATCCTTTCAAAAAAGGTACTGCTAGAAAGCTGCCGTAACACTTACCAGAGCCACACAATTTCTCACTATCAGAACCACTACATTCCAAGCATTGTTCCTACATAAATCCGAAGTACTTAAACTTTTGTAAGGAGCACACAATGAGAAGCATAAAATCGATTATAAAAATGTATAAATTTGGCTATATAAACCTACAGTTCACCAACACTTTAAAACTGCAGTCCCAGTTGCTTCTACCTCAAAAAGGAAACGGGCCAGAGAAAGGCAACAAAGATGGAACAACTTCACACAAGGACCAAGGCAGGCAGAATTCCTCAGGATGGAAACAAGCTACGACAGTAGCTGCAACAGAGGTCTACAAAATCACAAATGGCAGGAAACGAGTAACTGTCAGCCAAGTAGCAGCATCCCTTCCAGTGACAGAGCTTAGGGGCATCAGATGAAAGTAATGGGCACCGAGTTCCAAGTTCAAAGCAAAGGGGTGTCTCCATGCAGCATGCAGCAGAAAGCAGTTTGGTTTGCTTACATGGACATCACCTTCAGCACAGGAAGCTCTAGAGTGGAAACTAGAAGCTGGGAGATTTGCCTTGGGCATCTGTTTTCTCAGGCTGTTGTAAGAGGGCACTGGGCTTACTGGACTCAGTACTGCCATTCTTATATTTCCTTATGAGCCTATTTTTTGGTATATGAAAGAAATCACTAGAAGTATCCTAGAACAAGCAATTTTACTGTAACATGATAAACATTCCAGCACATAAGAGAATCCAGAAAATAAGCCATAGCCTTATATAGTGGAAGGCAATAATGAAAAGGAAGCACGAATTGCTTATTAGCTCTGGTGGCACAGAAGTTTAAAACAGCCACTTTGCTGCTTTGAGGTCATATATAAATTTAAGAAATCACTCAATATTTCAGGCATCAGACTGAGTATATATCTTTTTATATATAAAATATTGTTTCCTTCATTGCTAAGCCAACTGCTCTTTTCATACCTATGATCAATACCAGGCACTCATTTTATTACATTTATACCATACATTGTGGAATTTCAGCTAGAGAGAAGTTCCATAAATCCTGATAAACTCTTCCATTGTTCCAAAGCAAATCTGCAGGATGAATAAAGCATAAAGAGTGAGATACTCACTCACCAATGGCTTTTTGATAACTGTTCTCCTGTCAGAGTTGATGATAGTTTGAGTACTGATTGACACTATGGTAGTGTAAAACATGCCAGAGGGTTTTGTTGAAAAAGCCACACAAAATACGTCGTGGTCAGTTATAAATAAAACCTCATCTTCCCCTCATGTTCACAGTCAACACCATACTGGCTTGGAGCTTTCATACATTCTACTACACCATGGAACTTTGGATGCAAAAATGCAGTCGAGAGGAGAATGAAGTCAGTGACAAATTTGACTCAAAGATCTGAAAATAGAAGCTCAGAATTCTGCTCTAGTTAACGGCAAGGTAAAGAGCAGTGTTTGTGTTGGCAGGCACTGATCAGTAGAATTTCCCGTGTGTGCTTTGTTCAGGAAAAGGAAATCTATAGATGTCCTTGTGGCACAGAAAATCTGTTATTGGCCATTTATGCAAAAAACCCTTCCATGGATCAGAGTATCTGGCCCACAATTTGCCAGTTCCCTGAAAGTAACTAACATCTAATCGGAATTTGGTGACAACAGCAACTTTGAAATCTACCAGTGACATAGAGGCATCCCTATTTTGGTAAGAACACAGGGTTTGAAGTCAGTGTGTTATTCTGCCAGCCCTTTGTACAACAGTTATAAGTGGAACATAAAGCACTTTGAAGTCTAAAATCATCAAAAATACTGGGAGAGACAGAAATTAGCTTTGGTGTTTAATATTTCCTCTTTTCCATTTATAGTTCCAATATTTGCTGCTTTTGAACAGGATGTTCAAAATGATCAAGGATCTTCAAAAAGACTGACATTAGAGAGGGATATTCTGTATAAACCATGTCACCACATATATTACATAACATACACAAGTATTTCTAATATATAAAAAAATTCACATACAAACTCACTGGATGAAATTTTTCTCCCAATGTGAAATCAATGGGCATGTTCTCATTAAATCCCATAGAGCCAGGACCTTACTCTCTCTTTCCAGACACTGGTGACAGAGAAATAAACCCACAGGCAGAGAAAGAGGCTTGGAAGTTTCTGGCAGATATATATGGATTCACTATATCACTGTACCATCTACACTATGTAATGGAGTGAAATTGCCCTGCTGCGGGGGGGCAGCCCAGCTGCATTATTTCTAGGGCTTGAGATAGTCACCTCCATTCAGAGGTACTATGCTGAATCTGTAAATCAGTTCCCTCTGAGACACACGGCTGGTTTTGCTGCATGACTTCATGTAGCATAGGCATGTCTGAAGCAAACACATCCTTCTTTTTCTGCTTCTCCCCAAAAAAATGAAGCACAGAATTTTCAGCATTAATCACACTGTCAGAGATTATGATATTGCCATTCTTTTGTTTGCTGCAGCAGAAAAAGGGACCGTGATTTGAATCACATGCAAAAATTTCTGAACTGTCTTTTGGAAAGTACATGAAAAAGACAAAGTGTGCTAACAAGGGAGAACTCGCCATCCTTTACATCCACAACTACACACAAAGGAAAAATAAAATGCACAGTAACGTTCCTGAAGAGATTGAAGGATGCTCTTCTGAAAAATGAAATACACATTTAGGAAGCTGACTGCACAAATTGCTATCTCTAAATATATGTAACTTTCCATGGGGAATACTGAGGCAAACGAGGGTGGCGAGAAGAAAAAAAAAAAACTTCCCAACCAGTCCTTATGATGCTACACCTTGAAATTCCACACTCAATTCAAAAGACACCCTAGATCTTATATGGTTAAAACTTCCAGCAAATTAAATTTATTTTATTGTATTTTCCAAGGAAGGAATAGCAAAAGCTACAGGATGATCTGAGAGCAATGTCACCTGTAAATGCATAAAGGCAAACAAGTAACAGATGTACTGGAAATTCAGCCCAGTTAACAAAAAATAAAATAAATCTTGATGGGAACAATGAATAATTCACAGGCCACAGCACTACAGTGACCATAGACAGGTCTGCGCAGAGACTAGGCTGTACTGTACAAATAATTTACAACTCAGAAAAAGTGCACGCTGCATAACACAACTGCTGATTGCAAGCAATCTCATCAAGCCAAGTCAGCAGCTCCACAAACATCAATGCACTCCAGGCACTGCCACAGCAATGACTTCAAACAGAGTATAACCTGATGCCTGATATAATCCTGGACGCATAACTCTAGAGGAGCCAAGTCTTCATTACCTTTTGCGATGTCTCCTTGAGATAAATTCTGATCTTGACAGTCTAATGCCAGCCTACTGAAAGAGGAAAAATCCCCAAACAGTGCTACACAGCTAAATTGTTCTGAAGGTTAGACAGGGTAAAGCATACACGTAAGGAAGATGTTACAATCGTATCTGAGGAACTTCCGATAACCAAGGATAACAAACAGTGCTTGAACAGAAAGACTTGTTCCTGCCAAGAATAGCAATATTCCTTTCACAAGGGACATTCTAAAAAAAACAGCTTTGCATTGCAATGTGCGGGGTAACTGAACATTGGTGGTAAGTTCAATTAGTAGTAAGGGTACGTGTTTCCTGTGGTGTTTTGAATCAATATTACTTGAGAAATTGAGAATGGGTAATACTGTATCAGGAATTGCTCCTGTAAATTGCTTAATTTCACAGACAGGCTACCAGGAAAGATGCTCACAGCAGCCTTGACTTCATTCTACAGCTTTTCACAAACCAAGGGTCTACAGTTACTCCTGAATAACACATGGCCACTCTGCTCTGCCAAAAGGAGGTTCTTTCTCTGCACAGATCCTCCTTCATTGTCCCTAATTCTGCTTGATCATCTGCAGTTGTGAACATCTGAGATGCGAGTCCATGTTCAGCAAGAGCACAAGACGATTCCATAACATTGCTCAGCTGTCATTTACCAAAGTTGTAGCTGGAAAGAGCTGTTTGCTAAATACTAATTTCCAAGGAGCTTAAAAATCTAAAATGAAATTACTGTCTTCTGCATTTGGGTTTTCTGTAACATGCAGTGACAAATCATATTCTGAGTCCAGGCTGGTATTTCAAAGGGTTGCGATACCCATCAATCCCTTTATCTGGTTACTAGTTATAGCTGAGATTTCTCACCTTCACTAAAAATTCAAACCCTGTCACTTCATACGCCAGTGTTTTGATAATGTGCTCAGTAAAGAAAAATCACACAAGGATGCTTCAAAGTCAGCCAAACTCTATGCAAGACTCCAGTTCACTTGAACTGGTTTTGAATTAAAACTCCAACCCGAATACTTGCACTGATGCAAGAACTGAATGTAAACGACAGCATCCCACTGTGAAAATATCATACAAGTACCTGTTAGGTGCCATTCTTCAATAGACTTACTCACAACATTAAAAAGCATAAAAAACCAGCAATAAAACCTGTTAGCTTGCTCTTTGTATGGCTATAGCCTAGTGGCTGCCCATTACTAAAGGACAAAGCTCAATGTAGCATTGCTCACCCAAATAATTACAACTTAATTTACATTTTCCCCCTTTTTTCACTGGAATAGGCTGAAAGAAGTTTCACTTCCTAAGCTTAGCTCAGGAAAATAAAAAAATAAAGTGAATCCAGAGTAGTTCAAGTAAAGCAATTCCTTTGATAATAAAAACGAGAATGTATTGCTCATAGCAGGTGATCTCCGTACTGGGAGAGGATTCTTCAAGGCAAGTTTCACCTACTGAGTATTTATTTTCCTTTAGATTAAAACATTGCATGTGCATAAAAGAAATAAGATTTATATACGGATGCAGATGACTTAATGAATATCTCTGAACGACTTTTAATTACACCAGAGTATGCAGCATTTGTGAAAGCAGCATACATTGAACAGCACCACAAGTTTACAGAGACATTCAAACATTAATCTTTCTTTTGAAGAGAAATTGATTTTTGTACAGGCTTATAAACCAGTCAAGTTTAAATTAATTTGTTTGAGAGCAGAAAGTGGGAGTTATTTGGGACTTACAGGCTGCATGCCAAGACTTTATACAGAGATGAGTTTCCTTCATTTAGACTGGAAGAAGCAACATAAAGAAAAGAAACAGGTAGATATATCTGTTCATTCAGATATTTCACATGCTTATTATGGTCTATACACCACTGAAAGATGGCTGCCATGCCGATACCTGCTAGCTGGGATTTGTTCATTCCCAATAGCAGTGACTCAAGCAGATACATATTGCTTCTTCCTTACTGTTTTTGGATACTGGTTCACAGACTGTTCTTTTATGTAATTGTCTTTTTGTTTTGTGTCAGGGTGAGTGTTCCCAGAAGTGCTATTACATCTTCGTCATAGAGACCATCTGTGTGGCTTGGTTTTCCCTGGAGTTCTGCCTCCGATTCATTCAGGCAAGGAGCAAGTGTCAGTTCTTCAAAGGACCCCTAAATATCATTGACTTCTTGGCTATTTCACCCTATTACATTTCCCTCATCTTCTCAGAGGAGGACTCAAACGAGGAGGACGACAGGCCAAGCAGCAACACTTACTTGGAGAAGGTTGGTTTGGTGCTACGGGTTTTACGTGCCTTGAGGATCTTGTATGTAATGCGCCTTGCCCGACATTCCTTGGGCTTGCAGACTTTGGGTCTCACAGTTCGGAGATGCACACGGGAATTTGGCCTCCTTTTACTCTTCTTATGCGTGGCTGTCACTCTGTTTTCTCCTTTGGTCTATCTCGCCGAGAACGAATCTGGGAAGGTGCTTGAATTTACAAGCATACCTGCTTCTTACTGGTGGGCTATCATTTCAATGACCACTGTGGGGTATGGAGACATGGTACCACGGAGCGTCCCAGGCCAGATGGTGGCTCTGAGCAGCATCCTCAGCGGGATTCTCATCATGTCTTTTCCTGCAACATCAATATTCCACACTTTCTCCCATTCCTACTCAGAGTTGAGAAAGGAACATGAACGATTGCAGTCTCGGCTAAACAGAGTTAAAAATGCCAATCACTCTGGTGAAAGTGACACCTTCAATGAGACAGACAGCTTGATCCTGGAGGATCAAGCATCACCAATCAAATACATCTACACAGGGAACTAAGCCTGGCTGTAAAACGTTCTCAAGAACAGGAATAGAAATATACACATATGTATGTCAACATAATACACAAAGCAACAACATAGGTTACGATGCTATTTTTCTCTGCCAGTGTAGGTATAATAAGCAGCAAAGCCAACGCAGCCAGCTCCAACACATCCTTATGAAGCTGGAGGCTTTGAGAATGTCAAAAGTCAGAGTTTATTCAATAATAAATATTCATTATTCTCTACGACTAATAAGAATAAACTTTGTCTCTGCCAGTCCTGTGTCTTGCTGAATACCTAATATTGAACGAGTAACAAACCAACCAGCTTCTGTTGGCACAAATACACTTGTTATTTTATTTGCCTTCGAGTTTCCAATGTTCTTGCAATTAACATCCTGAGCCAAGCACTAGAATGGATTCTTTCAGGGCTACGCACCGGTGTTGTTTATACAATGCTCATCCAGCAGGCATACAGAAGAAGCCTCAATACAAATTTGAATTCTGTATCTAAAGCCACTAATAAGCTTAAATAAAAGCATTGTATGTGAAAGCTTTACAAAGTTTGCCTGTAGCCAGATGATCAATATACAAATGACAAATTGCACTGTTCTTGTATAAAATACATAGTGTTTGCAAGAGAGTTTGCTTGAAATGCAGTTGCGTTCTGCAAACTGTAAACATTTCATACTAGAGAGCAAAAGTTTTCAAACTTCTTTTTCATATATTTAAAATAATAATGAGGAATAAAAAAATCCCCAAGCTTATCGACCATATTAAAAAGAGTTGGTGTTATCTTTTTTACTGAATGGTAATGGCTTCCCTCAAAGAAAGATAAGAAATAGTTATTGAAAATGAGATGAGAGCTCAGAAGTATCCAAACATATAAATAGTAAAGAACGAGGTGAATGGCTGCCAGAGAGGCAGTGGCAGTGACTTCCTAATGGAAGATGTCCCTTTTGGGACAGTCCTATTGATGCCCACACAACTGTGACATGTTGAATGTTAGGCATGTATTTAAGTACTGAGGTGAATCAAGGCCTAAATTACTTTTTAATCAGATTTGCAGCTTTCACTATTCCATTTCTTAAATCCTACCAAGGGCTCCATGACCTTGTGATGGAGCAAAGCTCAGTGAAGCGACCGTTCACTTCCAGTTTTCAGCAGGCACCATTCTTAGAGCCCTGGGAGTACTTCCAGGCGCTGTGACCCATCTCCCACGTGGACATACAAACACAGTCCCTTGCAGAGTTACGCAACTTCATGCAGGTATTTGGGAGCTTCAGGGTTTAGATACTACCCTCACTGTGCTGCGTAGCTTAAGTACAGAAAAACACAGTTGTTGGCACAATTTGGATCATGTAACTCAAATTAATTTCTTGGATTTATCTTGCTATTGACCCTATGATTTAAACCAGAGAAACCATAGCAGATTATAGATGGGATGTTCCAACACAACTGGAACAAGCTGACACCAGATGACAGGCATTTATATTTGCCACATAAAGGGTAGAACTTCTGCTGGCTTATGCATAGGTCCATCTGATTTTTTATTTTTTTTTTCAATTAACATTTCTTTTTTGCCAGTAATTCTTTACAGTAGGACTATTTAGACGGCAAACCAGACAAAATCCAAGCCCAATCTATCCCATGACCCAGACCTCTCCAGGCTCCATGGTGTTGTCAAGCATCAGAACAGGCTGCCCAGGGAAGTGGTTGGGTCACCATCCCTGGAGGTATTTAAAAGACATGTAGATGTGGTGCTGAGGGACATGGTTTAGTGGTGGATTTGGCGGTGCTGGGTTAGTGGCTGGACTTCATAATCTTAAAGGTCCTTTTCCAACCTAAATGATTCTATGATTCTAACATGATCCCACAGAAAATCAGCCCAGCCATATTGCTCCAAACACGTAGATAGCTGGAAAAATATCAGAGCTTTTACTGCTCAAGAACTTATAACAGCTTAGTGTCCAACAGGTTCTGTGATGTAGGTGGGGTTGTGGACACAACATGCCTCCAAATTCACAGCAACCCAAACCTTGACTCAGTCAAGCACTTAAGCTTGTGTAAATTCTTCCAAAACACAATATAAGAATGTGCTAAAACATGGAGGTAAAACAAACAAACAAACCACCAGTGTTTAACAGGAAATTAAGTGCTTGTGCTTTCAGCAGAATCAGGACTATAGCATATATTTCTGTTTCTAACTTAATCTCTTCCTATCGCTGGGTCTGGGCTGCACCAGCTTTCATAGAAAATGTCCTTCATGATTCATTGTGTTATTATGGAGGGAAAAAAATATGTTGAGAGGAACATTTAGTTCCTGTGTAACTCAACTGAGTAACAAATTCAGAACAAGCAGTTACAATTAGCAGAAATTGTTGTTGCCAAGATTATATCATTTCATAACCAGACTTAATTAAAAGAGCAGTTTAGGTGCCTGGCATCCAGCTTCTCTTGGTTCAAAGCCTTTCTCTGAATCTAAATCCTAGAATCAGTGGAGGAACAGCACCCATTTTACAGGGAAAACCATGTTGTTCAGCCCTCACCAACACATTACATCTCTTTTTAAGCTTCTAATTGCTACTCTGATAAAGCAACAACTCTACTGCGTAATGAAGGGACCCACAAAACTCCCCACCATTTTGTTTGGGAAGCTGATAGACATCCTGCTCTGCAAACCAGTTTGGGACACCAAAGAGACAGAATCACAAGAAAATGCAATACAGGACTCTTCCAATTATTGGTTTGACTTGGAACCAAAACACAGTGAGTGGGTTTTGATCACGGACTAAATGCAAATTTTCTATGATGTTGAAAGAGCACTGAGGGGCTAAGACCTTTGCTTTGACCTAACTCTCATTTCTTCAGGGATTCTGCAGATTGTTTCAAATTCTCACTGTAGCCCTCATGCCTCCTGGCTATTGTCCAGATGCTTCTCCTCGTTGACTTTCATCAGTTCCGCTGGTAGAGAAGCATTGCATAAGATGGACAAATTATTATTTCAGTAATGAACTCCCATTAGCTTCATGGGTTCACTATTTCATTATTTCAACCTGCTGTTAGATCCCCTGAAATTTGCTTTTCATCTGTCTTTGGCAATCTGAAGGTTGCATCCAGCCACTAGTACTCATAATATAATTAAAGTTACCACGTTTATTTTTAAGTCACATAAATTCATTGGAGAAACTAGTACATTATTTTAGCAGTAAATTGCAAAGAATTCACTACGTGTACTGCATATCCTATGCATAAATTATACCTAAAACTTTTATTGGTCAGTATTTTTATTTCAAACATAACCAAAACAGTATTCTGCAGTTATTTTGAACAATTAAGCATATCTGCTGATATAAACTACACTCAGCGTGCCTCCTTTATTCCTAATGAAAAATGTTTTTTCCTTTTTTTTCCAGAAAATTATTTTAATACATTGCAGTAATCTATAAATAACAATGAAAGCCCAGAAGGTCAAGGAAATGAGAAGTACAGCATGTTCCCTGAAAAGTTTTTACTTCTACGAGTAATAAATTATTAGCCACATGTTAAAGTTAAACCTGATAAAAGGTTGATATAATACTCACGTTTCCTAAATGGAATCTGATTTATGCATGGCAAAAAGCTACACATTCTAGGATATTTTTCTGAAAGTATTAAATTCCTTCCTGTGAACTATTTTCCTTCTCTAGCAAAGCTTATCTGAGCTAAATGGGGCTTTCCCTGCTTCCCTGAGTCCTAGCCATGGCACAATACCTGGCAAAGCCCTATGAAACAGGACAAGGTTGTGAATGTATCAGGTACTCAATATGCACTGGATTCTCTGCTGCCCTCTGACGTGGGGTATTAAACCAGATTTTCCCAGCAGGCAAAGCACAGAGACTGAGCCGAATACTCTTCTCTCCTTACAGGACATCACCATTCACCTCAAGGCCTGCAAAATTCCCTGACCAGTTTGGGAAAACCAACTGCTGCGTATAGGGTACAGATCTTGTTAGGAACCTGAAGTTCTTGCTATATTAGGATGAAAACTAATGTTCTAGGTTACTCTAATTATTTTTTTCTGGATGACTAAAACGATACTCACAAAGAAAAGATGATGAAGAGAAAGAACTAAGGTGCTTCCCTTCTCCCTGTGCTCCTGTCTTTGCTGTCTTACTTCCAATAGCTGCTAGTTCTCAAAAACTTGTTTTCCCTGAAGTTTAGTGTTCCAGTAGTTCCTTTATGCCAGTATCTGATCACCATGAAAGCATCTGTTCCAAAACTAAATCACTATAAGATAGGTCTGTATTCAGAATAGTACCAAGGAAAGAACTCATGTAAAAAAAGCAGGCTTGGATCATCAGCACCAAGTGTTTAAAGAGCACCTCAGCAGAATATTGCAGTAGATTCAGCAAGAGTGAGAAAAATCCAGCTTGGATTTCATTATTTCCATACTTGACTCCTGCCATAACTGCACCAGCTGTAAAAACCATGCATATTTCTAAACGAGAAGGTCTGTAGGAGACCCTTTGGGTGCTTCTCTTCTGAAAGTTATAGTGTCTTATATCACCAGTAATAAGTCCCATAACTAAGTAATAAAACTTAATCATCCTGAAACAACACTTAAAATTTTAAATCTGAAATGAAAAGGTCTACTGCTTCATACCTGACAATTTTGTTTAAAAAATCCTTTAGGATTTAATGCACTCACATAGAGCTCCATACATGCCTATAATAAAGTCATAATATCTTCCAAAATTTCCCACTTGCTAGTTCTAGCATTCAGCCAAATATTAGTAACTTAGACACTGACTATGAGTCAACAGGTTTTATCTCGGCTTCTTCAAAATAATTTCTTTTCATCACCTTTCAAGATGTGACTATTCTCAGTAAGAACAAATGGAATGACACAGAATTTTTCTTCTGCTTAAAGTTGAAGCAGATAAAGTACAATTTACACTGACCTTGCAAGGCAATGCCTCTGTGAGAAACCAGTGATGTTGCACTTGATTTCAGACAAACAGTGTGATCATTTGCTGATCTTCCACCATTGGCCTTCAACTCCCATCCAGGTCCACATCACCTCCCACACAGACAGGACACAGACCACATACATTCCTAGTTCCACAGCTTCTTTTGTTTTTGCCTGACCACTTTGGAACCTCACAACAAGAATTGTTCATTTCCTACACAAAAAGCCATCTCATTAAAGAATTTTCTTATTAAGATTCATAACCTTTAAGGTACAGTGTGACAAATAATAAAGATAATTGGATTGCACTCATGAATAGAGAATATTAATGAAACAAAGGAAGTGCTTTTATGTCCTTCAATCAACAGGTCTTGGGCTGTCCTTGAAGTGTATTCCACACTCTTTTAAGAAAATACCCATTAAAATTTTCTAATTAAAATTTCACAATCTTCACCAGAACAACAAAGCAGGTAACAACCATAAAACTTTATGCCTTGAGGATCTACATCTCCAAATTATGTAAGTTTCCATTAGCCTGATGTTTTATTTTCACCTAGCTGTCCTGAAGCCTTCCTAACTGCCGAGTTCCACACCAAATTAGAGCTTTCTACCTCTGAGAGATTTTTGTATGAGAATTTCACAAAAAATCATTTCAGCTCAAAGACAAGAAACTCTAGGAAATTTCAAAGCTTGAGACGAAAGAGCCATGAGCTACTCATGATTAAAGAAAAAAAAAAGTTATTACACAGTTCTGTAAAGATCCATGAACACATTTATGCAGCACAATTACTATGTTTTTACAAGGTATTTTTAGGAAAGAGAGGGTGAAACCAGCTCTATCTGTAATTCCAACCCTGAGAAATAGGTTCATACCCTAAATAGTACTTGCAGTCAGTAGGATTTAGTATAGTCATTTCCAGAGATGCTAAAGATAATGCTATCAGCTCATTAAGGTGTAAGTATGCACGCTTGAAGAAATTAAACTAATTTCATACGGATACAGAGATACCTAAGGGAAAATGAAGGTCAAATAGATTTATGCCATAAGTGATTCTGAGATTATGAAATGTTCTAACAGAATTTAAAACTGCATTTTGTCTACAGAATTTTGTATTTCTGAAGAAAACTGTAACCAAGGGTCAATTCCTCAGAGTTATTATACAAGTGGCATTAAAAAAAAAATAAAAATCACAGAAATGCATTTCAAGAGCAAGAATATTGGAGGGAACACCACACAGAACAAAAGATACATCACTTTCAAATTTTCTCCCAAAAGGGCATGATATGTCAGCAGCACAGAATAATAGGCTTTCTAGGCTTTAATCACTGTTTGTTGAAATAACGGCAAATTAAAGGCCTGGTTTTGCAGGTTGTCGGATAATTCCTGCAAGCTGCTAAATGCCTCTGGTTTTGTGAAAGTCTAGAGAGTTTGAATCACCCAGTATACTGCAAACTTTAAGAAGCGCAACTAAATATTACAATAAGGTAGTTAAATTTTATACTTTGTTTCATTGAAGTAACACAGATGCTGACTGATATTAGGGGAGACCCCAGTGTTTCACACTGCCTGCTTCTGTAGCTCAGCTTAGGATACCAAAGAAAAAAAAACAAAAGCAGCCTAGACATGGTATAAATCGGTATCACTCTTAAAATTCATAGACTTAATCCAACTTACCACAGTTGAGAATAAGGTTGTAAGCACTTCTATGTTGCTGCAGTCTCTTCCTTCATCCAGTGATTCTGAAATGTTAAAAGGTCTTCATCAGAAAAATCAAGAAAAAGATCAACCTTCCTTTTACCACCAACTCTGATCAGCGCTTTAGGCTTCACAAGTTTTGTTGGCCTGTGATCCCTGCAACCTGCTGACAAGAACCGCAAACCCAGACACAAACACAAGCCTTTGTATTTCCATTCTTATCTATACTCCTACCACTGCATGCTAAAATTATATATAGACATTGATGTTCTTATAAAACACTGACCATACACTCTCTGAAATGGCTGCACTGGACGCTCCCAAACACCTGCATTTCCAAAAGGGAGTTTCATAAAATCTTCAACAATTTCAGTGTGTCTGACTCTTGGTGGGAAACTGGAAGAACATGGATGCAATTCTTGATTCATTCTATTTCCAATAGAGAGAAGAGGGGCTACCAAAGGGTCTCTGAAAGCAGGGAATAACCCAACCTGTAAACCACTATTAGACAATTGTTGTGTTTCTGCGCATGGGAGAGAATACACTCCAATTTAACTCCAGGAAGGTGCTGAACCTGCTCCTTAAGAGCTCACTTGAGAGAAAAGCTGGCATAGTCATAGCTTGCTTGCGCAACTCTGGCTAAAAAGCAGCACTGAGGACTGCCAATATTTATGTCATTTCTCTCATTTTATTCAGAGAGCAAGATCCACCAGCCAAAAAGTCTTGGAGCACCCGAAACATAACAAGAGAGCAATAGCACTTATTTCTCCTCACCACTTTTCCTGTTGAATAATCAAACTTATATTAGCTTTGGAAGTTTTCCTCTTCCAAGATGTGGTGGGTAAGTCAAGTGGCTTCTAAGTTGAAAACTCTGCACAGAGCTTAATGCTGCCAAAATTTACGCACGGGAAATCTACATGATCAGGTCTCATGAGATAGCAGGAAAGCAACAAGTACTGATGGAGGCTTTCCCTCAGGAAACCTATGGGTTAGCCCATAAGAAATCACTCCAATTTCCAGAGCTTACTGGTTGCCACAGGTATAATTTGCTCTTTCTTTCCATTCACGCCTTTTGTGCTGCACTGGGGCAATCTATTTTTTATTCATAGGCTTTAGGAGGATCAGTGAATACACTGTGCCACAATAGACTGTTTTTAAGCTAACATCTGCCCAGCTGTGACCCACAGCCAAATATCTGAGGAGTGAAGTGTATTTTTGTAACATTGCACTGGCTTCCCTCCCAACACAGTCACTCCGTGTACTTTTACTGAGTGAAGAAATTATTGAAGAAGCATCCTAACATAGGTGCCAAGTGTCCAGATGAGTGAACTGAATCTGCAGGAACACTGCTTTGGTGTTCAGCCAATATTAAGACATCAGTATTCAAGATTTTCTCCCACTCTTCCAGTCCATCAAGGAAGTGAAGCACACATGGACGGATGATGTGCTCACTCCTCAGGGGCTGCGTTCCAGCTCTGCTTCAGCCAGATCTGACTGGGACCCAGAACAGGACCCCCACAGTAAGTCACTGCACTGGTCCCCTTCTTATTTATCATCTTCTCCATTTTGTTACTGCCTTCTGAGACAAACACTTTGTATTTTCACAAGACAGCTTTAAGATACACTTCTAATGCCGTTACACAAACTGTAACACTAAGTTAAAAAAAGGAAATTGCTCCAGTGATTCAGCTCTTTTTGTCTCTGGGACCTTCTGTCTCCTTAACATACAAACTGCCAAATCAGAGTTCGCTTCACCTGACCCACTGCCACCAGTGCCTCCAGCCTATGAAACCCCATAGCTAGCCAGGAGCAACCTGCCTCTGAATTATGCTTTCCAAGCCAAAACATCAGTTCATTTATAATTAACAGTGACAACCCGCAGCAGAGAAACACAATTCAGCATGATTTAGTCTCTCCCCACCTCCAAAACTTTCTGATAGTTAAGACCCCACCTCAAACCCTCTTTGTAAAGGCCCTGCATTGAATCCTGATGCCCTCCCAGAGGTCCTCACACCTTCTGTCTGACAGCCACCTAGTGGTACCTGCACTACTTAACAAGGTGAAGGAGCAGCTGACACAGTGCTCAGACAGCTGGGTCTTCTGTTAGAGCCAGAAGCCATTCTGGGAGGATGGAATTTGTTATCTATACTTATGTCATACTCTTGATTTTCTATTATCATATAAAAAATTAATGTGTATTTCTATATGTTAGACACATCACCACAAAGCTGTTTGTGGTTGTCAACTTCTTATGGTTACCATAGGGGTTCACCCATGGACACAGACACTGAAAACACCACTTGAGCCTCCCTAAAAGCCTTGTTGAAAGGTTTCCATTATGAAAAGCATGCAGCGGTGATTCTTAGGGCTGCCTTTAGATGCTGGATAGTCCTCCTCGGTGCCCCTTTTATCCCTCCCCTGCTTTCATACACACGTTCAAACTTGTTAGATTCCTCCTGCAGACTAAGGTCCTTGCTACAGTAACTTCCAGTTGACTCAAGGGAGCTCCTGCCCACTGTAACATATACAACTAGAACTTTGCTAGTTTCTTCCTCAGTTCTATCCTTTTGTGTTTAAGTGCTCAGATTTACACCACCTGCCCAGAATCACCTAGGGATCTTTGTCATGCTTTTGTCTTCACATATCCCCTTCTGCAATCTCCTTTTACCTGAGCCTCGGTCTGCATTGTCTCCAGCACAAGCAGCAGAGAGCTAGAAAAATCTTCAAGAGGCTTTGCATGACAAAGTAACAGAAGCCCACTTAATGCTGAGCACATTTCTAAGCTCAGTAGACCATTGCACTCATACCTAACTATAGACATCATTCACTAGGCTTGAGACTTCACAGGTGCTGCATTGCCTTGAGGTTCTGAGAACTGTGAAATTAACAGTGAAACATCTTGGCTAGCTTAGCATGAAGGCAAGAAGACTGAAAATTAACATTAAGTTTCATTCAGGTTTACCTAGAGGGCAGGAATGGGGGTACTACCCCAGGTGGTAAGGGAAGAAAAAAGGAAAAAGGAAGATTTTAAAGAGTCAGCATGAGCATTCAGAGTCAGGTATGATTATTCCATATATTACAAAAAACCCAAAGAAAACCAACTGCCTCTGGTGTTTGCCTTTAGCTGTACATGTAGGGGTCAGCTTACAGCAGATATAGTGACACGGTTCAGGGGAACATCACATTGCCAAAAGCATGATTTAACCTCAGAATACAGCTGCTAGACAAGCTACCATCCCAGTGGCAACAGGCAGACTACTCAGCCCAGGGTTCCTACCAGAAAGAAATGTTGTAGATAGGATTTGAAGGAACATGAGTTCTGGTCTGCTACAAAGATAAAGGTATGGCAGATCTCAGCACACTGGACTTCAAGCTTGCTTTTCCTCTACCTTTGTTGCATTCAAGCCCACGCTTAATTAACACCTCAGTTTATACCAGGAGACATACCTTATAGAGAAATTGTATGCAATGTTTTCCTCCAGCACTCAGAAAGGATAGATGAAACCCTACAACCAATGAATAATGCACGAGAAACTAGTTCTAAGTTTAAAGATTGATAGAGAAACACACCCCTCCCTTCTTTCTTCCAGCCTGAATACTCTACAGAAAAAAAGATACCTTTCCTTCTGGCTGCCAGCATGCTGACCACCCAGCCCCAGCTGTCTGAACTTTCCATGAGGCCCAAACTGCTGCTGTTCCGAGCAATTTATAATGATCCCCAGCTGGCCCTCATCCCCCAGCCTGATTAATTAACACAGAGATGTTTCTTCACTTCCTGTGGCTCTACATCTCTTTGTAAAGTCCTGCAAGCAACCAAAAGGGAGAAAAGGAAAAGCTTCAGCTGGCACTCATCCAAACATATATCTTTATGTGGAAGATAATACCCTTAGAGAGCGAAAAATGACAGAATAATCTTCCCAGGGCATAGTGCAGCAAAGGAACGCTGTGTTATGCACTCTCTCAGAAATTCACTTTCAGCTTTTTTTGCCCTTGTTAAAAAAAGACAGTGAGTTTTGTCAGAGACTTTATACTGGTTCCTTTCACAGTTCAAAGGCATCAGTCACAGAGACGTCTCAGGACCGGTCCCCCTTCACAGCAAATTCACACTCAAAGAAGTAAATGGAGTTGATTACTGATGTGTACCTTTCCAGAATGGAAGCTCCAACTAATAGTTCAAAAGCTACCTGGGAGCTCCTGGCGAAACAAATTACTTCTCTTTTTTTTAATGTATCAGAGCGAGTGGACCAAATTACAGAAGTATTAAAAAACAAACTAGCATTTTGTCATTTACAAATGCAAATACAATGTGTGCAATCACACAGAAAGGCAAACCAATTACTCCTTATCCCTCTGAAACTTGAAAAGGTGGGTGGGAAGAAAACGTAATAAAATGAATTGATCTTTAGACCTCAGCCGTTTCCCTGCAGATAAATCTCTGCTGAAATTAAATACAAGTAAACCAGATTAAAAAATCAAACAACAAAACCAAAAGAGAATTCAAGTTAGTAACCTAAGAACAAGAGGAAAATAAGGAATATTGAAAATGAACTCACATTGGCAAAAGATTAAATGCCATGTTTAAAAGATTTAAATTCCTTCATCTTGTTTTTATATTACATTAAACTAATTTAATTTGTAATTGCCGTATTTTCGACAATGGTTTGCTTTTACACTGAGCAGTGATATCCAATGCTTTTAGAAGTACAGCATAAAATTCTTAAAACAATTATTCTTGAAAACAGTGATTATTACTGTATCATGTCATATTGACACCACCTACAAATGTGGTTCCATTGAGCTGGAAGCCGAAAGTCTGGCCTATAACCCTTCCCTTCACATTAATCCACTGAAATGATTGAATCAAGATCTGACACAGGGTTACTCATCACTAATTGTCCGTAGGTCCAGCAGCATTGTATACTGAGAGTGTTACCTGTAGGGAGAATTAAGATATCTGCTCAGGAGTTCACAGTGGATGCAAAAGGCAACAGAGGGAGAGTGATTTATTACAAACATTTTCCATGTGTCTTAGTGGTTCCACATTTTTATGTGATGTTCTTATCTTCAGCCATCTATTTTTAAAATGTCTCAGAAGGATATGCTAGTAAGTGAGTCAGTGGGAAGATCTGAAGGAGGCAAATTAAAAAGAGAAATATGAAGCAAAGTGGACAATGTTAAGAAGGCCAGTCCATGCACAGGGAAGTGAGCTGGAACACGTACAATATAGGAGAGCTGTCTCACTGCCATAAAAGCACGCTTTAAAATGTGGCTTTAATTGTAGTCCTAAAGCTTGTCATCATGGGGTCTCACTGATTTTCACTGTACTTGTCTGTGAAGTACTGTCAAGCCTGTATTTTGTGTGGCACATCCCCAGCACTAAAAAAGTGACCATTTTCCTTCCCAGATGACAGCAGTAAATATGCAGGAATGTGAACAGTAGAAGCAGTATGTTCATTAGTACTATTTAACAAGTAGATGTTCCCCACTTCAAGAAGAGGGCAAAATCATTAATTATGTTATTGACAACATGCGAAAATACAAATCCTGGGAGAGGACCACATAAGATTTTCAGAAATTCCAGCTGACAACTGAAGCTGACGCCTCACTTAAAAGTTACAAAGCTTAATCCTGACCCAATTCTCTGCTTCTCTGCCCCTTCCATATTAATGGACTGAAAAAGCCCCTCAGCTGTTTAAGTTTCACGTACTAAGCATGAAGCAGCACAGCAGGTTCATGAAAAGTAGCTGAAAGTGAACATCTCAGCCTGAGCAGACATTTGGCTGTTGGCCTGGCAGTTTTTAAACTTACTTAAAGTTATCTTTTTGCCAGCTTGTATGCTCACTGCTATGGAATCGGGAGTCTTCGGAAGACTCTTTTTTTTAATGCAGAAAATGAGCAGAAAGCAGCAGATTAGGAATATATATCTTTTGAACTGGCATAACACTGTTGAAGTGTTTTTAAGAGCAATTGTTGTGACATTTTTTGTCTCAAACTGTTCTTTTTTCAAAAACGTATTTTTCCTTATATCAACAAAAAATGACATTTTGTAGATTTTTTCTATTTATAGATTTTTTTTTCTTTTTACCAAACAGCTGTTTGTCTTCCTAAGGTAATTAAAATTTTTGATTTGTGTGAAGTGAGATAACATCTTTAGACATAAACACCACCTGTAATTAACAGGTTTTCTTTTCTTGTTTACTGATGAAATGGGAGGGAGGACTTTTGGTCTGCTCTAAGAGAATATAAAATGAAACCCAGGAAGAAATAATCATCTACGATGAGGCTGCCTGAAATAACTGAGAATACTGTGATTAGAGAGTTCACTTAAAAATAAATAAATAAAAGAATATGGAAGAGAAAAAAAAATTATATTTCTTTTTTTTTCTGTAACAGCAGAAATTTTAACATAAGCTTTTAGCTGGCAGCAGTAAAAGATGAATTGTTTCTTAGGGTGAATTATCACTAAATGTTTCACAAGGATTAACTACTATGTTGTTATTAGAGTCGTCAGTGATTCAGTATGCTAGAAGATTGGAAGATTAAACAAAAGCTAATCTCTAGAGAAGTAGGACAAAATCCTTTGTTTCTTTTTCAGGAAAAAGAATTCACAGCTTGCAGGTTCTCAAAAGCTGCCTTCCCTCTTGCTGTCTCGGGAAAACAAAGTCTTTTTCAGCAGCAGTACTTTCCCATCCACGTCTCCCAGAGGAATGCAGCTTCCAACAACTGTGTTATGGAACATTAAGGATCAGGAAGCACCAGTGTTCTTCTTTTCTTTTTTTTTTTTTTTCAGCTTAGCGCTAACAATAATGCATATTTTCTATAAATCAGGCAACTCTTGTTGCACTGGTGGTCAGAGCTTGGCACAACTGGAAAAGGCTGCCACATCAGATTGCCACAGTTTGAAGAGGAATTCAGCAAACCACTGCCAAACAAAATGCTGTGAAAAGTGTTTATGTCTATTTTTAAAAAGCTGTTGGCAAATTCAACATTTAACTTGAATGCACAGTGTAAAGCATATTTCAAGTTCTCGTCACTGACTTATCAGTTGTAGGATCATCTTCTAAGAGAAAAATGAGATCAGTTCAACACATTGTGTTCTACCAAAAATCCCTTACTTCAAAGGATATTGTCACTCTCACATAACCGCACGTGCTGACAACCTGTAATTATTTTCAAAAGAGAGTAACAATCCAAGTTTTGGATGCAAAACTTGAAATCAAATATATTCCAGGCTATAAGCAATGCCTCTTTATTCTTTCCCTGTGTTTCCATGATGGCGTGTAAATCTAACCCAAAGCAGCTGCATGTTCAAGTTTTAGCTTTTGGCACTCTGTTCCTAAGTGTAGAAACAATGTACTATTGACATATTGATGGAAAAGATTATATCCAGTTCTTGACTAGGCAGCAATGTCACATTCTTCAAAAGAACAAAGAAATAGATGTTTTTGTTTAGCATGATATATAAATAATGTTAATTTTTTATATGAGAAAGGTGGTGAATTTAGAGCAACCTAATACAATCCTACATCAGGCTCTCCTTTTATATTTAAGTATTACACTTTCAGCAGCACCTGTCGCCAAGTTCCCTATTGGAAATATCAGTGGCATTCAGGACTCTGATACCCAGGTAAAAGATACCAATGACAGATACAGCTCTTGG
Source organism: Tringa tobata (assembly GCA_033628505.1). Lineage (NCBI taxonomy): Eukaryota > Metazoa > Chordata > Aves > Charadriiformes > Scolopacidae > Tringa > Tringa tobata. Next base: position 1,084,509 of record JAHREE010000429.1, read on the forward strand.
TAACACAAGACACAAACAGAGAGCAACTGATATACCTCCTACACAGTACTTAAGATTTTCAAAGGTGGCTTAGGATCTGGACATAAAGAGATTTTTAATACTTAAGGGACTTTTGACAGCTATCAACAAATAATCCAGGAGTTTAGCACTCAACTCATGCAGAAAACTATGAAAAAGGTCTAAAATATCCTTTGAAATATTCAAAATCTACAATACCTTTGGAAAATATTTAGTATCAAGTTGTATGACAGAGAAATGTTACGTATTAAGTAGATGTCTTGTATACATCTATTAAATATTCTCCTGCACTGGAAGACACCTCCCATCAAAGTGCAGAAGATTGGCCAAGAATGGCAGCTCCTGGGAGGATATATCCAGGGGAGAGTGAAGCTTTAAAACATTTGCAATTCATACACGAGTGATCTCTTACTTTCCTCCAGGCTCCCTCTGCAGTCATGTTCTGCTGAGAGTCCCAATTAAACAGATGAAGTTGCTAAAATTAGTTATCTTAACAGCAATGCATCGGTTCATGACTCTCCTTGGGATCAAAGGCACCTCAGTGGGAGTGACTCCCTGACAGCTGGAAGGTCACCTGGGAAGTTCCTGCTCATCTGCTCCAGGGTCAGATCTTTCCTGTAGCAAGGTCTGGACCCAGCAGTTGGTAGAGAGCACATTTTGCCTTCAAGGAAGTTCTGAGATGGATGCAGTGATCTGCTAAGGAACTGGCAGCAGCAGGACCAGGGTCTGATGTCTGCACAGTCCACCCCCTTCAGTTGGACTACATAGGAAATGTAAGAACCAACTCTGACTTCCTGAATTAATTAATTTTGATATTTCTTGTCAGTCTTACAGCACAGAACCGTCTATCCTTTCAGACTGAAACTCAGCATAGATTGACAAGACATAAATAGTGGTAATCTGCAGCAGAAAAATATTTATCAAAACTAAAGTACTTGAAACATTCATCTCAACAAGATTAGGCAAACTACAACAGGCTTAAAAGTCCTTGTTCCTTTTATCGCCGTTTTGCTTTGCTCTCCATCTCCTATGTATCCCACTTATGGTACCTGACTTAATGCTGCCTTGTACCTCTCTCAGGAAACACGAACCAAATCAGTGTTCAATGAACCCACGGGAGGCCTTTTACTGATTCACTGAGGCCCGTGTGTTAAGCATCATTGCACAAACAAGTGAGAGAGGTGAGCTCACTTTAAATTCAGGATACTACAGGCTGAGGGCTAGTATGGAACGTTTATTGATCAGATCATATATTCACTTACTCGCTTGTTCTGTTCCCACTAGTACCTCTATCCAATTCCCTTAAAATTAGAGTAACCATTCGTCAGTAATGAATATAGTTACTAGAGTTTCAGATCTCACAGCAAAAAAATTAACTGCTATCAGTGTTACAATATTTAACATCTGTTGTGAGTCACTCACAGGTAGTTATCAGCTCTTCTGTGGCCCCCTAATGATCTTCTTAGAGAGGAAGAGGCAAGGACGAACAACATGAGGTCCACAGTGAGATGATGTAGCTCATGCTGGCAGGCACAACTGGCAAATATTTCTCTTTTGATGGCCATTGCTGCATTGACACTTGCCAGAGCAGCATCTGTAAAAGCGTAAGGGATGAGCACATCTATACCCATGTTCTGTGCGGGCCAACTGAAAACAGCTGTAAGGAAGAATTTACCAGACATTACTGTTTTCAAACAGCCATTTTGCAGGGTTAATAACTCCTGTAGCTTGAATAAAATGGCAGAGGTGTGTTTTTTTTCCCACTGAAAAATAATTTTCCTAACAGACCCAAAATCGAAGGCAGAAGATCTGATCCATTTTACATGCATCATTCTAATTTCAGTGATTGTTCTACTTTGATATCAAAGATATGAACAACATACTTTCCAAGGTGTTTTGGCCAAAATGCACCTGCATATATTTGACAGGCAGAGCCTAGAGTCCTTCCACACACAACATATCTCAAAAATCAGTCAGAAAACTTCACTCACATTCACAGGTATGTATTCCCAAACCACTGTATTTGCAGTGATTTGTGGAAGGTCCAGGGAAATAACCATCATATCCTCAGCTGATGTAAACCAGCATAACTCTACTGAAATAAAGAAAACCAACTTCTAACATTTTCTACATCATTTTCTACATACTGATTTATGGTTACCTGAAGACTCAAGCTCGAAAATAGGGATAATACTTAAAGTGTCTTCAGAGACATACTAATTGTTCTGCCTCAAATCAGCCTGGTTCCCCATATATTAACAGTTCCTTGGTGGGCAGTTTTTTTACCCTGAACACATTTCTGATTTGCAATTTACTTTCATATCTCATACAGTTAAATTCCATAAGAAGTTTTTCAATTTACATCCAAAGTTGTAGTGGTTGGTTGGGATCTTAAAACAGTAGGAGAGCTATCCATCAGGAATGCTTAGCATAGCCTGGAGAAGAGGAAAATATAAGGGCAAAACTCAGTATCACATCCCTCTCCCAAAAACCAAACACAATCTCACACAACTGGTAGCTTCTGGAGCAGATCTGACGAGTAAGAGAAATCCCACCAATATGCCATATCCACATGGAAGGAAATGGTAAAGCTGGGGGATGCCTTGTCCAGTGCTCCCATTTAGCTGGCTAATTGGGGTCCCAAATTATCACCATTTCCACACCTTGTATCCTTGTTATTAGAAAGGCTGAACTACTGTTTACGACCATTACTTAGGGTCAGGTGCATTAGTAGGGCTCAGAGTGAAATGGCATTAGGAACAAGAAACGCGACTGTTATTCTTTGCTTTTGTTAGAGGTCCTAACAACAGGCTTATCCTGTACTCAGACTACTAAGTGGACATAGAAAGAATTACAGTTCCCTAGTTGTGAATGATTGATTACTCTCCTTGTTTTCTAATTTTGCCTGAGTAAATATTTCAGGTTCTGGGCTTGAGGTTGTAAAATAAATCATAATATAATTATAGCTTGCCAGTGTTTCAGAAGCAAAAAGTGCATGAATTTATTATTTCTGATAGGCAGCCTTATAAGAACAGAAGCCTGAGGTTTACCAGCAAGACAAACAAATTAACTTCTTCTATTCATGCATTTCATTCCAGATTAAAATGGCTAAAGTCAGAATTTAAAACCAACCTACTTCATTCTGGAAGACAAGCAGGGTAGTGCTTATAGACACAAGGATCATGCAGCAGGACAAGCACTTGAACATTTGGAAGGCAGCTAGTTTCAAGCGATAAAATACATCAAGCCAAGCAGCATGCACCCAGGGAAGTGGTTGAGACACCATCCCTGGAAGTGTTCAAAAGACAGACTGACATGGAATATGGTTTAGTGATTTTTATTGCTTATTTCTTTTTTTTTTCTTTTTTTTTTTTTTTTTGTCAGAGTTAGGTTGATGGTTGGACTAGATGATCTTTAATGTCCCTTCCAACCTAGACGATTCTAGGATTCTATGATTCTAAGATTGTATCTACTGTCAATGGATATAAATTGCTTTACTTTACATAATGAAAGTGCAATTTGTAAAGCCTTGTGTTTGGAATTCAAGACAGTGAATTTATGTTGTAAGCCACTTGATTTTTGGCCGTCAAGCTAAAAACCTGTCTGGAGAGGATGGAAGTCAAAGGCTGAGATTTACTCAAATTCCAAAGCAAGATTGCCATGACAGATTGGACATAAATCGTGTGACAGAAGAGAAAAACACTTAATAATAATTCTGTAGGGTTGCAACTGGGAGTGTAATTTCCTTGTAACCTCATCACTGTTTCGCTCCAGGGATGGCTGATTCTTTGTTTCCTTTTCTTAGGCGCTTAGGGAATAACTCTGCTCCAGTACATAGATGGGAGTTGGCCTCAGCCAGGATGCGGAAGGAGGGAAGCGCAATTTGGAGAGGCTGAATTAGCTCAAACACTTTTGGTTTACGCAAGCAAAAGCATGAAGCCTTGATCCTGAATTCATCCTCAGATGCAAGAGGCAGACACTTCTCTTGGATACTTTTCTAGCCAGCCTGTTGCTAGAAAAACTCGGCCTTATTCAACAGCCATGATGGATAATAATCTAGCTATTTGAGTTAATGCATACTCACTCAGCCAGAACAGGACTCTGCTTGGCAGTAATCATGACCCAGACCCATAACAGCACTTAATGTCATCAGTCATCACAATTTACGGTGATAAATGAAGTATTTCAGTGGATCCCTAATGATTTCTATTACGAGAGTATAAAAGGCAGAGACCTGAAAAACCGAAATCACACATCTCATTGCTATTTGAATGATAATAGCTCTGCTGCCTGTTTGCCTGGCAGGCCGGTTGAGTCGCACAGAGTAGAACATGGCAAACTCTCACTGCATTTCCTTTCTCTAACCCATTTTAATCAAGCAACACTTGATCTGGGAGATATTCCTGTCACATCTGGCACATTATCAGAAAGCAAAGGGAACTGCAGCTTGAAGAAGCTGGAGTTCATGCTTACTCTGGACTACAGGCAGTCTCTCAATATGCATTACTTTCAGCCTTCTAGTATTTTTTTTTTCTCTTTTGAGAAGTTCTGAATTATCTACCAATATCTTTTTTAGCAATGGAAACTCATTTTAACCACTGTGCTTCCTAATTTCATTGCAATTGCAGCATTCAAGAATGAAAGGGTCTCAAATTACATTAAACTCATCAGGGGACACTCTGGGAAATGCTGTGTTTTAAACATCAGATAACAACCTGAGCCATAAATTCAGAACAATGGACTGTACTAACTAGATAAGGAAAAGAGAGTTAATTTCAAATTACCTGACTACCTGATTTAAAAACACACTCAGCTGTAGTCTTCCATAATTCCATAATTGAGGATTCATCTCAGTTAAAGCATGTAATCTACCTAGTGGGATTCCTGCTGTACTTGATTTCTTGTCCATTTCTAGGATACGGGATTGTTAGAGCACCTCTGTAAGATTTTTCTTACCTACCCTCGATGCTTCAAGAAGGGAAGGTATGCTAAAAATTAGGGGTATGGAACACTGCACTTAGAACTTATCAGAAGACATCACCTGGTGTGGGCAAGATCAACAAGATCATGCTGTTCATGACAACAGACCTTTCTCTCCACTGGCATTGGCTCAATTGAAATGTCCTGGAAGGAAGACAAAAGTTTAGGAGAAGCATGATCTGTCAAAACAACAATAAGATCCAAATGTACTCAAAGCTCTAAAGCTCAAATCTAATATCTGTTATACGATTATCTAAATTCAGATATAAAATAAAGTGTTTGGCCAAATCCAGATACCTGGTGAAAACACTCCAGAGTTTTGGCTTAGGTTGCATCTAGTGTGAAAAAGTATATAACCTTTCACAAAAATAAAGAAAAAAGAAGAAAATCCTCAACAATACTGATTTTGAATGCAATAAATTTCAAGGAACTATGCAGTCATATAATGGGAGATTGACATTTAAACACAGTGCTTTGAAAACCCTTCGTAAGAAGGATACTACTCATGGAGCAGGGCTTCATAACAAGCCCTTGCTCAAAGCTGAGTCTCTTCCTGAATGTCTACTTCACTGTAGTGCACGCCAAAAAATTCCCACTCATCCAAGGTTTTAAAAGTCAAATGATCTCTGAAACTGGCGGTTGGCCTCCATATTCAAATGATTACCCAAATATCAATTAAAATATCTGTTTGCTTCAGAACTTCCTGTTTTGATAAAGACTACCAATTTCAGAGCACCAACAATGATGCAGTGATTGTCATCATCTAAACCATAAATAGAATTTCCCAGGTGGTGGTCAGACTGCTACAGTCATTCCAGATTAGAAGACTGCTATGATTCACTATGGATATCTATTTGATTAATTAAAAGTTCCATAGAATGTATCTACCCAGATTTAAAGCCAAGTGGTGATTGACGTGTGAATGGGTTTAACCTGAGCTTAACCTTAAATGGAAAACAAAGGCAAATTACATGGTATTTGAATGGACAGTAATGCCAAGAAATAAAAGTTTACTACATGGAAAAGGAATTTTAGAACAAAATCTTGTATTAAAAAGCTAGTGACTATTTGAGGATATTAAAAAAAGATTTCATAAAAGCCACTGCTAGGTAATGTAATCTGGTAGAAAAGCCACAGTGAATTGAAAGAGTTCATATAGTGGTCAATGGAAGATTAAAATAATGAAATTTTGACCCTGCAAGATGTTTTAAAGCATATGATTGGGATATGGCAATCCCATTATCTGGTTCATCATCTAATATTATTGAGGAAAGTAGTTAAGAACATTTCAGAGTGGATTAGATGCTGTGAATAAGGACCTTGATGGCTATGAAAAAAAAGGCCAGGGTGTGGAAATCCATCCCTTAGTCTTTTCAGCAAGTCAGAACGCTGGAAATAACATAGTTGGGGTGACCCTGGAACTCTTACATGCATAGAAGGATGTGAAATAGAGAAGATCCCTAATGATTTCCTTAATGATTTCCTGAGAACTTGACATTCTATAAAAGCACTAGAACCCATGAGGATGAGGGTATCTCTCTAGCAACAACCAGCAATAACAGCATGTAGAATAAATAATAAATGCTAGATCCTAGAAGCAATCAGACATTCAGAAGTCTTGTTTTCCCTTATGGGAACTATTAACATGATAAAAAATTCAAAATGGCATTACACAAACAGAATTTTGCAAATATGCCTGCTACAGAGACCAATCCTATTGACTGCAGAGGAATCCTAAGGCGAGACACTTATAAATTTATTCCTCCCTAGAAAAATATTCAGGAACACTCTGGTGACCAAGAAGCTTCATACTAGATGAATCTGAGGCACGTGATACTCAGCACAAATTTTGCTGTTGAATGAAGGCTCCTTCTACAGAATATCTCATTGAAGAGAAAAATTTTGTCCCAAACTGATGATTTTATTGCCATTGAAAGCAGTCTTTTAATAACAAGAAAGAGTTTTTATGGCAACAGGTTTCTGCTTCACAACCCAGGCCACTCAAGTGCTAGAGGAAAATGACTTCTCCGCTAACTCCTTCTTTACACTTAATGTTTATGAGAGAAAACAGAACCATGATTCAAATACCGAGAAAAAGGAATTTCACCACAACCACCAGAACTATCTATGCTTTCTTGAAAGAGAAAGTTTAGGACACCATTTCATCTTTCCTGTTTTTCTTGCCTTGTTAGTAAAGCATCAATGTTAACTCAACCATACTAGTCACTTCTATTTAGCTTTGCATTTCAGATAGGACTTATCACCTCATTTACACATCTGTGCTAGCATTGACAAAATACCTTCCTTTTCGATGCACATGCAAAGTCTGCAGCAAGCAGCATTGATCATTCTATTATCACTCTGTTATGCTTAATTTCCTCTTCATCTTTCAAGTCAAACTCCATCTCAGACTACATCAATAGTGGTGGCAACGCACTGATGGATTAGCCATGCCTTTGGCAGGCATGCGTGCTGCAGGTACCTTGTGAGATTGCTTATGTGTTACCCCAGCACAACTGAGCTCTCCTAAACTGTTCAAAGAATCAAATTAACAAGTGCATTGCGATGTTTAAGCACTCTGATATGACTTTGTAACAAGCAATTAACTGTTGCAGCCAGACAGTTTGACAAAGCACTAGAAATCTGTGCCAAGGGAAGGACTCTGCTGCAAGAACAAACTGTTTTCAGCATCCACCTGGGCAGCTCCTCGCCTCAGCTCTGCCCCTGAGAGTAACAGGCAGGGCTTGGGTGATCTTGCCCATTCCTGGTCATGCAAGGGAGGCAGCAGGACTGCAGTACAGAAAAGCAGGGATAGTAATTCCTTATTCTCCACTCTGAATAAAATTAAATTCAAGAAACTTTGTGAAATTAAGCAACTCCTTCATCCTTTTAGAGCAAAGGAGCTTTTGGGAAGGAATGTCCCTAGAGTTCCATCTGACAAGTAGCAGTAATTTCCTGATTAAATCAATGATTGCCACTGGCTTTGATTTAAAGGATGAAAGAAGTATTCTTTCTATTGCTTCTCCTTTCCAGATCCAGTCAAACCACCAGCACTTGCCTCATCTATAGCCTAACTATAGGGTCCCAATGTCCTATGGCCCCAGAAGTTAAATTACTGAACCCAGTGGATATTTGGTTTATAAAAAATGCCAATTAGGAAAAAAAAATAAGTCTCATCAGTCCATCTTTTCTGATACCTGAAGATCCTTTGAACCTTTGACATTTCCTAACATACCCAGGACATTATCAGTAACCTGATTTCATAGTTTATCAACATAGTATCTTGCAAACTGTCCTGCACACCAGCAGCTCTGCAAGCAGAACAGAATCCAAACAGCAGGTCAGCAACACAGCCTGGTGACACTTTCTTTCATTGCTTTGTGAAACTTGTCCCCTTACAGTTAGCTGTGCTGGCTCAGACCCATAGCAGTGGCAGTTTGCTTCCCGCAGGACAGGTATTACCTGCAGATGCTGCTTTCAAACCTGTGTTGTTATCTGTAAAACAGTGGCAAATAAGGGCAACTGCTCTATTCCAAGATCAACCAACTCAAACAAGAATATTCCACCACTTCATAGCCATGAGAGCAGAACCCTCACTTTCAGACTGTAATGAAAAACTAAGTCCTTTTTAACTGCCGTAATTTTTTAACATTTTTAGAACATTTTAACCAATTTTCCTAAGACATTGGCACCTAATAATTGTGGTATTCCTCAGATTAATACATGTAAAAATGCAATGTCCAAATTGCTAACAGTACTTCATCCATCATTTACCACCGTAAGTACCTCTTCAGTGCCTCCCTTTTCTTTATCAGGCCAATCTCCACGCTATACACACAAGTTACAAAAGCATTTGAGAAAATTAATTAACAAGAGAACTTTTGTTCCATTTTTTTCTGGCAAGGTCAATTTAGTAATTTGCAGTAATAATTACAGGTTCTCTGAGTCTACTACTGTTTGTGTTCCCTAGACACTGCAGATGCAGATCTGAAGAGAAGTGATAACTGAACCAGCCAGCATACGTTACTAACTCTGCACTAGTTTAATTTCAACTGTCTTTGATTATGGAAAGTGCAGGAAAATAATCACTAGCTTTAGATGGAGTTTTATTCATGGCTGGCTGAATAATGAAATCACAATGTGCACAAATAACATGTTGACAAGTATCGATTCACAAGTATTTATCACATTTTTTTTAGGATTGTTTTCCAGTTCCAATTTATTTTCAAAATATGACACCTCTCAGTTTCTATCTTTCTCTTACTTAAATGACTATGTGTTACGGACCCTGCTCCAGATACATATTTTGGCATCTGAAAGTAGGAAACTTATAGTATATAACTTTAACTCTTCCCTTGGCAGTCATGCATGTACATACAATTTTTGAAACAATACATCACTTGAATTTTTTCAGCCCATGTAGCCTTAGAGTAGGGAAATAATAGATGATCTTTTCATGTCCCTTTCAGCTTATGCTTCTAATGGATTTTTTTCCATAGCTTCAGATACAGTAAAAGCATTTCTAAGATAATGCAACCAGAATTGTAAAGTTGAATTTTACTGCCATGCATTTAGGGTGTTGTTAAAGTTTAATTTCATTTCTTCTTAAACTTGCTGGTTCTTTCTTCCAAATGGGTTATGACTCTATGATCCTTCCAACAACCTTCTGCTTGGCATAGGCGTCACATTTCTGCACAGAGCTAGACAAAACTATATTCATGCAACAGGAGATTATAGCAGTAGTCCTGCATACACTTTTATAGCTCGATATTGTGTATTGTTATGCATTTTACTGCATAAATATGCACTCACTGTTGAATATCAAAGGAAATGTATGGAAATGAAAATGGAAATATGTGTATTGCATCTAAGAACTGAAAATAATCATGTACTATCAATGCAGTTTAAAAACAGGCGGTGTTTTGAGAACCCAAGAGCAGATATGTTCTCCCACATGTCTCTCCCAGACAAGTGTAACTCTCATTTATCACATGCTCTGAACATCTTTATTCAGTTTATAACAACATAAAGAAAGAACTAGTTCCTTTCAATATTAATCACTCATATCACTGATATAAGAGGAAAACAGATCAAGATGTTAAAACCTGGTCTTCGTAATATCTGGCAAGGAAACAGCCCTATAACATATTTCTACCACTTTGTCACAGATATAACAACACACTGAATCCAGAGTGAAAAGCACAGCTTCCCATAGGAAATGCTCACTTAAACAGAAGGAATTTGGATCAGTGGACATTTTTTACAGCCACGTGTTAACTGCTTTCCCTGCAGTGAGAGTTTTATTTATCTTAGCAGAGACATAAGTCCAATGTTAGGATTGATCTGCTGTTATGTTCACATGAGGAGATCTTGTTGCGTTATGATGAACAGAGACAGAACAACATTGGCATAATCTGAAACTAAGATATGAATTGATGAGGTGTGGTAGCGTAAAAGGCTGACAGGACCTTTAAATGTATGTGGGACTAATAAGTAGGAGTAAGAAAGTTATTTTACAGCACAGCTGAGGCAGAGATTGGGAGACTGTGTGCAGTTCTGGTAGCCACATTTGAAAAGGATATTGAAAAATCATGAAATGATGGATGAGCTGTGTCTGGTACCCAGGGTTCTGTCTGACTGTTGCGTGGCAACAAGGGGTGCATGCTTTCGGCCCAGCTCTTGTTCTCAAAGGAGAGCCTTTAAAGGGATCTGCCAGCTGCAGTCTTTCCTACAAACCCTCTTCCATCCCCTGATCCAGTATATGCATTGTCACAGGCAGGCTCAGAAAAATGGCGAAAAGTTTTCATTCCTCCAGTAGATAAAGGGAAGGCGCCCAAAAAAGAGACAATCTAGGAATGTTATGCTGATACGAGATATCACCTATAGTTAAAGCAGAATATTATTTTTCTTTGCAGCATTTCACATTGCCAGTTATGATGGGATTCAAGAAGTACTTATTTTTCACTAGTGGTGTTTCTAGGTTGTCTGTGACAACAATTTTCTGTATTTTTTCTACTGAAGACACTTCAAGCTTTTCCTAAAGAAGAAAAGGGACTAAAACAAATGACGCTTTTTTCCTCAATATTCAAAGAAAAAAAAATCCAATCTCCTTTGTGCTATCAGTTTTTGCTGCATGGTAGAACAGATGATATATATGTGGCTTCCACGCCACATTTAAAACTTGAGGAAATCTAAATCTCAAGGCTTACATTTTACAGCATCATTTTCTCATTTTTTAAACACACAATCTTCCCTTCCTGTGGCAGGGGCAACAGAAATACACCTGTCTCTTACACTCCACCCCATTCCTTAACCTCTCTCTGTTGAGCTGAAAAAATAAATCAGTTTCCCACACTGAGGCAACTGATAGGGTTACTGTCTAGTACCGGCAGCTTGAAGACTCAAAAATCCAAAGTCAGACTCCAGAACCTACCTGATTGCCCCCAAACAAGACATATTTTAAAAAAAAATAAAAATGCTTATGTGCACAATTGTACTGTGTCCTTCTGACCCACTGTCTGTTGAAATGGATCCCTGTGAGCCCCAAATCCCACCAAGGTTACTGGAGAGACCCTTTTTACTTCAGTGGTTTCTGGTGTGGATTCTTGTGAGGAAACTGATCTTTTCTGATTCCTGCTCCTTCTCACCCCAACCTGATGTAAATTGGCCTAAGGGCAGAGAATGCACTGCCATTAAGTGATGGGTATCTTGCCTTCACTTTATTAATGTCTCCCCTGGGAATGCTAAGGACAGACTGGGAGAAGATGATCACATTATCCAAAGCTCTATTCCTGAAAGACACAAGTCTTGAGAGTTTGTTTACATCAGATGTAGTGATTGAATTTCACTTGCCATGTCACAAGCATCCAGCCTGTTGGCCACAGAATAAAGTGAATAATTTAGCAGGGAACTGCTGTATGCCAAGCAAACAGGTTGTAAAACAGTTCTGCACAAAATCTGGGGAACCAGCTGTCTCGATCTGAGGCACAGAATAGTATTTATTGCTTATGCGTCACGCTGAATTGCTAACAACATGGCCCAAAATTAGGAAAAGAACGGTGAACATGAAGGAATTATTTTTTGTTGTCCATCCTCAAAAATTCTTTCAGCACGTGGACACTTAGAGAGAACTGCAGGCATTACTCCTAAGGTTACTAACATTTAAACAACAGTGTATACTAAAGCAGATATATTCATGTGGCAAATAGGGGAATATCACTGCCTACCTACAACAGATGAGACAAATGCAGATTTTTGTGTGATGAGAAGCACTGGTGCACAGTTTGGGCAGGAAATGAAGAAGTCATTCTAAAGAGTAATTTGGGAAGCTAAATGTAGACCCATATTTGCCTGGATGTTGCAGTTATAAAACCTTTCCTTTCCTATCATGATACTGAACAAACAAATGCTGGTTTTATTCATTCCTTGGTGGGTGGATTTTGCAAAAGAGCACTCAGCATTGACCTAATTGTGATCATTCTGGAATCAACGGGAATTTAACACCACATTCAGCTAGAGCAGGAATGGGTTATCACTGCCCCAAGATGTTCAGTGTTATAGATTTACACATCCTGCAAAGCCTTTATAATTGCGCCGTTATTCAGAGTGGCTGCACAACCATGTAATTGCCACCTTTTCTGGTCTGGCTTCCCTGCTGGCTTCCACAGTTGTCCATTTGTTTTCCAGGTGGCACCACTGTCCATTTACAAATGATGCCTTTCTCCTGGCTTTATAGAGTTGGAAATGGAAGGAAACATTTCAAATCTCAATGAGGAAAAATTTCAACTGCCCTCAATTTTAGTGTAGGATATGTAGTTGTAAATTTGTGATTGATTTGCCAAAGTTCTTTTGGCTCAATAACAGAGAGAAAAAAATCTTAGTGGAGCAGACACTGAGAATAATTACCTATTCTCCTCCACACATGAAGTATTTATAATTAAATATATCCAGCTTTGTCTATTCGAAGCAACAGAAAGGCCAATGAATTCTTTAAAAATACTCAAGGAAATGTCATCCTTTAAATTATCAGCTAGTTCTGGGTATTATTAACATTCAAAAGGTAAGACATACCCAAACTTAACTGCTCATCCAGAAGAAGGCAAGAAATAAAATAAAGGAACATTTCATTATTGTGCACAAAAAACCCTAAAACTGGAAAATAAATCATATTATCTTTGTGGAAAGAAATGAAGACTTCAGCAAACAAGTTGTACAGGGAAATATATCAATCGGAGACAGCAGCTGTAATTCAAACAAAAATGTATAATCATTAGAGCAGAAAAGCCCTTTTAATAGAATGACAAATATAATGAATGGAGTTAGAAGACACGAGAATAACAGTACTGATGTCTCTCAGAACACTTGAACAATTAACAATGATAACAATTTTTCAGGAAAAAAAAAGGTCAAACAATCTTACCACATAGTTACAGTCATTGTTCGGATATAATTTACAGCACTCAAGCCTCAACAATCACTGGATGGAAATTCCCCCCTCACCCCACTGCAGTCTGTAACCTCCAAAGCACTTCTCTTCCCATACCCCACATGGGATTTTTACACAAGAGTAAACCAACATAATCTGTGTCCTTTAATGAGGTCCCTATTATAACCTTGTATTAAATTTATTTTTTTTCTCTTCAAACTTTCCAGCCAGGATTAAATATTTTCACCTCATTTATAGCCCAAACATCCCTGAGAGCACTTTTAGTATTTATACCAGAAACTGGCCAACATTTAAGTAGTGTCTAGCACACTCTATACCCTACACTACCTTCCCCAAGGAAATGACTGTAGTTTTGTAGGCTGTGTTTTTGTCACCATCTGTGTGACACTGACCTAGTCCTGCAGACAAAATGTGGTTCAATCCTACAATAACCTGAGGTGCTCAGCACCCACAATTCCATGTGACAGGGGATAATCGGTAACTTGCAGGATCAGATTCTTAGTAGACATTGGTTTTTTGGCAAAGAAGTAGACAGGGCTAATTAACAGCCTAAAACTGTAAAGACACAGGCTTATCTGTCTACAAGTTAAACCATAAAATAACTTCATTGTACTATACCCTTGTGAACCTTCAGTAATTCCCTGGCTTGACTGATTAGACTCAAAATGCAAAGACTGCAAAAACAGCATCCAGTTGCTCTACTTGTTATGATTTCAATTTAAAGCTGCAAGTAAATTAGCCTGCTGCCCAACTGTAATTCCAGTTCCTCTAGCTCAGAAAAAAACTTCTGCAAAACAAAATTCATTATTTAGCACTTACTGACTACCTTTGGCTTAATTTAGGAGCACGGACAGTAAGACTGAATGTTCAAAGTCAAGTTCAAAATGATTTGGCTACATCTTCAAAACCAACAAATTTTCACTGAAGGGGGTCAGATGTTAGTTTGAGCTCTACCCTTGAGTGCTCAGCAGCAACACTGTAACAGAAATCTAATGTTTGCAGATAAAGCGCTGAAATGCCTCTTGATGCATAAGTCTATCTCTTTGTGGTTAAAAGCTAATTCTTCTCCTTGCAGTACAATGTGCAAAACAGCTTGATCTGTCTCTGCTCTGAAGGTACATCACCAGGAGATGCCAGAATTAAACACAAAGGAAGATTCCTTCCAATGATCCTGGACACAAGTCTCGTATCTCATTGGGGCCTTGAAACTTTGGATGATGAGAGCCACTCAAGTACCTCTGAAGGCAGCACATCAGTGATCTGTTCTAAATACCATCAAAAGCAGCCACCTGCCAGCAAGGTACCAAATGTTTCACTGGCATCACTATCTAGAGAAGAAACTGAATCTCCATTAAGAACTTCTCTCTTTCTGCACTGCAAATCTTTTGGCACAGAAAATTTCAGCCAATGTTCCTACTAATGAATTGATTGAAAAAATCCATTCATTTAAATTTATTTAGCACACCTAAATTATGCCTCATATCTGTGGCATGCTTGCTGTTTTCAGGAACCGTAATGAGATGCCCTCTGGAATGCTTACAATTGAAGGAGAAAATGGGGTTAAGTTTCTCAAAAGGAAGGCCTTCAGGCACTATAGGTCATAAATGTCAATGTATGTGAGAAAAAAATATTTCATTTTGGTGCATGGTCCACACTGCACACAGCTACGATGAAAGATTCATATCTATACATTAACATCTTACCTGTGAGGTCCTGGGCACCCACAGATCTCATTCCCTTCCATTTAAGTTACACTCTGTGATTCTACACAGAAAAAACAGCCGGTATTTTGTGCTAAGGGGCAACATATGAGGAATGGACCTGAAACTGGCAGTGAAAGAGAGGGCTGTCAGAGACACTGTTATCTCTAGAACCGCCCTAAGGAGCCTGAGACAGCAATACTTTGTGTTAGCAGAGTAGGGGCCTTTCTTTTCTCCTCATACTGCCTTAGCTGCACCAGCATTGAGGCAAGGAGCAGCTCAGACAACTTCACACTGACAAAGACTTTCTCTTTCCAATAAGAACTCCTCATGGTCCTTTGGAACTTCACTGAAAAAATTCCACAGCCCTCATTTCTTCCATCCTGTGCAGATGCCCATCAGAAGTAATGGGATTCTGGATTCAGCGGTCCTCACTCATGAAAATTTTACCAAGGCAGAGTTAAAGTTGGAAGTTGCAGTTTTAAAGTAAGGTACCTTTTTAAGATCCACCCTTCCTTCCTCGAATGGCTTCTTCCAGCCTAGAAGTTCTGGTCTGTATTTTCTCCCATAGAGAGAATTAACTTACCTCTCATCTTGCAGTCCTTTCTCCTGCTCAATTTAAAATGTCCCCACATATAAAATACCAAAATTCAAATAGCTTTATAAAGTTACTACACTTTTTTGCTCTTGGACAATTGTTCATTTCTCTTGGTGGATTTAATTATTGCATTTAATGGACAGCTACTAAGTGAACTGTATACATGCTCTAGAGATGCCATTAAGCAATACCATACATCACCATGAATTACAAAGCAGTTAATATTAGGCCACTGAAAAGGGCTTTTGGCTTTATGTTCATTGACCATCAGCAAGCTTTTCCCTTCAGGAAAGTATAGATTACAAAAGCTTTTCCTCTTTCAGTCACAGAGGGTTTAGTAGCAATGCTAAGGAACTAACATTCTGAAGTGTCTGTGTATAAGAATGAAGTGGGAGAGAGAGAAGGAACAGGACAGTGAAAGGGTAATGTATGAAATATGGTAATATCCCTCATATCTCTATCTCTTACCTTGCTCACCTTCCTCTGCTCCAACCTCCCAAAATGAAATCTGTCTGCTCTTAATGAATCCCTGCTTGTCGTTCTCTTCCCTCATGTGGCTCAAAAGATGTGAAGTGCCCAGGGAAGTACTCCTTGCTCAGTTCCAATGGCAGGTAACAGCAAGCTAATCAAAGACTGAAAATGCAAAATACAGGATGAATTACTGGAGGGGAATAACTACCACAAAAATAATTTCATTTTGAAACAGGAGTTAACGTCATGGGAGAACTTATACAAAAGCTATTTGTTTTACTTGCTGAAGAATAATATGAAAAAAAGCACAGTGAATTGTTTCTGTTTTAATTCAAATCACTTTCACATTTATTCTAGACCTGGTTTTGCTGTTTACATAATTTGTGCTCTATCCAGTTAAATATTCACATGAGTCATTATATTGAACATTTACTTTTCCCTTGGCAGTTGTTTTCTAAGTACAGTTCTTTGTTTATTATGTCCTGACCTCATGTATATTTGACAGCCTCTAAGGAGTGTTATCCCTCTGGAAGTAATAAATTAGTTCTATTTGTTACATTTTTATATTTTCTCAAGAACTTCTGCCACAGGCTGCAATTGAGATATTAAAATTTCATTCTCAAGATTTCATCATAAATCATTGGCTCAAATACAAAAAATGTAGCTGTGACTTTATGTGCTGAGTATCTTAAAATCCATAAATTCAGCACATTTACATGAGGGATCAGGCAAGAACAGTTGCAACAGTTTGAGCGCACAGTCATTGTACGAATAATGCTCAGAACTACCACAATTATCTGAAAGTCATCAGGGAGCCCAAATAAGCAATTAAAGTATAGTTGCTATTTATTGTCTCACAGAATACACAGACATAATAATAGCATCTTTTCTAAACTGTTAGCACTGAGTTAATGCACTGGAATTCTACCAGGAACACAGTCCTCTGGAAGAGACTCTATTTAAAAAAGATGTAAACACAGGACTACAACCCTTTGAGATCATTATAGAATCCACAACAGTGTTTTTGGTAAGAATAGGGTCTCTGCAAAAAACACTGTCTTTTCAAAAATTGTCTTTGTGAGATTCTATTCTGCCTTTTTAAACTTACATTCCATTAGATGCCTCCCAATCTCTTCATTATGGCTACTGTAAAGGAGGCCTAACAACAAATATACAATTAATTCTGCAGCATTAACTGCTTAAGGTGATTTTGGCATTAACTAGCACAAAAAATGAGCTGTTAAATTAACAGCCTTTTTTTTTCAAGTAGTTACTTGATGAGAATTGAGCCCTAATCCTATGTCAGCAAAGAGACCTAAAGACACCAGTACCAGAAACCTCTAGCATGCTTCCACAAAGGCAAAGTTCCTTTTGAGTTCTCTGGAAAACTGAAAATGTGCCTGCTTTGTACAAAGCCTAACTATGACTTACTGCTAGATGAGATCCAGTCGTTCTGCTTTGGAATTACATATCACTGCATTTTAAACAAGTTTCACTAACTGTTCTTAAATTAATCTTTGTAAATTTCCCTTGATTTTAAAGAAAACAACAGGCCCTTTGTAAATTTCAAGGTCCTCCTTCTCTGTATACTTTAAATTAAGACTTTGTCAGTAAAAACCTAGCAAGAGAATTCAGCCTTCTACAGCTCCATTCATTTTAGTAATCTCTGCACATTAGTGTGAAAGGATCATTAATCCTACCAGTCCTCCTTGCATAGCATTTTCTTTCAGTCCAGTCTCAAAAAGGAGGTAAAACCCTGCAATTTTTCAGTCAGTCATTGCTTAACTATGCCGTGCTAGGAAGCAAAAGAATAACGAAAATGTTTTATCCATCCAACTGTTTTATGCCATCAAAAAAAATTCCTAAAGTTATGAGAACAAGTGAAGAACCCTGTGAGCAGCACTACCTGCCATGAGACTCACACCAGCCTTCAGGGCAGCCGAGAGATCTGCACTTTGACATCCACCAAGAGGACAGATATGAAGGCATTTTCAAAACAATGGTTTATGGGATTCAAATAGCAGTCATAAAAAACAACTACCTTTCCTAAACATTCCAAACAAATAAATGGAAGTTAATTTCTTAGCATTTTTCAGAGCTAGAAGGCATATTTACTTTCAAACAGACAACAAAATTTCCCCAAACTGGCACTAAGTATTTTTTTTATTACTACTGCAGTGCTCCAAAAGGCACATTAATAATGCAACCACCCTGCATCTCACATTTGTTACTAGTTACGGGATAAGGCAGAGTGTGGCAGCATGTTGTATCAGCTTTCAGGAGAAATGAGATGTTTGAGAATCATCTGCTGCTAATGGGAAATGATCTTCATTTCCAAATCCATATTCAATGTTTTCATTAACTGCAGTTTAGATCTTATCTCAGTATACAATAACCGAGCTGTGTGACTCACTTCACAAATGAAAACTACAAATGAGTAGTTTTGGTGTAAAAAGCCTATAAATTTACACTTAGGAAATGCTTATCCATCCCCAGTGTCCATCCCCACTGCAAAAATCCAGCCTACAAAGCTTTACAGTATCTTAAAGACCATATCACTAATCTGTGGCAGACAGAAATTCTATCTAATGCATGCAACTTTGTTATCGGTACTTTCTTTCATGAACACAATATGCCACAATAATATACTCCCTTTAATCATCAATCCACTTACATAACATTCCCAACTCCCAGCACTAATCCGTAATGCCGCCCTTCCTACAGCCAGCCCCTCGCTGAAGCCAGATTACCTGCAAATGTTTGCTGGCCAGGCTTAGCTGCTCATTCCCTTCTAAATTAAACCATAAAAAATAAAACAGGCCTCTCTTCAGGCAGCGGCGTTTCTCAGGCTAGAAAAATACATTTGGAATCCCCCCAACTCGCAAAGTCATTTTTTTAAAAGCATGAGTAAAACTATTAAATCTCTGTGTGAGGAAAGCTTTTATTTCTGCATGCAGGCCAGGGCAATCGCAAACACAAACACAGAAGAATGGATTGAGAGCAGCCCTGAGGAGGACTTAGGGGTGTTGTTTGATGAGAAGCTCAACATGACCCAGCAATGTGCACTTGAAGCCCAGAAAGCCAGCCCCATCCTGGGCTGCAACAAAAGCAGCGTGGCCAGCAGGGCGAGGGAGGGTATTCTCCCCCTCTACTGGGCTCTGGTGAGACCCCACCTGGAGTACTGCGTCCAACTCTGGGGCCCCCCAACATAAGAAGGACGTGGACCTGTTGAAGCAAGTCCAGAGGGGGGCCACGAAGATGCTCAGAGGGCTGGAGCACCTCTGCTGTGAGAACAGGCTGAGAGAGTTGGGGTTGTTCAGCCTGGAGAAAAGAAGGCTCCAAGGAGACCTTATAGCAGCTTCCCAGTATCTGAAGGGGGCTACAGGAAAGCTGGAAAGGGACTTTTTACAGGGGCATGTAGTGATAGGACAAAGGGTAATTGCTTTAAACTGGAAGAAGGTAGATTTAGATTGGATATCAGGGAGAAATTTTTCACTACGAGGGTGGTGAGACACTGGCACAGGTTGCCCAGAGAAGCTGTGGATGCCCCACCCTTGAAGGGGTCCAAGGCCAGGCTGGATGGGGCTTTGAAAGACCTGGTCTACAGGTTGGAACTAGATGGCCCTTCCAACCTGATCCATTCTATTGTTCTATCATTCTATGACTCTAAGCATAAGATTACATATTAGCTTAAGGCTCGGGGGCAACAAAGATGTTTTAGTGCCATCCCCTCCCATATGGCTGTGTCAGTGCTCTGTTTATACAAGACTTCACCTCATACTCTGGGTTAGCACACACTGGGGAGGTCCACAAGCTCCTTACTTTCCACATCCCGCTGCCAGCGGGGCCAACAACAGCCCTGAGGGTGGCGGAGAGGCTGGAGGCCGAGCGGGCAGCCTACAGGGAAGCTGCCTGCAGCCCAGGGGGCCCACCCCGCGGTGGGCAGCCCAGCGAGGTGTGGGTGGGCTCCCGCAACGGTGCGGAGGGGCGCGGGCAGCCCGCGGTCGGGGCCTGCGGCGAATTTCCCTCAGCGGCGCTCCCCATTTCGCGCTTCCCGCCATCTCCCCTCAGGCCCCGCGGACTTCACTTCCCACAATGCCCCGCGGCCGCCTCCTCTCGCGAGAGGCGCGGCGGCGGAAGTGGCAGGGTGGGGACCGGAAGCGCCGCCGCCGCGGAAACAGGAGCCGGGAGCTGAGCCCGCAATGGCCGAGACCGACCCCAAGACCGTGCAGGATCTCACCGCCGTGGTGAGGCCGCCGGCACCGCGCCCACCGCGTCGGGGGGAGCGGGGAGCGCCCGGCGGGGTGGCCGCAGAGCGCGGGGCGGGCGGGCCGCGGCCTCCCTGAGGAGAGGCCCGGGAGAAGCGGATAAAGCCTCCGGCCTCGCCCCGTTCCTGGGCCCTGGCGTTACCTCCTGCGGCCCGGCGCGGCCGAGCCGGAGTGAC